>CM039721.1:42113154-42713154 GCA_022539455.1 Dendrobium nobile | reverse complement strand
GTCTTTTCCTTTCGTTTACATGAAAGTTTTCATGCTATATGAATTATGTAGCATACACGTGGTATTTTTTTAGTTGATCATGTGAGACTAAAATTTTAAATGCATATTATACTATATGTTGTCATCATCATCTGTAACATCATTGATTTTTTATCTGTACGATTTGTGACAGTTTTCTAAATGTTAGTTATTGGACACAAATTGTAAGTTCAAAATCATATTTTGTCTGTAAGATCTTATTGTCAATTTCTCATGTGGCTAAGCCTAATTGTTAGAAATGATCTTTAATATTATAATCATCTCGAACGAACGGGTGTTTATCTATACAATCGTATGGTCAAAAAGCCTGTATAAAATGACTCCTCGAGAATGGCATTTTATGAAAAGTCGTTTCATTTTTTGTCATTTCCATTCAAATGTAAAATATATTTTTTATCCTATATGATTTTAGTTGTATGATTGGTCATTTTTCTTTAAATTGAAAGATGGTGGATGATTTTTTTCTCCACATTCACATTCGATCCCAAACCATATTATGTCCTTCTGTACAAATGTCCCATAGTAGAAAACATCCATGAACTTTAAGCGCTCATCCTCTCGCTCTGGTAGAGAAGAGAACTGAGGAAGCCTACAAACATTTCATTGGAGCCAAGATTACCCTCTCTCATCTCCTTATTCAAAATGCCATAATCTTCTTTATTATGCCTCTTTTCACCTCGACTCAATTTTTTTTATCCTTACCTTGATCTATACTTATCATCTAAAAACCTTCTAAATTTTTTTTCGAACATGAAAGTGAATAAAGACCACACTATGTTGTCTTCTTATGTCTTTAAGCAGAGAGTACAAATAACTAAGGAAGATTTAAGAAACTTTCTTCACCTTAAGATTCAAGGGGTTAGAGCACACATCATGAACTCTAGGGCACATTTTGATGGTCAAAAATAAACCAAACTCTTAAAGGTGTTGCACAAGTAAACCATCTTTCTCATGTGTATACCCTTGACCAGAATGCTAAGATCATTTAGCATGTCTTGAGAACTTTTATCATTCCCAATGCTGGTGATCATATTAATTTGACTCCTCTTTTTTTTACTGTCACATACCTTATAATGACTAACACTCCTATTCACAAAGCTCAACTAATCATGGACTACATCTATAAACTTTCTAATATTAGACTTCCTCTCAATAAGATGAAAAAAAATGTCGCCTTAAGACACTTAGTTGCATATATTTTAGAAGAGAAGTATAACCTGATCCATCATGATCCTCCCATACAACTTCCCATTTACTTTACTGATGCCTCTTTTCGTGCACTTTTTTATCAAGATTAAGGATCTGAGGGAGAAGATTCTAAGGTAGAAGGAGCCGCTGATCCAGCACCAACACCTTCACATAGAATAGATCATAATTTCTATCAATAAATGGTCCAACATTTTAACCAACTAGAATCCCATTTTGATCAATGCTTTGATCAAATTGAGAATCACCTAAACTAGCAGGATGAAAGGTACAACAAACACATGGGGTGGATTAGAGATCAATTCGACTTTGTCAATACATAAGTAGCTATAATAAACAGCTACTTTATGATGTTCATTCCTCAGCCACCTCTAGACCAAGGCACATCAGGATTTGAGGTTTTACTTATGTGTTTTACATGCTGTTGAGATTTTTATTCTTGTTGTTGAGATGTTTCTTGTGATTTCGAATGTTAGTTTCCTTATGTTGTGGTTCTTTAAATTCTAGAATGATGTAATGTTTGTATGTGTTTAAAATGCTAAATGGAATGATGTTTTGACTTGAATTAAAATTACTCTTCTTGAATTGGATGAGTTTATAGAGACAAATCATTTGTAGTAGATCTCAAGAATAAAATTTTGAATTACTTTTCTCTACAAATTAGTTTCTTAGCAAAATTTAATCTCTCAAAATTTTAAATTAAATTATGATTGGATGTAAATTAGAGATCAATCTCATGTTCTTATAAACAAAGTTAATTTAGTTATAATTATTATAAAATATATATCTTATTTTTATTTTATTTCTTTCTCAATGTGTTTATTTTTATTAATCATCGAATTTCTTTTAAGATTTATTGATACTGGAAAGTCTAAAAATGTAAAAAGATGCACAAAGCGTGTTAAACTTGAAAAGATGCACAAAATGTGCTAATAGTTTAAAAAGATGGGTAATATTCGTCAAAGTGAAAAGAGACAAAATTAGCTGAAACTAAAAAGATTCACAAAGTGTATAACAAATAATTGAAAAGATATAATGTTGCCATTTGAAAATTATATAATATTCTTTATTTTATTATTTTATCTCTTATGCAAATCCATATAATCAATAATAATATTCACTATCGAATTAGAAATTATTTATTTTTTATTTCATCATTTTTGTAATAATTTTTTTATTTGTTTTGTCTAGAACAAACAGTGAATCTGGTTGACTTTTCTTGTCTTAGTTGTTATTTGATTTATATTTTGAGTTTGTTTTAGCATTAAGATGTTAATATTGTATGTGTAATTAGTTTAAAATCTTATTCTTCATCCTCCCTTTTTACTGTTATCAAAAGGAGGAGTCATTAGTTATTGTTTGATGTATTATTTGTTTACATTTGTTTAACGTTTGTTATGATTAAATGTTGTGTGATTTTTGTGTTCTATGTATTATGTTATTGTGTGTGTGTTTATTGTGTTGTTTTTTTTTTTTTAAGTTTTTGTTTCTTTTGTTCTGTTATTTTTGTTTAAGTTTTTATTTCTTTTATTGTGTTGTTTTTGTTAAATTTTTTTAGTCTTTTTAATTTGTTGTTGTGGTTTTAATTTTCATTGGAATCCCTTGTTCTAAATTGGTCATTCATTTAGAGGGAGCTTAGGAGAAAAATTGCCTTAAGTGTTAACTCAAACAATAATTATTTTTTCATCATAAAAAAGGAGGAGATTATTGCAACTTAGTTTTCAAAACTATGTTTTTATATCTTGTGAGTTTTTGGTGATACCAAAGTATTATTGTTCTGATTACTTATTCTCCTAACATATATTAGAAAAATTTTGTTTGTGTTGTTTGTGTGTAGTATTGTTTCAGAGAAATCATACTCCAAACTATCGAAGACTTCTTTAAGATTAGATTAAGCTTTCTTGTAATTAATGTCTATAATTTTTTTATTTTTCTTGCGTATGAGAAAGTGTGATTGTAATTGGGTAACCGTGCAAGCACACACTAGAGGAGTGACTCAAAACTTTTATTTTTAAAACTAATCATATTATATAATTCTTTAATCATACTGGATGATTAGACATGATAGTTTCTCTATAACTAAGTTAATCAAATCATGACTTAGAAAATTCTTTTTAATTATTCATACTGTACAAAGTTAAATTCATATAGATGATGTCTAGAGTATGAAATGGATAAGTACCAATTCATCTCGAACGAATTCACCATTTCTTGAACTGGTCGTACTATACAAAGTAAGGTTTATATAGATGATGTCTAGAGTAAGAAATGCGTATGTACCAATTCGTCCTATGTGAACACCTAAATTTTTGAATTGTTCATATTCTACGAACTTGGGTTTATACAAATGACGTCCAGAGCATAAAATAGGATCATCCACATTCATAACATATGAAGCATAATTTGTTTAAATAGTTTGTACTATAGAATATTGGGTTCATACAGATGATTCACAGTATATGAAATGGGTTCGTATGAAATCATACGAGACAAACTTGTTTAGTTTTTAACTATTCATACTGTATGATGTCAGTTTATAAATACGAATAATAGAGTATGAAATTAAGTTTATACAAGATTATACATGAAATTTTAAACTATTCATACGTACAAAGTGTGACCATACTATGTGATACAAGTACATTCAATAAGAAATTTTTAGTTTCCTGGCAGTATTTCTTGTTCTTCATATATAAGAGTCCTAAAAATAGACTATTCTACTTCTTTTTTAAATCTTCTTTTAGGACTGATAGAGAGAGTGTTTTGGGATAGTGTTTGGGAGTGAGGGTTGAGAGATATTTTAAGTTGAAATTATGAAGGGTTAACAAGGTTCCTAAAAGTGTGGATCTCTTTGTATATTATTCAATTTTCTGCCCTACTTCCTTGAAGATTCTTGAGAGAAGATCTTTGGAGGAGAATCAGTACTCTACCATCACCAGGAGGATGAAAAAAGATGTTGGTACTCTTCCATCACTAGGAGGGTGAGAAAGGATGTTGGTACTCTACCATCACTTGGAGGGTGAGAAAGGATGTTAGTACTCTTCCATCAGCGGGAGGGTGAGAAAGGAAATTTGTACTCTATCATAACTAGGAGAGAGAGAAAGGACTTTGGTACTCTACCATCACCAGGAAGGTGAGAAAGGATATCGGTACTTTGCCGCACTGGGGTTTGGTGGAAGAGAGGTTGTTTGTAAGGGCTTCTTTGCCTTACTTTGGGAGAAAAAAGAGAGTTCTTTTGGTATAGTGCAATACCTGATGGAGTCTTCAGGGAGTGGACATAGGTCTAGTTGGACTGAATCACTATAAAATTTGGTGTTCTTTTGTTCCTTTATTGTTATGGTATTTTTATTTTCTGCATGTTTAATTTTAGTGGCCAAAAAATTATTTTGAGAAAATTCATTATTGTGCAAAAATTCTTGAATCGATTTTCCAAAATTCAAGAGAATTTTTTAAAATTTTCAATTCCCCCCCCCCCCCCCCCCCCCCCCCCCCCCCCCCCCCACCCTTTTGGTTAGCTTTGGGACAAATCTATTAGGTCTACCAACCTTTTTGAACTTTCACATTCGTATATGTATCAAGAGTTGGTTAAACTTTCATTTGAATTTATTCAACCTAGAGAAAACTTAAGGACAAAAATTAAGGACTTATTTTGATAATTTAGATTAATTTTGGAAATTAAATTATACATGCAATAGGCATGAAAATTTATACCTTTAAATTTAGTCACATCCTCTACCTTAAGAAAATTTCTCATTGATTTTAAAAATTATAAGATAATTAATTAACTTAAGATTAATTATTTAATTAAGATTCAAAACTTCTAAAAATTATAATAAACCAAAATTAAATCCAAAAATTATAAATAATAAAGCAAACTAACCAGAACTAAACCCTTAATTAAAGAAAATTAAAAGTGTCTGTATTTGATGTCAATTTTAAGATTATTATAGTTTTATGTGAAAATTAATATTTAATTCATTTAATTAATGAAAATTTATTAAAAATTTAAAATAAATATTCTTCTTAAAAATCATTTTTGACCTTTGGAGGTAATTTTAAGAAGTTGGAGTTTATTTGGATTCATATCATTAAAACTCTTCGAACTAAGCAATTTTAAAAAATTCTAATAAATATCCAAATTTAGAAAAATCAAAAATAATTCTAGAAAATTCTAAATTAAGCAAAATCAAAGGCATTGTCCTCCACTTAAGGTGTCAAAATTATTAAAATATTAAATCAACACAAATAGTTCAAAGTCCAAAAGCTATACTTTTGGTCAACTTTAAGTCAAATTCAAGTCAAAACTTCAACAATTCATAACTTAATGTAGAAAAATCTAAATTAAGCAAACTTATATATTCTAATTACTTATCTTAAGATCTAATATTTAAGAAATTATCAAATTTCCAAAATTCACTTTAATTCAAAAAGTTAAATTTTAACCCCTTTAATTAATGCATTTAAATAATTCAAATAATTATAGAAATTCAATATTTAATTTAAAAATCCAAAAAAAATAATCCAACTATAAAAATCATCAACAAATCAATTTTAATAAAAGTTATCAACCTTTAAGCTTTAACTAATTAAATTCACTTAATTATACCGATTACCATTAGGTAACCAGGGCATACTAGACTATTAGTTTAGCCGTAATGAATGTGAAATAAAATTCATGACCCATGTGAGCAACAAAGGTAGTAGTTATTTAACATTTAAAATACATTTTATAACGAATTTTAAATCAATAATACTTCAACTTTAATTAAATATTTCCTTCAGCCTTTCAACCAACCAGAACATCAAACAACTTTAACTAATTATCCTATAAAGGACATATCTAAACCACAGCCTACCTTACACACTTTAGATGATTTGTTAGAATAATTAATTAACTCTAATCTTAGGCTAGCCAGTGTTTTACTTTCCTGCTGTTGTGTGCCAAATTTTTTAAGCTTTCACTACATACTGGTTATTAAAAGTGAGTGATTGATGTAATTATTTATTTAAATTCTATACAATCTGTGTATATATTTTATGGACATTAAATTATACTTAATTTATAGATGATTTAAATTCTAACATAATCTTATACAGGTGGCCATGCTCATACATGGTTATTAAAAATAAAAGGGGGTACAATAAATTAAGCTTTCAATTAACATTTTTTACGTAGGTGCTAAGCATGCTAAGTCCCTCTTTAGATTAAAAGGAATATGGCCAAGTGTGGATGGGTTGAGCATTTTAATTTTTTATAACTTCTTATTATTATTTAAATGTTAGTTTCCTAGGATAACCCTCTAGGTGGTTTGAGTCTAGAATTATCTTTTAATTCTTAAGTGTAATTTGATGTATCTAATTTGTAATCTAGAGTTATAAAAGTATTTTGAGATGGGATAATAGTTATCTAACCCAAGAGAAGGGTAACATACCTTAGGGGAGAGTTCTTCTTCATTTGGAGATTCAGGTAAGGAAACTTTTAAGTATCCAAGGAGAAAAGAAAGCACCCCTTTAGGAAGGATTTTCTTTTCATTTGGATATCCAAACCCGACGAATCCAAGGAGATTGCAGAAGGATGAAGAAGTGAAGATCGAGAAGAATCTTATTCTCAAAGTCACTTGAGTCTTAAGAGTAGAATTCAGATTGTTGATAGTGGTACCTGACCTCTTTAACTTTTATAATTTTTATATTGTAATATTAAATGGTACTTTCCATATAGACTATTGAAATTAATTTATTAATTTAATTTGATTAATCTTCTACTCTTATTATGAATAGGATTACCTACTTTTTTTAATTTTTTTGGTGATTACATGTTGTTTATTCTTTTAGCCTAGAATTCGATCTAAGGCTTATGATGGCACATTAAAAAAATTTCTTCTTTAATAGAACTTAAAATTTTTAAGCTCACATAGAAATTCTAAAAATTTAAAAAAGTATGCTTAGATTGTCAAGGATCTTATTCATACATATTATACTTTCTCTTCTTAGTTAGGCACCTCATTGCCTATAGGTTTTAGCAGGCCACCTGACCTATTAGGGAGCAATTATGTCAAGGGAAAGTTATGCGTTCCTTAAGATAAAATCTAATTTTTAAGCCTTATTTTAAAACCACTTTATATTTGATTTAAGCATTCATCATGTTAACTAGCATTCTTTACATTAGAAATAAATTTAATTACATTTACTTTAAACATCATATTATCCAACATTTGTCAAGGGGCCAATTAGGATCTACTCTAGATGTCGGCCCCATTTCCCTAAACTTAACTAAATATCAACCCTACCACTCTTGTATAAAAGATTAGATACATGGTTTTAAAGTGCATAGGTGGTTAACAAGCTCCCCAATTTAGGGTTAGGTATGTCCATATTTATACTACATTACCTTGGATTGGGCCACTAATTCTCAATGCCCAATTTAGATTTACATTTTGAAATAGGTCTAGATTATAAGATCATAAACTTCTGGGAATATAATCCCAATCTTATAATAAATTTGACAACTCAAATTAAATCTCAATCAGTCCAAAAATTAAGCCCAACATATTGGATAGGTTGGGGTGCTTCTAAAATTTTTTAGAATACTAAAGCACCAACTACCTTTCATCTATTGACCTCTAGAAATAAGTTTTCAATCTTGTTCTTATCCCATTTAAAATTCAAACTTCAATCCTTTGATATCACTCCTTGAAAATTCCAGATAAAAAATTTACCACTATTTTAATCGATAATCTTCATAGGAATCTCAAGTTTCCCCTATGATGAAAATAACTATGAGCGCTAGTAATCATAAGAGATTTAGAACCTAGATCAAATATTCAAAATAAAGTTTTCAAAATCAAATTAATTATCTTTAGAAAAATTGAAGTCAAAGATCATTATTATCATATTCAAATAATTAAAAATAGATAATATTTTCTTTCCTTGGGAAGATATGTCATCTTTTTATCTTAATTTTGATTACAAAATTAATGATCATTTATGCATATTATTATACACAAACACTCGATCAAACATCATTTTGACCCTCCATGGTCATATGTTCCCTCAATTTTACTATGACAACCAGGATGAACTTTTTTTCATAATTTGAACTCATTGGGGAATGATATGTTAGCCTCCTAAGGAGATATATCATTCATAATGATGTGTTTAATTTAAACATTAAAGTTCCAAAAATTAAATTCTCCTAAAGAAAATTATCTTTTCAAAACTTAACTTTTTCAAACAAAAAAGTAGCATCTTAGCTAGGTATAAATATCTCTCTCCATCTTTAATAAATGTAGAAATTTTATTAAATTGGTAATCTTAACTACTTTACTTCCATTGGTCCTTTCTACCTATTTCTTTCGTAGGGGAGTGTGACCAATATCAATAAGACATGTAAAAAGAAAAGTGAGTGAGGAAACCTCTGTCAAAGTTAGCCTTTAATATTTATCCTCCAAGTTCATTGGTAGAGCACAAGGATCAAGACAAATCTTTCAAAATCCATCTGTAAATTTTATAAACTTGCATATTCAAACAAATCTTAGTGTACCAGGTTTCATAATATATAGAAAACCCTTTAATTTCAAAACCCATATTCAATTCTTTTTAGCAAAATCCAGACTTTAATATTTCTCCCTCAGGCCAACTGGAGGGGAGAAAAAGTCATGCTAATCTCTATGAATTATCTAGCAAAATTTATAAACCCTTATGTTGAATACGAATTCAATATATTGAGTTTTGAGGAAATTCTATGTAGTTTTTTATTCTTTAAAATCCTTTTCAAAAATCATTTGAATTCAATTTAATCACCTTTATCATATATTATTCTACAACACCCTTTATAGTTTAACATATGCAATATTCAACTTCCTTCAACTTCCATTTCAAGATTCAATTCTTCTAGTAAACCTGGGCATGACATTTTACCTAGAGTCAATCAACGAGGCCAAGAGTCATGCCAAAATATCTTGATTTTCCCTTCAAATTTTTAAATCATCATATTGAGTGCAAATTCAACATGTTGAGTTTCAAAACTCAAGAAAAATCTTTCAACTTTCAAAAAATTCAAAATTCTCTTCAGGATCCACTCAAATCAAATCTAAATTATCATTGTTATATGTTTCTCTACAACATTCTCTTGTAGTCTAACATATATAATAAAAATTCAAGTTTTCTTCAAATCAAAATCAACCATTATATTTTATCATTATATGATAGATTATAACTCTTATAATTTAGTATGTGTAATAAATATAAGTTTCTTTTCAAATTCAAATTCAAAAAAAATCTAATTCAAATCTTCTCTTTTCAAGTACCAGATAATCAATCTTATGAAATAATATCTAGAAAGCTAATTTTTTTGATTGACTAGGACTTATATGTAGAAGAGCGGAACTATACTAAATCAATCCATTTAAGAATGGGCTTTAAAACCATCAATTTGTCTGTGAATGCAGGGATAATTGTCAACCTCGTCATTAAGGGTAATAAAAATATCCCCCTGGTCGAGATAGTATTCGTGGTGGGGACTAACTCCCCCATTCCCAAAATAGAGGTTTATGTGGCCCTCGTGTCTATTGTATTGTCCAAGGAGGAAAAGGAACAGAAATCTATAGTTGACTCTAAAGTTATAACTATGTTTGAGAAGGGGTCCAGTTCTGATGTCCCCTTTTGCAAGAAGAACCTAACTCCTCAGCTAATGAGGAGAAAAAGAATTATTAAATAACTAGTTACTTCAATTCTTATTAATAAATATCATTGGGTACCATGCATCCTGTCTGCAAAGATGGAAGAGATAATTTTGATTGGATTTAGCATAGGTTTCTTTCATAGGAGCAGGCCACCAATCCCACCTTCAAGATTTTCTAAGTTGGCTCTTATGGTATCTAAGACAAATGAGGTCATTGAGGATTAGCAAATTCAAGATGCTAAAGGTAAGAGGCCCATGTTACCTAAGAAGCATTATGTCCCAAAAAAGTTGAGCAAATCTGAAGGAATTCATATTTGAGGTAGTTTAGTCTAGCCACTAGTTTATGAACCTAGACTACCCATTGAGGGATGTCAGGACGCCACCCAACCTAATGTAGGAGTTCCTAAACTTTATGCTCCTTCATCACCTATCAAAGTGGATGTCCCTCACCCTATGGAAGATGTCACCCTCATGACTATTGACCCTAGGATAGTTGGAGGGGAGGGGATCATTCCAAATTCTAATAAAAAGATGTTAGATCGGCTAGGTGCAGAGCTAGTCACAGATCAAGATCATAAAATCTATGAAATCCTCTCTAAGCTTAATGAGAAAGAATTTGAGGATATATTAGAATACAAAGGATAATTCCTAATGGATGTTGAGTCAATTGACGGTAGTCCAGTTGATGAGGTAATCCATAAGATCCTGGAGTTTATTAAGAAGAAGGTAAAAGAATTCTTCGATCTAGATTTGCTAACCTTTTAATGGATTAAGATTTTGTCGAGAACATCTTTATGGTTGAGACAAGAGCATCGACCAAAGATGTTAAACCTTTAAAACACCAGTTTGGCAAAGAAGAAGAGTCAATAGTAGTTGATTTAGATTCATATAATTTAGTCAGGTTGAGGGAGAAGGATGAGTATATTAATAATTTGAAAAGAAAGGTTGAAGAGATGATGCTAAGAGTTGAGCAGATACAAGGCCAGCTTGTTTAAGTACAATAGCCTAAACCCAAGTAGTCGTAACCTACAGAACATAGTGGGTCAATATAGTAGGAAGATATATTCAAGCCCTAGAATTCTAGATGTTACCTCTCTAGTTTCTCTAGCAAATAAGGATATATGGCAGATGATTAAGACCTATGTAAGGGAGGCCCTAGCCCATTCTCAAGGGACTATATCTATTCCAAAGGGTAGACTCTAATCTGAGGAATATGATTTAGTTCCTTATCCAAAGAGCTTTGTGCCACCTTTATTTTTTAGTCATTTAAAAAACCTAAGTTAACATCTAGCACACTTCTGAGCGAGGAGCTGTAATGCAGTATGGTCAAATGCTCTACTCTTTTGCTAAATTATGAGTAGTCCATCTGATATTACTTTTGATTGGTATACAGATCTGCCAAATATTTAAATGTAAACTTTCACATAGCTCGATGGTCTATTCTTAAAGAGATTGTCATAAGCTTAGAAAAGAATAATTATAGGCAATCTCTTCATCAAAAAATAAAAATAGGGAGAGCCTTTGGTTGACTACATTTTAAGGTGGTGAAATCTATCAATGCAATGTGAACCCCAGTTATAGGAGCAAAATGTAATGGAAATTCTTCTAAAGAATATTTATAGGCCCATTACTTTTTTGCTAAAGAGGTTTACAATCAAAAACCTTTGAAAAGTGTCTAAACTAAGCTAACAATCTACATGAAAATGCTTCTAGAATGCTATTCCTTTCATCTGAGAAAAAAAATCAAGTAAACCAATAAAGACTTTTGAGAAGAGATCAAACACAATTTTAGTAGTTCACAAGGGTAAGAAACAAGCTAGTACTCATTCTAGTGGTCCTTCATCCCCAACAAATTTAGAAACCACAACCCTTTAAAGTAACCCCTTAGTCCACTAGGGTGCCTTACCTAATTTCTTTTAAAGAGAGATTGGCTCATCCATATCCATTCAAAATGGAATCAGTAAGGAAAAACTTCAAGAAACTTCAAAAGAAGTCAGATTTTTTAATATCGAAGGCCAAAAGCAAGAAGAAGCAAATAAGAGGGATAAACCTAACTTCTGCCCCTACATATGAATATTGAGCCACATAATTAAAGATTGCATATTCTTTAAAATCAGACTCAAAAAGAACTTCTGTCAGGATAATTTTATAGTTCAAAGGAGTACCTAGTTGATCCATATCAGGGTCTGTTAAATCAATCTCAAGTAAAAACTCTAATCTTACTATGTATATTAAAGATGGTTAGGATATAACTCTATCTCAAGCATTTAAAAGTTGATTAACAAGACTTTTCATCTTTCTCAACAGCTACCGATGAGATTCCGAGGCCCAATCTTAGAGGTTGACCTAAAAGCTTCACAAGAGGACATAGGGACATCTTCCTCTCTGGTTATTTTAGGAATTATAATAACCCATATTTTTTCCTAGATATATAATATTTTTTGAACTCAATATACTCCAAAGCATAAACTATCTTTGTTATAGCATTTTTATTTTAGTATTTTAATTACAAGATTTTT
Source organism: Dendrobium nobile (assembly GCA_022539455.1). Taxonomy (NCBI): domain Eukaryota; kingdom Viridiplantae; phylum Streptophyta; class Magnoliopsida; order Asparagales; family Orchidaceae; genus Dendrobium; species Dendrobium nobile. The sequence goes on along the minus strand of CM039721.1, from coordinate 42,700,710 downwards.
TTAGTAATTTTTTGCCACTTTAAAAAATCTTTAAGAAATTAGCACCTATCGGTACAAGTGAGGATTTTGAGACCGTTAGGTATCCTCTTTACAAACTTATTTCATATATATTTTTTAAATAAAATGATTTATCTTATGGATATTTTTCTATATTTTTTTGAAGTCCTAAATAAATTATTTGAACTTTATATTTTTCTAACTTTTCAAATTATGTTAAAGCATTATTAAAAAAACTTTTGAAATCCAATTATCCATTTCATTTGGCTTAATAAAGAAATTAGAAAAATAATTTAAGATAGAAAGAGAGGAAAGAGGAAAATAGGAAACTAATATTTGGAGGTCACTGAGTGATTTTCGTCAATCAGTCAAGTTAGAAAATTTGCTCATCTCATTGTATGGAACATTTACTCTATTTTTTATTTCAAAAATTTTGTATTTTTTATATTTTTTGATTAAATTTATGTTTTTATTATTGAAAAAAGTGAATAATTTTTTATTGGTAAAACTTTCACTACGTAACTTTTTATATATTATAGAGATTGAGATAGTGAATGTTTTGAGTATTAATTACAAATTTTTCACATGATAATTTTAAAAGTACAGCAAGTTTTATATGCTCAAAATTTATTTTGATTTCTAAAAATAGTTATTTAGTTTAACTAAAGCTTCAGAATGTTATTTTATACTATATTTTATAATTTAGTTATATTCTAAAATTATAAATTTTTACTCAATATGATTTATGTTATCTGCCATTTTTACATTTTTGACATTTTCTAAATTATGCTCATTTGTGCTTTATTTTCTACAATGCGTTGAAAACTAATATGGATATGTGATTAAGATTATTATTATAGTACTGTGATAATAATGTGTATATAAAATACAAGTAAAGATTAGTTGACCCGTTAGTTGGTGACTAATTGACTTGTATAGGATGGTGAGTCAACAAGCTTTCATTAATATATTATGATTTGGTGTTATCCTCTATTGATTTACATGATACGGATTGGGAGTTATAAGGAGATGATTATTGTATTGATGATTAAAGAGTGACTACTCTATTTACTGAGCCAACTATTTATTAATACTGATATAATATTGAAAAATACTGTGATAGCTAGGACTTCTTACTTGCTTAGTGTAACTACTAAAATATATGTTCTTAAGCAATTATTCTGATTATTATATGGATTTATTATTACTGTATAGATTTAATATTATTGCATTATGCTACTATTTCTACCACTAGATTATTATTGTTGCCGATTTAGATACTAATGTTACTGATTCATTATACAATAAGCATGTTACATACTAAACATGTAATATACTAATTTGATACTAATATTGTATAATTGGATAGTATGTCTACTTTCTTAAATAATTTTATTATATTGATTTTATTTTAAAAGTATTTAATGATGCTTTGATTTGATGCTTTATATAATTTATAGACTGGTTAGTACTACTGATATGAAGATTACTTTATAGATTTTATACACGTATTGGTTTACTACTTTACTGGCTTTTATAATATAGTGTTTTACTATTTATATATTTTATTACTATTGTATATGAAATTTATTGTTTATGCATTGATTTAATGATCATATAAATATAATTATTACAATTTGATTGTATACATGCATATTACTCCTTCGTCATCCTTTGAATTCAATTCTAGATTTAAATAACCTGCTGTGCTTTTTATCTTATTATATGTGATTAAACAATTTTAAATTAGGGCAGATGATCAGGAGTATGAGGTTGGTCATGATTTCTTCAGGTTCAAGTTCTTTTTGTTCTAGTTATTCTTTTATCCTCATGGCAGAGTAGTTAAGATATGATTATGTTGATCCTAAGTAATGTATATAATTTTTGGAAATGAATGCATATGTGTATATTAATATTTTGAATTATAGAATTTATGTTTCTTATTTTTTACTTATAGATGATATTATATAGCTCTTATTATTATTTATTAAAAGATAAAACAGTAATTCTTCCAAATTAAATTATTGGACATTATAGGAACTACTGTAATCAATAAAAATGAAAAGAGATATTTTTGTAGAGAGGAAATAGATTGATGAGTAAGGTGTACAAGTGGCTGATGTTGGCTCAAAACCATTATCGTCATTAATGTTATTTGACTTTTACATTGCCTCATCAAAGCAAAGGGTCAAAAATCAATAAAAAATGATCATTTCTATTAATTTTTTGATGATTAATATCTAGAATATTGTTCAAAAAGATATCTCCAATGAAGTTAATCAAGAATCACCAGAGATTACTCAAAATGTTCAAAAACTCAGCTCCCCAGATTTAACCCTTCAAAGGGAAAATGAGCTTGAAGCCTTATTAAATGGTGAAACCCTTAAAATTAATTTTTAAGGAGTCCCATCATAATAAAATTTTTAGATTCAGACTCCCACTCAATAAATATCAATAAATTTTTTAAGGAGAGCGTAGACTCTACTATAGATTGCCCTCCTAATGAGATCGTGTAGGTGCCAACTATAAGGTCGTAAGGTCTTGCCCCTACACTTTCTCACAAGAAAAATGCAAGAAAGTTACCTCTAATGATCTAATTCAATTCCCCACTCAATAATTAAATCCTCCTTCCAATCCATCTGGTGTCCCAGTCTTGAGCTTCCCAGGGTTGGTTATAATGTCTTAGCTCACCATAGAAAGTTGCCTGCAAAGTTGAGCATCTACGATGGCCTTATCCACTCTAAGGAGATAAGGGAATATATATTTAAATCACTTCTTAACCAAGAGATTACCTAGCTCAATTGGCTTTAACTACTCAAGAAGAAGCTTTGTACTTCATGGAAATCTTAGGAGTAACTTTTTTCGATGAGGATATATTCCTAGGAACTATTGATCATAACGGTCCTCTTTATATCTTCATAAATGTTGGAAAATTTAGTTTATCCAAAGTACTCATTGATCTGGGTTCATCGATCATCTTGATGAACATAAATACTCTCTTATACCTTAGAGTTGATACTACCAATCTCTCAATCGATGAGTTGGTGCTTCACGAGTACAATAAAAAGGGTGAGAAGGCTTTAGGTTCAATTACCCTCCTTCTAGAGACAGAAGAGTTAAAAATTGAAGCAAAATTTCATATAATTGATTTGGTGACATCCTTCAACGTGTTCCTAGGTAGGTCTGAGATGTATGAGTACAGGATGGTTCCTTCTACCCAACATGAATACATCAATAACAATGAGTATGAAATCAAGGGTGATCTATAACCATTCTTTATTCATGAGATCAGGATCTACGAAGATGCTATATACTATATACCCAAATGGTCCACAATCTATTTTAAGGTAGAGATCAATATCAAGGAGGAGAAAGCAGAAAATCAAAGTTTAAAAGAAATTTTAAAATTAGAAGAAAAAAGTGTAAAAAAATAAAATTGACAAAATTCAAGTTGCGAGGATGATATTAAGGGCATGGTCTTTAGGCCTCCAACCAGTTTATCTCAAAGAGGTGAGAGGATGGACCAAAGAGCATGTAATCAAGGCCATGCTTCAGTTGAAAAAATAATTTCTCCAATGAACATTAAATTGGAATCAAGTTCTGATGAAGAATCATAAAAGAGGGGTGCCATAATTGCTTTTAATTATTGAAAAATAAATCCTCCACCAAAATTTGATCTCACCTTAGAACAAGATGGTGACCAAGAGGGAAACAATTTTAAAGATCAAAGTGATGAGCTTGAATTAACTCCTTATAGAAAGCTCAATAGGATAGTTGAATCCTTAACCTTAACCCCATTGTCTACTGACAACATCTTAGGTTTAGTGATAAAGGATGCCCTTAAATTTTTTTGGCTCCTCCTCCTCAAGGATTGAAGGTGGTCTAACCTTGAGGATGCATATTTTAATGAATTAATGGAGTTCTCTTTTAGCTACTTTCCTATTGATGTCAAAACGCTTATCTTTAAAAGTTTCACTTGAGTTGATGGACTAACGGTCAAGCTAGATACCATAAAAATATCTAGAATTAAAAAATTAATAAAAATTAGATAAGTGGTATTGGCTTTGGTACAGCTAGTTTGCTTGACAATCATGAATATTATTTAATGATAACTAATCATCCTAAATCTAAAAATGACCCTATTGAAGATGTTGATTCACTCGGCAGACTTTGTTTGGACACTTTAGATGATTTTGACAAACTTTTGGTTTGAGATGTACCCCCTTAATATTAGGAAGAAATTAAATCGATTGTTGAAGAACTCAAAGAAATTAACCTTGGAATAAAGGACGAGCCTCATCCTATATTCATAAGTCCTTTATTGAGTGAGGATGAGTCTAGGGATCTGATTTAACTTCTTTTCAAGTTTATGGATTTCTTCACTTGGATATTTGATGAAATTCTAGATTTATTGTCAATGTGGTAGTCCATAAGCTTCAAATCTAGCATGATGTCATTCCTGTCAAGCAAGCTCCTAGATACACGCATCTAGAGATCAAACAATAATTCATCTCTCAAGTCAAGAAGTTAGTCAATGATGAATTTATTCAAAAGGAATAATATCCTTCTTAGGTATCCAGTATCATGTTGGTCTAAAAGAAATGATCAAATTAGAGTATGTTTTGACTATAAGGATCTAAATAAGGCATATCCCAAGGATAAATTTCCTTTACTCATATCTGAAATTATATTGGACATTTCCTCCTTGCATGTTATTTTCTCCTTTATGGATGTCTCTTCTAGTTATAACCAAATCAATATAGCCTTAGAAGATGAGAAAAACACTATATCCAGAAATCCTATGGAGATCTTTTGTTTTAAAGAGTTACCATTTTGCCTAAAAAATACTTTTCTAACCTACTAGTGAGCCATGACTCAAATATTTGGAAATTTAATTCATAATCAAGTTGAGTGTTAAATCGATGATTTAGTTGTCAAGGGAAAAGTAAAATAGGCCCATCTTTATGACTTAAGAATCATCTTCGAACAGATGCACCTCTACGACCTTAAGATGAATCCCTTGAAGTGTGCTTTCGATGTCACATTCAAGGAAATTTCTAAGTTTCTTATTGAGGCACAATGAAACTAAAATTATGCCTACATAAATCAAAGTTATCTTAAATATTTCGCCTCCTATGAGCCTTCCTCAACTAAGGACTCTTTAATGATGAAGTGAGAATGCTCTCCATTACTTAATTTAAAGACTTCTTCCTAAGGAAATTTGGCACCCTTCAATCGAGAAACATTGCCTTGCCTTAATCTTTATATTACAAAAACTAAGGCATTATATGCTTTCTCACCAAGTCAATTTGATTTCCAATGTTAGTCCTCTACAATACCTAATGACCTGGCCTATATTGTTAGGGTTTTTAGCACGGTGGTCTATGGTATTACTTCATTTTGAAATCACTTTCATTTTACTATGTACTGTGAAAGGATAGGTCGTTGTTAACTTCCTTATGTCACACCCACTGTCGATGGAATATTCTCTAAACAATGATTTACCTAATGAGCAAATAATGTATAGAGGAATCTAGTAATTGAGTCTGGGATATATATTTTGATGATGAAGCATCCTCCTAGTGGGGCAATGCATATCAATCAATTATTCTTTGAAAAGTTGGAATTGGCATGGTTTTCATAACACGATATAAGGGAATAATGCATTTTTCCTACCATTTATCAGAGCCTTGCCCGAACAATAAGGCTGAGTACGAAGCCCTAATAACTTTTCTGAAACTTGAAATATTAATGGAAATTAAAGATATTAAAATCTTTAGTGACTCTCAACTGGTGATCAACCAAATTACAGGGACCTAAAAGATTTTGAATCCTAAATTCCTGAAGTATAACCAATATATAAGTTACCTACTTTAGTAAAATTCAATCATAATTATATATAGGATTCCCCATGGAAGCAATTCTTTGGTGGATGCTTTAGAAAAGCTTGTAAAGGGATTTTCCTTCCTAGAAGAAGATTCCATTCTTATAGATGTTAAAGGTCATCAAATCCTGTCTCTTATAGATTTAAAGAACATCCATAAGAAATCTTCCCAGGTCTTTTTTGCCTCTTCAATAATAGATTAAAAAGGTTATTAGAGCCTATCACTGATCAATTTTCTTGAAAAAGGATAGCTCTGGTACGATAGGTCACTTATCAATCAATTCAAGAAATGTGTCTGATCATATTCATAAGTCAATATTATATTATACCATCGATAATTCGATTAGATGTGGCTCCATTTTTTTAGAAAATGAGAGGCCCATTATATCATTAATGAGGTTCATTCTTGACTATATGTTGCTCATCAATCGGGTCTAAAGATGAAAATGAAAATCAAAAGACTTGGATACTACTAGCCCATGATGACTAACGATTGCATGAATGTTGTAAAATATTTTCATCACTGCCAGATTTATGTTGCAATTTTATAATTGTCACCTAATGTGTTGCATCCCACAATAGCTTTGTAGTCCTTCAGAAGTTGGGGTACTGATACTATCAGGCAAATTGACCCTCCATCTATGGGTAGAACTAATTCCTTTAGCAGTAATTGATTACTTTTTAAAGTGGGCATAACTAATTCCCCTATATAACATCATACTATATTATGAAATTATTTTGTGACCATATCATATATCAATTCGATATGCCCCATAGAATCATATTCGATAATGGGCCCACCTTCAAGTCTATAAAAATTAATAGTTTTACAAGTCACCATTGTATTGGATGGAGATACTCAACAATATATTACCCACGGGCTAATGGGTCAGCTGAGTCCTTCAATAAAACCTTGGTTCAACTTATTAAAAGGACCCTAGATAATAAAAAATGTCAATGGGATGAGATGTTGGTGGAAGCTTTGTGGGCCTACCAGACCACTTATATGTTGCAAATCTAAGTTTATGGATTAGACTTTTAATGATAGCAAACATTCATAATTATCTGCGACTTCCTTGCCTACTAACATTTCAGGACCACAAGATTGAGACTACAAGCTGAACCAGCTCAAGATTGGGTAGATTAGGTCTGAATCAATCTGTTATGTTCTCTTTTTCCTTTCTTGAGTCAAATGTAATCCTTATTGTGCCCAATGCTAAGTAACCTTGCACACACACACCTTGGGAATTTTTTTGACTATTTCTTAGAGTTTACTATTTTTGGTAATATCGGCCTAGACGATTGGTTCAAAAATAGAAAGCCTAATTAGGGCATCATAGTTTAGGCAGCCATCATTAAGTACATCGTCCTGGACGATCCCTGTATCAGCCAGGACGATAGACTCAAATCAGAAAGAATCAGCCGCCAGATCTATTTAGGTAAGATTTATTTTTGGACATCGGCCAGGCCGATCCATTACATTGGCCTGGATGATTTTTTACAATTATGCCTAAATTAATATGGTAATTAAGGAAAGCAATTAAGGCTAGATTGATACAATCACATCGCCCTGGACGATCGCAGGGATCAATTCAAAAATCTTTGGTTGCTCCAGGATGATCAAACATTGGCCAGTTCTTTTTCGAGCGATGTTCTAGATGATTTTCCTTTGTTTTGAACTAATCATCTAGGATGATCGTGAGATCTACCCGGATGATCAACCTAATTCTGGATCATCCAGACCTCCTTCCGAGCGATTGTCTGGCCGATATTCTGTGATTTGATTTAATCATACAGGACGATATGTTATCATCCCAGACGATATAAAAAAATTTCTTCTGATCTTCCCATGTCGTCCAGGTTGATTAAATTTAATTTGTACTAATCGTACAGGATGATAGAAATATCATCCTGGATGATAATGTTAGTTCTAGAAATTTTATTTAAAGAACACAAATTTTCTAATGCAAAAATATCTTTTGCTGCTGTCTTGACTTGAGAGAGCCAAGAGGAGAGGGAGAGAAAGGGAGAGAGAGGGAGAGAGAGGGAGGAATTTGTGAGGGGGAGTTTGTGAGAGGGATTCACAAAGGTTGCTCCAAGAAAGGTTCTAAGGCGCCTTCTCTAGTCTTCATCCTTCATCCTTGGGGGTTAAAGGGAGGTCTTCTTCAGCAATTAGTCGAGGTTCTTTGCCTGCTTCAGGAGGAAGCAAAAGGAGTTGGGTTCTCTGCCTCGCCGGGGTTAGCGGAAAGGAGTTTTTGTGAGGGCTGCTCTGCCTTACAGTGGGATCAAAAGGAGAGACACTTAGTTAGTACAATACTCAGAGGGTGCCTCTGAGGAGTGGACATTGGTCAAGGTTTAACTGAACCACTATAAATCTGGTGTGATCCTTCTTTGTTTTATTTCTGCATTTATTTTTCTGCACGTTGACTTGTTTGTGGTGGATTTTGGTTTGGCTTTTTTTATTGCTAAAGATTTTTTAAAATACCAATTCACCACCCTCTTGGTTAGCCTCGAGCTAGTTCTTAAGGGCTTAACATCCCTAATGAACTTTCATTATAGAACCCCAACCCAATCCATATTATTATTACTAGTGTATGGGTCCGAGGTTGTACTCCCTCTAAAAATTCAAATCCCTTCACTCACAATTATAATCCATAACCAGATCACAACATAACAAAATACATAACTCCTATTAGTAGAGCTCAAGGGCCTTGAAGAATGCCATCTTCAAGCTCAACAAAACATAGAATTATATAAAGCTCAAATTATTTTAGCTTATGGTAAGTTAGTGCGACCTAGAATCTTCCAACTATGTGACTTGGTCCTAGTTCTTTAAACACCTATCTTAGCTAAAAGAAAGATCGATGGGAAGTTCAAACCAACATGGGAATGACCCTTCATCGTTGAGTTAGTCCACAAAGGGGGCACATGTTAGTTAGTTGATTGTAAAGGAAATCGCCCAATGTTGGAAATCAATGAGTGTTTCCTCAAGAAAGACTATGCTTAATGTAGTTCGATCATTGAATCAATAAAAATCTTCAATTTTTGAATAAAGTTGACTAAATTTTGTTTAAATTTTCAAATTTCAAATCTAATCTTTTGTAGGAAATAATGCGTCATTCCTGCAAGATCATCTAGTTTTCTTTTCTTTAAGGTTAAATGTGAATTATCATACTTTCTTGCCTTAGGATTAGTTATGCTAGTGGTGGAGCACACCCTCTATGGTACCATCCTAGTTTTAAAATCTAGATTTTATCTTTTGTGTAGAGCAAGTTTTCTCACCATAAACCTAAGTGGTACAATCTTAGTTTCAAATTTCAATTTCAATCTTTTTGTGAGAAGCAATGTTTCATTCCAGCATGATCATCCAGTTTTCTTCTCCTTAAGGTTAGATGTAAGTCATCATTCTTCATTTCCTTAGGATTAGATATACTATTGATGGAGAACACCATTCATGGAATCATCCTAGTTTCCTTGTCAGAGAATTGATTCATCATTCAAGTTAATCAACATTAGTGATGGAGCATTCCCTCTATGGCACCATCATAATTTCTAACCTCAAACTTGATCCATTATGGGAAGCAATGCTTCCATCCCATATGATCATCTAGTTTTCTCTTCTTTAACGTTAGATGCTTTCTCTTCTTATGATTAGATAGTTTAGTGATGGATCATTCCCTATGTGGCACCATCATAATTTCAAAATCTAGATATGATCCTCTATGGAAAGCAATACTTCCTTCCTATAAGATCTCCCAATTTCCTTCTCCTTAAGGATAGATGTGAGCCATTTTGCTTTCAATCCTTATGATTAGACATTCAAGTGGTGGATAACACCCTAAGTGGAACCATCTTTCCTTCAATTTCAAAGTCCAAAATCTAGCCTTCTTTTCTTTAAGGATAGGTATAAGTGTCTATGCTACCTTCCTTTAGGATTATACTAACTTGTAGTGGAGTATGCCTTTCGTGGCACTACCCTAGTATCAATTTAAACTAGATCCTCTAGGGTTAGGTTTTCCCTTCCCTTGGAATCAAAATTCTAGAATTAACCTTTTAATTCAGCTACAGCCAATATGTGCAATACAGTTTTGTTCTACTACATATATTGGGGGTCAATTTATTTACCTCATTTTTGTATGAGGTTATAAGAACCTATTCAGACTTCCACTTATTAATCAGATGGTTGAAATTCATCTACAAATTAATCATCTAAACTTTAATCTAGACCCCAAATCAATCTAGACTTCAAATCAATTAAAACTTTAAACCTATATAGACTTCAAGATAATACAGTTCTCAACCCTTACTTTTACACTTAATCTAGCTTTAAATTTAGTTTCAACCTTGTCCAATCAATGAAAAACATTTAATTGACTGTAAATAATATGGATAATTCAAATTCAATCATTCAAATCTAAAATCTAGTTCAAATCTTGAAATCTAGAAATCCAGACCAAATCTAAGCCTAAAAGACTATATCTTAAAAGCCTTTTTCAATAAATTTTCAAACATTTTAAACCTCAGTTAAATGACCCCCAAACCATGATCAATTAATCGAATATTTATTAAGCTTATTTCGAGGCTCTACCCTCCAAATTTGGACTCATTCTGAGACCTGTAACCCTAGAAACTAAATTTATTTTTAAAGGTTATAAAACCTTTAAATATTTATAGAATATGCTACTAGACCCTTTACCATGTGAATTCTGATCTTGGGACCCTCCCCAAAACTTTTTATCATGCCCATACCCTTGATAATGATATCTTAAGCACTAAATGACATTATGGAGGACACACTTTGACCCCCAATTGACCAAGGGATAAAATGACAAAAATGCCCCTTTAGGGCAAAATTGAAGTTCCCTGCAAACTACAACATGGTCCAGTTAATTCAAATCTTGAAATCCCCTCTAATATATACTAAACATCATTAGTGGTACATTGGACTCAAACCCAAACCCTGAGTCAACTGGTTGACCATGTCAATTAGGGTTTACCCAATAATCCCTTAAGGGTTTAATGATCATTTTGACAATTTTGGCCATTTTGACCCATTAGCCTTCTTCTACTAGACTTTAAATAACAAACCAAACCTATTGAGCCAAACCCTAACCTTGGATCAAACTTGTTGACCAAGTCAACCTAGGTTGACCAAACCAATGCTTAAACCCTTTAAAAATTGAATCAAATCCCATTTAAATTTTCTTGGACATACACCTAGTAATTTGGGTTGGACTGGTCACCCTGACCCAGTCAATAGTTTACTTGATCAACTGGACCCAGGTATAGTCAAACCTGTCCTAATTAGGTTAATTCCTGACCTATATTCAAACCCAAGCCCATCAAACCTTTTAAACTTCTAAAGCTTTTTTATCACATGCCTTAAATTTCTTTAAACTTACCATAAGTCACATCTACTTTAACTTGATCAAGCTCATATGTTTGGTCAAAACTCAACCTATGGTCAAACTATGACTAACTCAAGCTATTCAAGATGAATAAAATTTTAAATCAACTCCCATCCATAGCCTAAACTTTTCCTAATCCTTGGTTAACTAAGTCCAAGTTAAGATTTTCCAAGTCAACTCACCTAGACTTGGTCAAACCTCCCTTCATTCATGTATATACACTCAAAGCTTCAACCCCTTAGTCATAAATCCTTCTAATCTAGCTCAAGACCCACTCCATGCTATCTCACCAGTCAACATGCCAAGTTGGTTTGTCAAACAATAAATATAAGCTTTATAATGGGTCAAACGTGGTCAAACTAACACAAACCACTCTTCTCTCCAAATTAAATCAACTCTAACTGATCTAAATGCTCTCTAGAATGTTCTTGGGCTAAACCTAATCCCTAGCTTAGTTTTAAACCAACTCCTAATTATCCTACATGTACAAGAGAATGAAAGAAAGGTTATACACTCCTGTCCTTACCTCCAACTCCTAACCACTCCAAGATAAATGACATTTATCATAGATTGCCTCCAAACAATTCACAACCATCCCTTTAGCCAGGAACCTTTGAATAGGGTAAAACCTTCAAAATAAGCTCATACATAATACTCACAGTCTATCTCTACTCAATCCCTCCCCGAGCTCAAACTTTTTGTGTTTGATTATTCCAAACCACACCCTACATATTTCTAGTCAAACCCCATTATTAAAAGCCCACCGGCAGTGCATTCTTGGTGAACCGAGCCTAGCTTATGTCTAGCTTAAATAGCATTCAATCCAGACCTTCTCGAAATGCATTTTCATCATCAAACTTAAGTGTGGATAATCTAAAATTTTAGATAGCCCAAAAACAACCAAATATATCGATTGGATTAGGTAAAAATCTAAACCATAGCCTTGGTCACTTAGGTTAAAATAGCTTTTATTAAACACTTTTAAATTGCTCTATCAAATCCCCATTAATGCTCTTTATATACATTATCTACACTGAAAATTTCATTAAATTCTCTAATATGGTTTGAGAGAATGAGGCCACTATCATTTTTTAGACATTTTTATAGCCGATTTTACGCGTATATTTTCTAGACCATTTATCCTATGATCAACGATCCATATCACATTATTTTGGGCGTTAATCCAATTGTGTGATTGATCGTACAGTTCCATCTTGTACCCATCTCAATTTGAGTCATTGATCTAATACCATGGGTGATCCAATGACGCACAGTGTATGCTAAGTTAGATAAGTGATTATCGCATCCACCACTACCATCTTTCAATCATTTATTATAATTGTGCCGTCGTATAAGCATTGCAAATGATTGTTGTGTTATCACCATAATTTGTAGTGATGAATATATCACAAACGTGTATCATCCCACCACTACCATTTAAATTTAAAATCTTTTTTCAAATATATAAATTCAAAAAATCATTAAAATTAAATACTAATCCTAAAATTAAGCATAATATATCAAAATTCTCAAAAAATTAAACCCCTCAATTTAAAAATAATATTATTTTAAAATATTATATATTTTAAATTATTTTAACTATTAAATATTCAAATTTTTAATTAAAATTTAAAAAATAATAATTTAAATACTTTCAAAAATCAATTAATATATTAAGAAATTATTCTCTAACTTTTATAAAATAGTTTAAATTTTATGTTTATTTAATTTAATATTTATTTTTAACATTAACTATAATTATTTATTTTAAATATAATAAATTATTAAAATATTCACAAAATCATTAAAAATTAAAATTTAATTTAAATGTTTTAATATCTTATAACAAACTATTTAAAACATAAATTTTTTCAATTTTAAATTAAAATTAATTCAAATATTTAATATATTTTAAATAATTATTAAGTATTAAATATTTAAATATTTAGTTAATATTAAAATAAATATAAAAATTAAAATTTTTAATATTTTATGAAATTAATTTTAAATAATTTTAAAATTTATAAAAAATATTTTAATATTATATTAATATTAATTTTAAATTTTTTTATTTAAATATTTTTTATCTATTATATCAAAATTCTTTTTCTTTGCATATATAGGATGCACACACTTGCACCTAGCTTTAGGCTCTCCTAGTTCTAAGGACTTGATTGTGATTGTGTATGCATTTATATTTATGTCAAGGAGTAGTCAAACTTTGATTTGAATCTATTAAACTTAGTGACATCTTAAGAACAAAAATTAAGGACTTATTTAGATAATTTAGATTAATTTTAGAAATAAAAATATATATGTAATAGGCATGAAACTTTAAACATTTAAATTTAGAAACATCCTCTGATTTAGGAAAATTTCTAAATCATTTTAAAAGTTATTAAGCCACTTAAATAATTAACTTGAGATTAATTCATTGAATAAGCTTTAAAACTTCTAAAATTTACAATAAATCTAATTTAAATATAAAAATTATAAATAATACCACAAACTAACCAGAACTAAACCCTTAATGAGATAAAAAATTAAAGCCCCTTGATTTGACATCAATTTCAATATTAATTTAGCTTAAAGTGAAAATTAATATTTAATTAATTTAATTAATTAAAAAATATTAAAAATTTTAATAATGCATCTCCATCCCTTGCCCACTTTTCATTATTGCATCTTGAAGAATTTTGATAATGTTGGAATTGTCACCTTCAATGATAATTCCCTTGTAATTAAACATCTAATCTTTAATGACAACCTTCAGAGATTGAATAGCTAAATGCTTTAATTGAGAAACATCCCAATAAAGACAAGCTTGTCCAAACACCAGAAGAAATCTACCTTTATTGTTCTAAAAAATTCTTAAACACCTAAGAACACCTCCTTAAGTCTTCTGACCTTTCAAGGTGATTTCAAAAAGTTTGGAGTTCATTTGGATTCAAATCATTTTTTTTTTTTTTGAAGATGCATCCAACTTCATTAATCACTAAAAATAAAATTACAAACTAAAAAATAGATTCATCCTTTAACAAAGTAATAAAATAAGAAGGAACATTTTGCATACTAATATCTTCCCAAAAAAAATTCCAAAAAAGAGCATAGTTAGCACAAAAATCCACTAACTTATTACAATTTATACCTATACAGTTGAAAATCACATGGTTGAAATCCTTGATAAAAGCAATATCTTCCATACCCTACCCACCTTTCGTTATTGCATCTTGAAGAATTTTGATAATGTTGGAATTGTAACCTTCAATGATAATTCCCTTGTAATTAAACATCTAATCTTTAATGACATCATTCAGATATTGAACAGATAAAGCTCCCATTGAGAAACATCCCAATGAAGACAAGCTTGTCCAAACACCAGAATAAATTGACCTTTATTATCATAGAAAATTTCAATTTTAAACGAAGGTAATAACGAACGGTCAAACTTAACTTAGATCCAATCAGGAGGCAAAGAATGCCAATGATTAAACAACAGCCTACTCGATTGATTAGCATTCCAGTAACCCGAGTTAAAATTACCAGTAGTTGCATAAATTGAAGCACAACTCACAAATTTGGCATCAATCACCATCAAGCTATCCTCTTTGCCATAATGAATTAACTTATTACTAGCCTTCCATTAAAATTATTTTGAATTGCAATCTAGATTTACTAAAAGACTTATTCTACAAACTAAGAAGTGTCAACCACTTATAGCAGTCTTCAAAAGTGTTTAAAGATGGGATCCCAAAGCCCATCTATTTAAGTGTTGAAAAAATTCCTTCATCTTCTCACATTTGATTTCAACATTTTCAATATCTTTAATTGCATTACAATTTCAAGGACAAGATTTATCCTCTTTCAATCTCCTATATGACAAGAATTCAAAAATAGGAATAGCATTGTTGAACATTCTCCACCAGAAAACCTCCACTCTTGGGATAAGCTTAGCTTTTTTTAACCATTTCCAAAATTGAAAATCAGAATGATCATGAACTAAAGCTTCAAAGGCTAAAACATAAATAGATTTTCCATAATTTTGATAAATAAGTTCCATCTTATCTTAACTCAATTCTTGCTTAATATGTATTTGACAGATCATATCCACTAGTTCCTTTCCAAAGAACTTATTGAGTTCACCTTCATTCCAACTACTTCCAGTAATGAACTTATCCACTGTCACTTCACTACTTTCTGGAGACAACACAAATGTAAGCTAGCTATTAATATATTTATCTAGTATCCAAATGTCCTTATAAACATCAGTACAACCACCATCCACAATGACCCAACTAATAATTTAATTGAGCAATCTTCCACCATCAGAAATAATCTTTCAAATAGATGAGCCTCCCTTCTTTGATGTTCCAACTTCAAACAAAGAACCATACTTCGAAGAAAGAATTTTATGCAACAATGACTTTTTATCCCATATAAATTTCCAAGCTAACTTAGCCATCAATGGCCCAACTTTTGTTGAATAGGATTGTAATTCTCGCCATCCCCACTTCAATTTCTTTCACAATACATTCCAGCTAACATAATGAAGCCCAAATCATCTATTCATCTTATTCCAAACAAATCTTCCACACATCTTATAAGGCTCATCTATCACACCTTTCGGGACAAGAGAGTGCATACAACTTGGATGTTTTAACATCCTATTCTTAAATCACTTAAAATATTTATAAACATGAATATATCTAAAATTACATTTAATAAAAGACAAAATTCTAAACTCGGTCCTATAGGGTTATCCTAATAATCAGCAATTATATATAATCCCAAGCATTTAATATTCAATCTCAAGCAATTATAATTAATCCCAAGAAATTAATATTTGAAATTTAAAATGCTCAATTACTCACAACATAAAGTGCAAAAAAGTAAGTAAACAAACACATCAAATCTAGGCTAGCAAACAGCATGCAGTGAAAAACTTGAAAACTCGGCACACGGCAGAAATGTAAACACTAGCCTAGCCTAAAACTAGAGTTGGTTGTCCTAGCAAACCATCTAGAGTGTGTGAGTAAGGCTGTGTGGTTTGGATATATCCTATGGAGGGCAATTTGTTAAAATTGTTTGAAGTTTTGATTGGTTGAAAGGCTTAAGGGAAAGTTTAGATTTGAGTTTAAATATTAATAACTTAAAGTTAATTTTAAAATAGATTTTAATTGTTTGTTGGATACCACCTTTATTTCTCACTGAGGCCGTAAAGTTTATTTTATCTTCCTTGGGGCTAAGCTAATAGTATTGTAGGCCTGGGTTACCTAGTGGTACCTGATATGATTAAGTGATTTAAGTTGATTAAGATTTAAAAGTTGGTGAATTTTAATTAAAGTTAGTTGTTTGGTATTTTTAAAGTTGATTTACACATTTTTGGAGTTTTAGAGTGATTTTCAAGTTTTAAGAATTTTTTGATTATTTTAATCATTTAATTAAGGGGTTAAAGGTTGACTTTTAGATTAAGGTTAAATTATGAAAATCTAGTATTTTATTAAAATATTATTCCTTTAGAAGATCAGTTAGACTATAAGTATGCTGAAATTGGATATTTGTTTTATTTTATTATGAATGTTTGAAGTTTTAAGTTGAAATTAGACTTAGGTTTGACCAAAAGTTGACTTTTCAAATTTAATGGTTTTCTAGAATTTTAATATTTTTAATGAATATTAATTATTATTATGAGTTGAATGCAATTGAGTTTGATTGATTTGGAATTTTCTTGAATTAGTTATGAATTTTTAAAGTTTGTGTAATTATTGAATTTTCAAAATTATTTAATGAAGAGGCTTTTTGTGATTTTACTTTAAATGAGATCCCAACTCCTTAAAATCAGTTCCAAAGGTCAAGAATGACCTAAGGAGAGATTCCCAAGAGTTTGGGAATTTTCTAGAATTTTTAATTATTCTTAATTAATTAAATTAATTAAATATTCATTTTTACTTAAAATTAAATTAAGGTTAAATTTGCTGTCAAATCAAAATGGTTATAACTTTCACTATTTAAGGAATCAATTCTGGTAAGTTAGAGGTATTATGTGTATTTTTTGGGTTTAAAGTTGATTTATTTGAATTTTTAGAAGTTTTAAAACTAAATTAAGTGTTTAAACTTAAGAAAATTAATTATGGGGCTTAATGATCTCTAAAATCAGTCAAAATTTTTCTATGGGTTTTATGTGTCACTAAGTTTAAGTGTTCAAAGTTTTAAGTCATGAGGATGCGTATCCTAATTGTTAAAACTTTTCTAAGTTGTCTAACCAAAGTCCTTAATTATTGGCCTTAATGATGTCACTAAGTTTATTAGGTTTCAGCCAAAGTTCTTCTAACCCTTGGACAAGCATGAAACAAGCACATACAACAACATAATCAAGTCCTTAAAACTTGGAGAGCCTAGGCTAAGTGGTGTGTGCTTCCTAAGAATGCAGAAACTAAACATGATTAACTTAGATTAAAATCTTGATTAGTGAATAGTTTAAATACAACTATGCACTAATCACTCCCCATAATTTTTATTCAAATAGTTCAATCTATGCTTAAAATTTCAACGTATCTCTTAAGGGTTAAGGATTTAAATTCATATAGTTTTAAAATAGGTTTTAAAATAGATCTATAAATATAAATATATATATATAGTAAAATAGGATAATTAAAAATGGACAGTTTTACCCGTTTATAGATTTGTTGCACTTGTAGGCTGTCCACGCTCTGATTTGTAGAAGACACCTCGAGCTGGTAACACCTGGATCGAACGGTAAAGCTCCTTGAAAAGATTGAGCTGGGTCTTACCGGAAGATCTTCGACCATCGCTTTGACTGGCTAGATTCGACCCGGGAAGTGTGTAAGAGTCTCTGGGGAGTTCAATGAATAGAGACCTTGGTTTGAGAGGCTGGGAATAGAGAGAGATCGATATGGTTTGAATGAATATCAAAAATAGGGTTTTGCCCTATTCAAAGTGGCTTGGATTAAATTGGATGGTTGTGATGCATGAGAGGCCTCCCCAAGATGAAAGACAAGTGTTCCAAACTGTTGGAAGGCTGCCCCAAAGACTGGACATTCCTTTCTCCAATTGGGTGGACTTGGGATGAGTGGGCGGGAAACCACTGCCATTTAAGGCTAAACCAAGGGCTAAGCTTGGTTAGGGATCCTATTAGAGAGCTTTAGCTCTCATTTAGGACTAACCTAGCTTCCTAGATTAGTGGGAAGGAGGCTCACATGTGAGTTTGACCATGGAGCTCCTCTTTGAACCCTTTGTTGACCAAATTGACCAGTCAAGAGGTCAAGGGTGGCGTTGAGGTGGCAGCCAAAGGGACTTGAGGAGCTGGTTGGGGTAAGTTAAAGGAGGTTTGATGGTTTGATATTAGAGTTTAAATATATTAAAAGGGTTTGAGCTAGTTTGATCGAATCTCAATGTGTTGACTTAGTGAACTTGAATTGAATTAAGTTAGCCAAATATTAAGAAAAATTAAGGTCATGATTTGAAGTTGGTTTGAGATTTAAAACGGGTTGAATTGATTAAGAGCATTGAAATGATTCACATAGGCTTTGACCGACCATGGGCTTAGTTAACTTAATCAACTATTGATTGGATCAAGGGTCCAATCAAAGCCAAATTATTTAGGAATATGCTCAAGGAGTTTTGAATGAGGTTTGAATACATCAAAAGTTTGATTCAAGGGTAGAAATAGCTTAAGGCTTGATCTGTTCAACCTAGGTTGACTGGGTCAACCAGGTTGACCCAAGGGAGGATTCTGGGCTGGATAGGTTTGATTTGATATTTGGAGACCATTGCAGGTGGTCCTCTGGTCTAGGGGGGTCAATTCAACCAAAATGCCTATTTTGACCCTTAAGGGCCTGTTTGGTCACCCTAGGTTGAATTGGTCAATCAGGTTGACCAAGGGTTTGGGTTTGGGTCCAACATGTTTGGCTTGATATTTGAAACTTGTTGGAAGTGTTTCCAAGCAATTTGGAGGTCATTTGGTTTGAAATCGATGTTCGAGCCCCTAAGGGGTATTTTTGTCAAAAAGATTGAACTAGATTTGGGATCAGGATGGGTTTAAAGTCTTGATAGATTTGAAGTTTAAATTTGATTTGAAAATTGAATTGATTGAAGTCTAGATTGGTTTATGATTTGAATTGATCAGAGATCTAGATTGATTTGAATCTAGATTGTTCCTAGAGTCTGGAGGAATTCTAAGATCTAGATCTAAAAGGGTTCTAAGATCTGGATAAATCTTAAAGTTTGGAATCTAGAAGGATCTTAGGGTCTAAAAAAATCCTAGGGCCTAGGGCCTGGAAGAATTCTAGGGACTGGAGTAGATCCTATGGTTTGGAGTCTAGAAGGATCCTAGGACCTAGAATATATCCTAAGGTCTGAATATAGGAGAATTCTAGAGTTTAGGTTGATCTGAAAGAATCCTAGGGTCTAGAGTAGATCCTAGGGTCTAGATTGATTTGGAGTCTGGAAGGGTATTAGTGACCTCATACAAAAATGAGGTTAATAGGTAGAGGATGGAGCAGTAGAAGAACATCCAATTTTAAACTATCTAGGAACATCCAATAAAGTCGGTCTATCAACCACAATTAAAAACTTGAGTTTTTTTATTAGGATGAGTAATTTTGGGCTGATCTACCCTAGTGAATATTAAAGGCCTAAGTGTGATAAGGGTAGAATGAGAGCCATATCCAACATCACACTCTAAAGTGGGTTTCCTAACATAAACTTTAGTAGATTGGATAACAGTGAACTGAGGATCATTAAAGGTCATTTACATGTTTTTGAATTGCATTCCAAATTTGATGATGTTACCATCACCAAAGTGGGACTGGTTGAAGGCAAAGGTTGTTAGATAGAGAGAAGAGCAATTTTTCAATATTTTTTTCTAAAATAGAGAGAGTGAATTTTTAATTGATGAAGAATTTAAAGAGAAATTTTAATAAAATTTAAGTGCTAATATCTTAGCATCAACAAATGACAAAATATATCTTACTAGGATAATTGGTGAATTTGAATTTCATTGATATGAATTTGACTTGAGCATTATGTCTACATGAACATCAAGCTATAAGAATGTAACTACAACTTTCATATTAAAACAAGGTAAGGATCTTATTCCAATGGACAACTTAAGTTAAGCATATAATCATCAGGAATTAAATTTAATAAAAAAAATAATTTGATTAATTGATGGTTTTTTACTTAATGTTTGCAAACCATATTTTGAAAAATATCAATTTATAATTAGGTATAACTACAATATATTTGTCAATAAAAGTAGGAAAAGATTTCCATATTAGATAGCTCTATTATAATCAAATAGCATGAAGTTGAAATTAATTCTACATATTAGCTCCGATGGAGAAATTTTGAAATCATGAAACTAATTCTAATAATACATCACGCCAATAAAAGAATTTCAGTAGGAAATATTATTCAAGACTGGTAAAAAATATTATTTTGAAAAGTTTACTTTTAGAATTAAATGTTTTTAATAATTAAAAGATGATACAGAAGCTTCTTTAATAATCACATATGAGAGATTTGTAAGTCCACATTTTTGTAATGAGTCATGATTAAAAGCCAACAAAATTATCTAAAGATAAAATGGACAAAGTAAATGATTGAAGAAAGGTAGTTATAACCCATGTAAAGAACAAGTATACTATTGATATAAGGATCTCAATCACTACTAAAAATGGAGAGAGAAATTATTCCCTAGTGGAGTCATAAGAAAAATCTAATAGGAAAATAAAACCACACCAATTTGATTTGGAAGCTCCTGCTTTTGCGGTTGAATGTTGTAATGTGACTATTATACCATCTCAAAAGATTATGAAAGTGCTCTGATATCACTTGAAAGTGTTCTGATACCACTTGAAAGTTCGTTAGGGATGTTAAGCCCTATCGAACTGGGCCAAGGCTAACCAAGAGGGGGGGTGAATTGGTATTTTAAAAATCTTTAGGCAAAGCACAAATACAAACCAAATCACCACAAAGAAATAATGTGCAGAAGAAATAAATACGGAAGCAGTAAAAATAAGAACACAAGGGTTTATAGTGGTTCGGTCAACTCGACCTATGTCCACTCCCCGGAGGCGCCCTCTGAGTATTGCACTACAATCGTGACTCTTCTATAGCCCCCACAGCTAGGCGGAGAAGCCTTTACAAACACCTCTTTTTGCCACACCCGGCAAGACAGAGAACCATCCTTCTTTTGCTTCCTCCTGAAGTAGGCAGAGAACCTCGATCGCTTGCTGGAACTTACCTCTCCCAACCCTTCCAAGGATAAGAGACTCTAGGGAAGAAGAAGTGGAACAATACTTGGAGCAACCCTTGTGAATCCCCTCACAAGCTCCCCCTCACAAGATCCTCAATCTCTCTTCCTCTCTCCTCTCCCCTTTAGGTTTTCTCAGGTCAAGATAGAAGCCAAGGATGTTCAAAAATGTTGAACAAGAGCCCTTAAATAGAAGAGCTTCAAAGGAGCTCATTAATTGTAAGTTGCCGACTATATCGTCTAGGACGATATGGAAATCGTCTTGGCCGATCAGTACAAATATCAGAAGATCGGCCAGAGCATCACCCTTAATGCAAACTGGACGATTGAAAATTGGCTTGATCATCCAGGATGATATCACGATCGACCGATCAGTTCAAATCAGAGGAAAATAGTCCAGAGCATCCCCTTGAATACAAGATGTCTGATCCAGATCGTCCAGGAGTAATTAAGGTTTTTTGACTAGATCATCCTGGCCGATCCTTCAATCGTCCAGGACAATGTGATCGTATCAAGCATCCTTAATTACTGCCTTGATTGTCTGATCAATTAAGGCATAATTTGTGAATATCATCCAGGCCGATCCTAGATTATCCTGGCCGATTAACAAAAATACAGAATACCTTAATTATTTATGGCGGCAATTTCTTTCTGTTTTGATCCTATCATCCTGGCCGATACATGCATCATTCAGGCCGATTTGCTAATGATGTCTGCCTTAATTAAGAACCCGTGATTAGATTTTCTATTTTAAGCTCGATCGTCCAGGCCGATGTAAATATCGTCCTGACCGATTTGAGTAAAAATAGAAATTCTAAGTATCTCAAGTGTGTATGTGTAGGGTTACTTTGCATTAGTCACACCAAAGATTACAATTGACTCAAGAAGGGAAAAAATAAAATTACAGACTGACTCAACCCTAATCTACCCCATCTTGAGCTGATTCTGATTTTTGTCCGATCTTTGGGTCCTGAAAAGTCAATAGAGAAAAAAGCAACATTTGTTTGCTATCATCAAAATTATAATCCAAAAACAGATTTATAATAATCTCCCTCTTTTTGATGATGGCAAACACAAGTAGGAAAAACTCATTAAAAATAGCAGTTCATTAAAATTTCAAAGTTACAAGCATCAATTTTTCCTACCACATCCTACTCCCCCTTTTGTCATCACAAAAAGAGGGTCCTAGACACACATAAAGAAAAAAGAAAAAACACAACAAAAACTAGAACAAACTACAAGACAAACTACAGAAAATAAAAAACAAAAAATAAAAACTAGAAAAATGAGGGATCATGATCATCAGATGGAGGTGGTGGAGGTGGCTGCTGAAAGTATCTAGCTAGCATATTAAATTGAGCATTGAACCAGGCTATATCCTGGTTATGCTGCTGCTGCTGGTGAGTAATGTAGCTGTCAAAACGGGCAAAGTCCTCTGTGCGGTGCTGCTCGTAGCGGGCAATGACCTCAGAATGTTGCTGCTCCTGTGCAGCAACGTAAGCATCGAAATAGGTCTCCCAATGATCAAATCTCTCCACTAACTGGTCAAACTGTGAGTGCTATCGAAGAGGAGTAGGATCAGGAACAAGAGCAGAAGCGGGAGCCTCTTCCTCCTCAGCCCCCCAAGGTTCCTCATCCCCTGGGTGGAGACAAGTATTGTTAAGGGTATTTAAGGAACAGTTTGAGTAGAAGAGAGTTGGGAGGTTGGGAGGAGCAGGATATTGAAGTTGATATTTGGTTTTAAGGATATAGGTTATGAGGTGTCCTAAAGCCAGATTGGGTTTCCTCTTTTGACCTGGATCGTGGATTGTGGTTAAATGATCAATATATTGAAATGTTAAGTCAGCAGTATTAAATTCTCTATGAGCCATGATGTAAAATTTAGTCAGAGAAAGTAGAGGAGTGATGTCGATTCGGTCCCCAGCTTTTGGAATAATGGAGGTTCGAAGGACATGCTGAATTTTCCTAGCATCTTTGACTAAAGAGCTAGTCTCTCCAACATGAAAAAGTGCATTGGTCTGGCAAAGGAAATGATTTATCGTGGACCAGTCAAAGTTAGGATCTGAGATGATTATATGCAGCTTATCCCCACTAGTGGATAGTTGCAATAGTTCAACACAGTCCTGATATGTGATTTTGACCAGGCGTCGATTCACATAGTAGGTCAGGGCTGTGAAAGTATGATTTATATGAAGATTTGCGAAGAATTCATGAAGAAGCTTAGAATGAAAGAGGACAGCAAGAGAAAGAATGAAACAAAGAGAAGTGTGAGCAAAGAGATCCATTACCGGATATGAAAGGTGGATAAGATTGATGACTCTGGAGACAGTTATCCCACATTCTTTATATCGATGGTAAGTAGCTTCATCTTCTGCCTCCCTGAAACAAGGGTCAATCCTAGCCCTCGAAGAACTCCCAGAAGTTTGTCGGACTCGCTTCCCACCTGTCATAGCAAGAAACCAGTAAGAAAACACAAGAGAAGAAGAAGGTTGAGGTGAAAATAATGGCTGGAATGGCCTGAATTGAAAGAAACGGCCATATCATCCAGGATGATCGCAGAATCATCCAGGATGATCAATTATTATGTACAGGCCGATTGGTCAAAAAGGTGGTCCGATCGGCCAGGTCGATTAGACACAGGCGATCATTCTGAGGAGTCAAGTCAGACGACTGTTGAAAAAGCAGATCGTCCAGGTCGATTAGGTGTATCGTCCAGGACGATGCACAATAATTGATCGTACCAGCCGAAGTTAAAATGTTTTAAATCTGTGTCACGTGTATCATCCAGAATGAATAGTGGATCGGGCAGGACGATTGTCCAATAATGGATCGTCCGGGGCCAATTTTAAGGATTTAAACGTGCTGACACGTGGATCGTCCAAGACGATCTAGTGTATCAGTCAGGACGATGACTATAAAATGAATCGGCCAGGACAAAAATATGTTATCAGCCAAGATTTTCAACATGATTGCAACAAAGTTAGATCAGATCGTCCAGGACGATAAATTATCATCCAGGACGAAGAGTTATAGTAAGTACAGAAAAGTTCATCAGATGGAATTTTGAAGAGAATTTGTCCTATCGTCTAGGACGATATAAGAATCGGCCAGGATGATGTGATAAGAAATTTGAATCCAAGGAAAAGATGTTGATGATCAAAGCCCTCAAAAAAGACTCACAATACAAATCTAGAAACAACAATAAAAAAGGCAAAAAAAACTAGAAAGAAAGGAAAATTTTTCTTGTTTTTGGTTTTTTATTTTTATTTTTTTTATTTTGCAAAGTATCCATATGACAAATTTCTCAAACAATTAAATTTTAGAGATTCAAAAGATCATAGAGGTAACAAGTCAAAATCTGAAGAAAAGATAGAATATCCGATCTTGTTGATCCCTAGCTCGAACTTCTTTCAGTGCAATAATCGTCTTTTTTAAAAATGAAAGGTCTAACTCAGAAAAACTTTACTGGGTAAAAAGAAGATCCAATCAAAACTTGGTTACAAAGAAAATATCTTATAAATAATATACCAAAGTAATTTGTCTCAATCATGGAATTTGAAATCAAGCCTTTGAAAGCATCAAATAACCAAAGAGTTCTCTAAGTTTTAAGAATTCAGAAAAGAGATAATAGCTTGTATTTAGTGGGTTCATTTTATGCCTCTTGTGTCTTTGATTTGGCTCTTTGAGCATCTTGATTTTTTGATACACATTTGTGTATATATATTTTTCATTTCAAATTTGCATCTTTTCCACTTTTCCTCTTAATTCTTTCAAGTTAAATTCTCTTTAACAAAAACCGTTAAAAAGAACCTTAGTTGTGAATATATCCTCCAAATATTAGAGAATAGGAGCTCTCTCTCTAACATAGGGAAGAATAAGCCACAAAACAAAATCATAATCATGTGATAAATATAATGGCAAGATTTCATTTAACTTGAAAGATATATAAGAACTTTGGATATTATGCACAAGATAGATTATTATAGCAAGATAAAAAGAATCCTAGTTTCAAAAATCAGTTGTCAATATGAGATAGACTTTTGTCTAGAAAAGAAAATTATGTCACTAAAAGAAGTTAGAGGGAAGGAAACCATCAACGGTGTTTCTCCCTTTGACCAATTTAGATATGATAATTAATGGCTTTAAATTTCCAAAATCTAAAAGCTTTTAAAAATAATCATATAGAAAACCAATCATAAAAGTAAAGCGAAAACAAAATAATCTGAAACAACAAAAAGCTAGCACATAACAAAAAATAACATAAAACTAATTAAAAAATATTTCAAAAAATTATGAAGCAGCAAGTTTAAGCAATTATGAGCTGCGAGCCTCCATATGTCTAATTATCCTATGCTCCCACGAGGTCTTTAGTGAGAGCATGCCTGCAAAACTCAACAACAGTCAGATTTAAGAACCCAAACTAGTTTGTGTCCCTTCTTAGGAAAAGTAGAATACAATGCAGGTGTGGTATGCTGTGAATCATGTACCTTAGGTCTTCACACCCAATGTGTACTACGGTGAACGGTGCAAGTGTGTAAGATGTGTCTTAGCATGACACAAGAAAAACATTTAACTCCGAGAAAAGGTTTTCTTAAATGGTTTGAGTTATAATGCATCTTCCTAGGTTTTGGCTTTGGATTCAAAGTGGGAGTCTTCCAATTTCCCTTAAGTGTATCCAATTCTTTTTTTATCCTTAAGTTTGTATTTTTTAGAACATCATTCTTAACCCTCATGTTTTTCTTTTTCTCTTTAGATTTCTTGAAATCAAATTGAATAGAGGTGTGTGAAACTTTTATTGCTTCATTCTCATCAATTAATTCTGAATGCTTTTTGTTCAAATCATCAAATTCATCAAGAAGAGCCATGTGGTTAGAATCATTCGTTGAATGATCTTTAAGAATAACTTCATACTCTTTTTGTAAATTGAAAAATTCCAATTTTAAGTTAGCACGAGTCTTCTTAAGTTTTTTGTATGATGCATAGATTTTCTCACAAATCTCAAATAATTCATCATAGGTTGGTTTACATACCTCTTCATCATCGCTTTGCTCAAGATGATCTTCCCCCATTAAGCACAGGTTTGTTGTCTCTTCCTCTGGTTTAGTCTCAGAGGAATCAGTACCAGATTCTGCCCAGAACGTTCTTTGAGCTTTTTTCTTGTCCTTCCTGAACTTGGATTTCTCCTCACCCTTTTCCTTTTTTTTGCTCGAGTGATCTTGAAGTGTATGACAATCGGCTTTCACATGTCCAGGTTTCCTACATTCATAACAAACAATATCAAAAGATCCTTTAGAATATTTGTTATCCTTACCTTTTCTCCAATGATGCTTTTGCTTCTTCCTTAGAAAGTTTCTGAGTTGCCTTGAGATGAAGGCAACTTCATCGCTCTCAGACCCGGAGGAATCGGAGTCAGATTTGTGTGCCTTCAGTGTTACCGTTTTCTCCTTCTTTTTCTCACATGCATCAAGATTTCTTTGATTCACCCCTTGCTCGTAAGCAATGAGTGAGCCAAGTAAATTGTCAATCGAATACGTGTTCAAATCCTTAGATTCAGTTATAGTAATAATTTTTGCATCAAAAGAGGAAGGCAAGCATCGTAAAATCTTATTTACTTTTTCAAAGTTCGAAAGCTCTCTTCCTAAGGAATATAAGGAAGTAACAATCTGAGTAAACCTTGTATACATGTCAGAAATAGATTCAGAATGTTTCATATGAAAAAGTTCATAGTCATGCAAGAGAATATTCAAACGGGATTGTTTATTCTCATTAGTGCCTTCATAGGTGATACACAATTTATCCCAAATTTTTTTACAAGTTTTGCAAGTGGAAACACGTATGTAATCCTTAAACTTTAAAGAATAGAAAAAATAGTTCAAACATTTTGCATTCAATTGAGCTAAATCTCTTTCATCGAAAGTCCATTCAGTAAAAGCAACTTCTATTTTAATTCTGTTAATTTCACGAGAAGGTGGAAAAAACCCTTCTTTAATAAGCATCCACATGCGATAATCAGTAGATTGTAAAAATGTTGACATGCGGGTTTTCCAAAAATCAAAAGGTAGATTATCAAACAAGGGAGGTCGTGTAATTGAATAACCTTCAGTAGTGTTTCTATTCCTAAAGTTAGCCATGGATCAAATTCAAAAACTTTTCAAACTTAAATTTTTGAATCCCGCTCTGATACCACTTAAAAGTGCTCTTATACCACTTGAAAGTGCTCTGATACCACTTGAAAGTTCGTTAGGGATGTTAAGCTCTATAGAACTGGCCCAAGGCTAACCAAGAGGGGGGGTGAATTAGTATTTTAAAAATCTTTAGGCAAAGCACAAATACAAACCAAATCACCACAAAGAAATAACGTGCGGAAGAAATAAATACGGAAGTAGTAAAAATAAGAACACAAGTGTTTATAGTGGTTCAGTCAACACGACCTATGTTCACTCCCCGGAGGCGCCCTCCAAGTATTGCACTACAATCGTCACTCTCATTTATCCGCCACAGCTAGGCGAAGAAGCCTTTACAAACACCTCTTTTTGCCACACCCGGCAAGGCAGAGATCTTCCTCCTTTTGCTTCCTCCTGAATCAGGCAGAGAACCTCGATCGCTTGCTCGAACTTACCTCTCCTAACCCTTCCAAGGATAAAAGACTCTAAGGAAGAAGAAGTGGAACAATGCTTGGAGCAACCCTTGTGAATCTCCTCACAAGCTCCCCCTCACAAGATCCTCTCACTCTCTCTCCTTTAGGTTTTCTCAGGTCAAGACAGAAGCCAAGGATGTTCAAAAATATTGAACAAGAGCCCTTAAATAGAAGAGCTTCAAAGGAGCTCATTAATTATAAGTTGCCGATTATATCGTCCAGGACGATATGGAAATCGTCCTGGCCGATCAGTACAAATCTCAGAAGATCGGCCAGAGCATCGCCTTGAATGCAAACTGGACGATTGAAAACTGGCTTGATCATCCAGGACGATATCACGATTGTCCTGGCCTATCAGTTCAATTCAGAGGAAAATCGTCCAGAGCATCACCATGAATGCAAGCTATCCGATCCAGATTGTCCAGGAGTAACTAAGGTTTTTTGACTAGATCGTCCTGGCCGATCCTTCGATATTCCAGGACGATGTAATCGCATCAATCATCCTTAATTATTGCCTTGATTGTTTGATCAATTAAGGCATAATTTGTGAATATCGTCTAGGCCGATCCTAGATCGTCCTGGCCAATTACCAAAAATACAGAATACCTTAATTATTTATGGCAGCAATTTCTTTCTATTTTGATCCTATCGTCCTGGCCGATACACGTATCCTCTAGGCCAATTTGCTAATAACGACTGACTTAATTAAAAACCCCTGATTAGATTTTCTGTTTTATGCTCGATCGTCTAGGCCGATGTAAATATCGTCCTGGCCGATTTGAGTAAAAACATAAATTCTAAGTCTCTCAAGTGTGTATGTGTAAGGTTACTTTGCATTAGTTACACCAAAGATTACAATTGACTCAAGAAGGGAAAAAATAAAATTACAGACTAACTCAACCCTAATCTATCCCATCTTGAGCTGATTCTGATTTTCGTCCGATCTTTGGATCCCGAAAAGTCAATAGAGAAAAAAGCAAGATTTGTTTACTATCATCAAAATCATAATACAAAAATAGATTTGTAACGGATTGACATGACAATCTACAATAAATTCAGAGATATATGTAGGGTTTTAGAAAATATCATTTGTTTGACCAAATCAAATTCAAAGAATAACATGTCATCTCAATAGATGAATATGAAATTTTAGATAAAGTATTTAAAAATAGAAATGGAGCTTTTAAAATTTTCATCCTTGTAGTTGAGCATATCCAAGGGAATAGTATATCTTCAGAAAAGAAAAATATAATATTTTGTATGGGTTTTAGAAATGAGTATGAAGTTTTTAAATATGTATTATTACTGCTATCAAATATAATGAAGAGAATATCAAGTTGCATATAACATAATGATGATATTCTATAATGATTTTTAAAAGTAGAAATGGGTTTTAAAAAGTTCATCTACATTCCTAGAGATTTTCTCATATTTAATAAGAATAAAATATTGTATATTTTAATATGGAGTTCCAATTCTCCATAAGGGTAAGCCCTTATGGTTAAATACATCTTAAGAGAGATAAACTTAAGAAAACTCTCGATTAATGTAATGATTTATAGCATTCAATTATAAAGCAAAAGACAGGTTTAAAAATTGGAGTTCCTAAATTAGAAAGCTCAATGTTGCGAGATAAAGAAGAAAGTAGAGGGGCACCAAATTTTGAAAAGCTTAGAGGTAATCCTGGTCTATTTTATATTGGTATTTCTAATTTAAGATAGAATTTTATTTTTTAAGTTTAACTATTATTAAAAAGAAAGGATTATAATCCTAGAGAATGAGGACTTGTGATTTTAAGTCTATCTCAAAATTGAGAACTAAAGTAAATCATTACAAAGTAGTGACTTAAACTTAATCTAATGATATGCAAAATAAGGGGATGGGGTTTATATCTTTGACCCTTGAAAATAGTTTTGGGAATACCGACACTTCTGGATATATATTCTTAGTGCAAATAAAGATTCTAGCTACTATTTCTAATCACTTTAAGACCATGATCCTTGTATAATATAATACAAGATAGGTGAGTTATTTTCATTATTTAAGTTCATGGAAACTAGGGCTGATATATAAGAAAATTCTTATATTGCCCATCCATGAGTGGTACATTTATGATTCTAAGACTAAAATACAATAATAATTTAATTATTTTAGTTAGTTTTTAATGCAAAGCATGTCAAATGACTATGTAATATATTAGAATATACAGTTTTAAAAAGGCACATAAAATAAGTTCTTATCTTAAAAGAGTAAAACTCCATTAAGTCAAAAATACACCCTCATATATAAAGTGGTCTACTTCTCCCTACAGACAGGGAGGTGCCTAAGAAGGATTGGAAGATTTTAATATACACATGAGAACTCGGGTAGTTCCTGACTTACTTTCTAGACTGATTATCTTGGTAAGCTGTTTGGCATAATTTTTTTATTTAATTACAAGTAATTTTCTATTCCTAAGAGACTAGGTATAAATCAAGGAAAATTTTCATTGGAAAAAATAAACATAGAAAATATATGAGTTCTAGTCCACACAAAATGTCAACACACCAAAATAATGAATAAAATGTAATGTCTAATGTTACATGTGTCACATAATATAAACCATTGTCTACAAAAGTAAATATGAACAGTCTCCTCTAAAAATAGCCTAAATTTCTAGACTTATGAATGGCATAATATTTTTATTAAATGAACTGGTTTGCTTGTTGATCTTGAGCCTCTAACCATATTTTATATCTAGAAAGGCTTCTAAAGGAAAAAAAAAACTCCTAAAAGGGGGATAGATTCCCTTACTTTTGGTTCCTTTATCTTCAGATAAAAAAACTAATTATAATAAAGACTTTTACAACTCTTGACATTAAATTATATTTTAAAAATGAAAAAGACTTCAATACTCCATTAATAATTAGTTACAAAATGGATATATTATAAAAGTAATTAACAAATAATAAGCCAATGTTATTTGTTCATGAATGAACAACTTATATCTAGGCTATGCTTTTAATAATGGAGCTAAAATAATATAAGAAACTACAAGAAAAAAATTATTTATTTTTTGAAATTTAATATTTTTAGCCCCTTCATGCACAACTTAAGAATGATCACCTGTATAAGATTGAGTTAGCAAAAATAAGCATTCATATTATCCATAAACTAATGGTAATATAATGTGCCCATCATATAACATAGAACATTATCACACAAATGTAAAACATTTAGCCACAACACAGAAACACCAATCACTTCCAACTGTTGACCTCATTTTTATATATGGTTACTTGGACCAATCCAGATCTTAGATCTATTTAAACCCTAAGATCTCTCTAGACTTTAGGATCCTCATAGAATTCAGACCCCTAAGATTAACTCTAGACCTTAGGATTCTTCTAGACCTTAAGATCTATCTAGACCCTAAGATCTTTATAGACTCCAAACCCTGGGACCTTCCCAGACACTAGGATTCTTTCAAACTCCATACCCTATGATCTTTTTAGGCTTTAAGATCTACTTAGATCTTATATCAATCCATCCCTTAGGATTAATCCAGATTAAAATTAACCCAAGCCCTAGGATTTTCTTAGACCCTAGGTACCTTCTAGATTCTAGACTTTAGGATCTATCAAGGCCCTGGAACTCTTCTAGACACTAAAGTCCCACTAGATTCTAGGACCAATCTAGATTCAAATTAATCCAAAGTCTTGATCAATACAGATCTCAAACCAACCAAGATTTTAAACCTATTTAAGCTTCAAACCTATCTAGACTCCTATGCAATTCAATCTCTAGCTCAAACTCCATTTAATCAAGCCTATAATCAAACTTCAATCCTAAAAATTTTGAGTGATGAGGTTAATTCAAATTCAAGCAATCAAACCCAAAATCTAGTTCAAATCTAGAATTTTAAAACAAAATCCAAGGCTAAGGGCCCTATCATGAAGCCTTTTTCTAATGTTTTTTCAAACATTTCAAACCCAATCAAATGACTTTAGATTTAGAGTCTATTAATTATACATTGATAAGACATGTCTCTAGAAGAAAACCTTCTAAATTTGAGCTCATTTTGAGGTCTCTAATCTCATAAACTAGATCAAAATTGAAAGGATGTAAAATCTTTAAATATTTATGGCTTATGCCACTAGACTTGCCACCTAGTGAATCCTGACCTCAGAGCCTTCTCCAAACCCACTGATTACTTCCAATCCCTTGATTATGTCAATTTGAGTAGTAAACTACATTTTGGTGGACTCACTTTGACCCCCAGTGGACTAAGGGTCAAAATGACCAAATGCCCCTTAAGGGCAATTTTGAAGTTTTCCACAAACTTCAACTTAGCCTTTTTAAAATCAAACCTTGAAACCTATTCCAATGCATTCTAATTATCATTAGAAGTGTAATGGACCCAAACCCAGACCCTGGGTCAACTTGGTTGATGAAGTCAACCTAGGTTGACCAAATCAACCCTTAAGCTTTCTTACCTTAAATCAAACCACCAAATCAAAATCTAAACCCTCAAATCCTCAAACCTATTCCAAAGAATGACCCAAGCATATTCAAACCAACTTTGAGTCAAATCACATAGGTTTGACTTGGTCAAACTTTAATGATTTGGTTAAAACCTCAAATCCAATGCATTTATCCATTCAAACTCAAACCCTATTGCTTTGAAAATCCTAGAATTCATTCCATTTAAATACTTCAAGTGTCTTTGGGCAATCCATGAGTCAAGTCATGGCTAATTAGATCAAGTCAACCTACTTTGACTTGGTCAAAACCCCTTCCCATTCACACATTCACTTCCAAGCTTAACACCTAAGCATCAAACCTTCTCAAACCCATTCCTACCAGCTCTCCAAACTCCATCCTTGCCACCTCACCTTTTATTGACCAGTTGACTGGTCAACATAGTCAACAAATTATCTAAATGGCTTAAAACTTTGATTAAACCCCTTTAGATCAAGTCATATTTAACCCCAGGTGTTAAGACTCCCTCTAGAACATTCCTATGATATTTTTAACCCTTTAAATAGCCTTGATCGTTCCTCCCCATATGCTCCAAAGGACAAATCCCTTAACACCTCATTATCCTTTTGGTCCTTTTATTCCCTATTCCTAACCACCTCAGGGACACATGGAAGCATCCTAAGAACCAACCAAACATATCCTAGCCATTCATTTGGCTAAATGACACTTGAAATGGCCAAAAGAACAAATTTGAGCTCATTCCTTCAAGCCTTAATCTTTCACTATTAAGAGCTTCCTAGAGCGAGGTCTTGTTTTGTTTTGAATGAAGATACTCTCAAAAATATTTTCAAAGTCAAGATCTGTCGGTCAATTCTGCCGGTGATGAGCTTTCTAACCAACCAAGGCCCATTTCATTCAATAGGTTGGACCATTTGATCCAAACATTGTCAACACTTCAGGTCTGTTGAGTCTAGTGAATATGTTGTTAAACCTAAGTTAATGTCCCAAGGCTACCAAGTGGGGGGTGAATTGGTAGTTTTAAAAAAAAATTATCCCTCTTTTAAATGAGTTGAACCGAAAATAAACTTTAATGAACTTTTATAAAAAGTTTTTCAACCACAATTTTTTAAACAGAAATATGCAGAAAATAAAAAGCAGTAAAATAAATGACACAAGATTTATAGTGGTTCGGTCTAAACCAGACCTACATCCACTCCCCAGAGGCACCCTCTGAGTATTGCACTAATACCAATAGTATCTCTCCTTTTGCACCCACAGAAGGCGGAGAAGCCTTTACAAATACTCTTTCCACCACTACCCGGTGCGGCAGAGAACCATCATCCTTTTACACTATCCCCAGTGTTGGCAGAGAACCGTCATCCTTTTACGCTATCCCTAGTGTTGGTAGAGAACCGTCATCCTTTTACACTATCCCCAGTGTTGGTAGAGAACCTTTTGTCCTTTCACACTCTCCTAGTGTGGGCAGAGAACCCTATGTCCTTTCACACTCTCCTAGTGTGGCCAGAGAACCCTTCGTCCTTTCACACTATCCTAGTGTGGGCAGAGAACCCTTTGTCCTTTCACACTCTCCTAATGTGGGCAGAGAACCCGATCTCCTTGACAGATCTTCTCACAAGAAATCTAGAAGGAAGAAAGAAAAAGAGTGAAGTAATCTCAAATCATAAGTAGGAAATCTTACCTTTGAACACCAAGCGAAGCCTTCACGCTCCAGTGGTAGAAATCCTTCTTTGAATGCTCTCTCTCGCTCTCTCCTTGACTCTTCTTTCAATAGGCATGAAGATCAATGAGCAAAAAGATATTATGGCAGTAAAATTTGGACCTTATACAGGAGAGACAAGAAAAACCGTCCAAAACTGCAAAATTTTCAAGTTAACACGAAATGGATCGTCCCGGATGATTTTACTTAAAGTGTCGGAAATGATCCTAATGAATATTGGTACGAATTATATTCATACACGATTATCGTCCCGTACGAACTAAGTTCATCTGGACGATCAGTTATTCGATGGGTCGATTCCCAAAAAGTGCATATCACCGCCAAAATGTGAAGTGTTGATTCACTTCGTTCTGGGACGATCATAATTTTCGTCTGGATGAAATTTGTACATAGGACAACTCATCCTGGGACGATTATAGATTTTGTTTGGATGAAATTTTTACAGAGGACAACTCGTCCTAGTATGATTATAGATTTTGTCTGGACAAAATTTTTACAGAGCCCAAATCGTCCTGGGATGAAAATAATTTCGTCCTGGACGATCAGGACTTAAAAAAATTTTCTTGATTCCTGATCATTCCATTTTTTTTTTTGTATGAGGAGATAACTGATCTGATCGTCCTGTACAAACTAGGTTCGTCCCGTACGATCAGTGCAACTTTTGTAAAATCTCCTTATGTGTGTGTATGTTTTTATTCAGTTAATTACAATCACTCCCTCTCAATTTACAAAGGATTATATGCAGAATTTGATTTGAAGTCTTCATGGTTTGGAGTTTGATTTTTCTGAAATGTTAGTACACACAAGAGCAAAAACAATTCTTCTAAAATGTGTTAGGAGATATCTACACATAAAACAATATTTGAAATCATCAAAAATAATATAAGTTGCAAGAATATAAAAGATGTTAATAGCAACTTTCTTAACAAGGTCTTCTATAATTTTAAGTGTGGACATTCCACAAATCTAGAGAAACAAAAATCATTCCAATCTAATAGTTAGATCTCTAAAAAACCTTAGCCCTAGTTACCACACTTAGCGTTTAATAATGTTTTAAAAAGTGATTTTCAAGCTTTCTAATTAATCCCACATCAATGCTCTTCATATAGGCTATCCAATTTTAAAATTTGATTAAATTTGATTGCATATATTGAGACTTTGAGCTAATTTTTTAGGGCTTAGTTCATAGTCCAGTTAAACTGCACATGATCTCAGTCATTAATTTCTTGATTAATGGCTATGATCCTATCTTTTTTCGGTCAATCTGAATGGAATAGTCCACTCTATGGAATGAACTCCCATCCGGCTTGATCAAAACCATCAGTTTAGAATGGCGGGGGATCAGACGGAGCCCATGCAGTGTTAACTCTTTTAAGTAAAAATATGTGGACCCGCCACTACATCAATCATCAGGCAATGATTGTGCCGTCCTAGGTTTAATTAAAATTATTTTAAATTTGTTTTAAACCTATATGTAATTATAAAACTTCAAAAAATTTTAAATATTAAATATTATTTCAAAAATTATGTATAAAATATCAAATTAATTGTATTTTAACCCTCTTTAATTTAAAATTAAAATCATTTTAAAATATTTAACATATTATGAATAATTTTAAAATAATAAAAATTTGATATTTTTATTATTAATTAAATAAAATAATTCACATTAATTTCTTAATTTTAAAATGAACTTATTTTAAAATTATTTCAAATTAGAGAATGCATTTAAAATCTTTAATTTTTAAAATTAAATTAAATTAAAACAATTCTCTTTTAAATATTTTGAATAGTTGAAACTTTTAAAGTTTAATTAATATTTAATTGAGTATTTTCAAAATTATTAATTTTATTTTTAAATATAAATGGATTTATCTTAAAGAATTTTATTTTGAGATTTAATTAATTAAAAATTTAATTAATATTTAATAAAAATTTAATTAATATTTGAAATAAAACTATTTTAAATAATATTAAAATTTTAGAGATATTTAAGAATTAATTTTATTCAATTTAGGAATTATTTAGAATATTTATTAATTTTAAATTAATTTAAATACTTTAATTAATATTTACCTTCAAAATTTCAAAATAAATTCAATTTAAATCATTAAAATAATATACTACCTTAAATTTTTAAAAACATTAGGAATTTTATTTTAAAATTATTTTCAAAATTAAAAATTTAATTAATTTGAATTACATGAATCTTTTTAATTATTAATTAATATTAAATTTTATTTTAAATTATTTTAAATAATCAGAGGATCTCTCAATAATATTTTAAAATAATTTTGATGATACTTTTAATTATTTTATTTTAAAACTTATATTTATGTATACAGGTTTAAATATATATATTAAATCTATTTTAAAATTATATTTATTTAAATCCTTAACTTTTGAGAGATCCTTTTGAAATTTTAAACATAAATTATCTACTTTAATAGCATTAATGGGGAGTGATCATTAATCAATGAATAATTAATATGTTAATTATTTATGGATTAATTTTCTAATTCTTAAGTTTTATTTTAATCTTTACATGCATATGGTGCACATATTTGTACTTAGCCTAAGCTCTCTTAGTTCTAAGGACATAATTGTATTTATGTATTTATATTTTAAGTCCAAGGTTTAGTAGAATATTGATTCAAACCTACTAAACTTAGTGACATCATTAAGGACAATAATTAAGGTTATATTTACAAAACTTAGATTAATTTTACAAATAAGGATATATTTTTTTTGACTTAAAATTTTGAACATTCAAACCTTGCAACATCTCATGCCCATAGAAAATATTTCAGCAACTTTAAAACTCATGAAGCCCCTAAATTAATTTACTTATTCTTAAACCCTTAATTAAGCCTTAAAATTTTCAAAAAGTATAATAAATCTAATTTAAGCCTAAAAAATTATTAATAATATATCAAACTCTACAAAATTCAATACTTAATCAAAGAAAATTAAAATTCCTTTCATTTGACATTAAATTTAAGTTTAAATTAATTTTAATTAAAATTAAATATTTAATTAATTTAATTAATTTAAAATAATTAAAATTTTCAAAAAATTCTCAAATAATTGCTAATCCCTCCACATATCATTTCTTATCTTTGGAGGTTATTTCAAGAAGTTTTGAATTCATTTTGAATTAAACCATTAAAGGCCCTTAATTAAACCAATTAAATAATTCAAATAAATACATCAAACTTTTAAAAATCATTAATATTTTTAGAGAAATTTAAATTAAGCAAACTCAAAGGTATTCAACTCAAATGAAAATCTAATATTTATTAAAAATATCAAACCTTTAAAAATTACTCAAAATCAAGAAGTTAACAATCCGAACAAACGTAAGTAAAAAATAAGTCAAAACTTCAAACCTCCATAATAAAATATAAAAAAATCAAAATCCAGCAAACTTCTAATCTAACTAATCATCTTAAGATAAAATAGTTTATAAAAATACTAATTTTTTAGAAATCAACTTTAATCCAAAAGTCAAATTTTAACCCATTTTAATTAAACACATTAAATAATTCAAATAATTCTAGAAAATTTAATAATTGATTTAAAATCCAAAAAATCTTTATTTAACTTTAAAACTAGCAATAAATAAACTTTAATTAAAATTTATAACCCTTAAACCTTAAATCAATTTAAATCACTTAATGATATCGGCTACCACTAGTTAACTTAGGCCCATAATGCTATTAAATTAGTTCTAAGGAAGGTGAAATAAACTTTATGGCCTCGGTGAGCAATAAAGGTGGTAATCAATAGCCTTTTAAAATATAATTTAAAATTAATTTTAAGCCATTAATACTTAAACTCAAATTTTAATCCCTTAAGTCTTTCAACCAACCAAAACTTTAAACAACTTTAACTGATTACCCTTTATAGGATATATCCAACACACACAACCTACCCCCACACACTTTAGATGATTTTCTAGGACAATCAACTATAGTATTAGGCTAGGATGTATTTACTTTTCTATTATGTACTGATTTTTCAAGCTTTCACTGTTTTATGTTTGCTAGCTTAGATTGATTGATTGTTTACTTACTTTTTGTACTCTATAATGTGATTGATTATGCGTTAGTTCTACTCCTAGGTTAGAGATAATTTATGTTAATTCAATCTTATGCAGATGATCATGCTCATATAGGGCATTAATTAAAGGGGATAAATAGTAAATTAAGCTTTAAAATTAATAATATTTTTTGTAAATGCTTCAAAAATTGTTAAGTCTTCCTTTAATATTTAAAAAGCATAGTCAAGCGTGGCTTTGAATTTGAGAATCTTTCATTAAATAATTTCTTGAGATTAATTATATCTGTTTAGGATGTTTTAATTATAACTACTTAGGATAACCCTACAGGTTATTGAGTCTAGATTTTACTATAAATTTAAATGTAATTTAATTATATTTGAGTTATAATTGAGTTAAAGTGACTATTTGAGATAGGATATTAAGCATTAATATTGAATCCAAAGTGGAAGGGATATCAAATAAGGGAGAGTTTTCCTCTCTATTTAGAGATCCAAATTTAGTTGATCTTAAAATATCCAAAGATAAAAGAAACACCCCTTTCGAGAGAGAGTTTTTTTCATTTAGATATAAGGACTCGATGATCCAAGAAGCCAAATAGAAGGATGAAGAAGTGAAAAATGAGAAGACTCATTCTCAAAGTCACTTAAGTCTTAGGATTAGAAATTCGGGCTTATTGTTAGTGTTACCCGGCTACTTTAATTTTTATAATTCTAGATAAAAGTCATTTGCCTATGAACATTTAATTTTAATTGATTTATTTATTAATATTAATTATGTGATATTGATTATGATGCATGCAAATTGAACTTTCTCTACCATATTAAGCACCTCCCCATCTGCTAGTTCTAGCAGGCCACCTGACCTATTAAGGTGCAGTCCTGTCAAGAAAATATTATGCAATCTCTAGAAAAAAAATCTTTTTTTTAAGCTTAATTTTTAAACCGCTTAATTTTGATTTAAGCATTTTATCGAATCAACTAGCATGTATTATATTAGATATAAACTTAAAAGTATTTAAATATGTAATTATAATATCAAAGGGGAAAATTAGAATCTTCTCTAGATGTCGACCCCACTTTCTTTAAATTCAATCTAATTAATGTCCCTACTACTCTTACATAAAAGATCGGACTCATGATTTGAAGTATTTAGATGGTTTAGCTAGCTCCTCAATCTAGACTATGGTAAGTCTAAATTTGCACTTCATTAGCTAGGTTTGGGTTATTGATTTTTTTATACCCAATTTAAATTTAGGTTTTGTGACAAGCTCAGGCTATAAGCCCTCAACCTGCGAGAATTTACTCTCAACTTTCTAATAAAATTGATTATACAAACTTAAATCTTTTTTAATCAAATTCAAACCTAACATTTAGGATAGCTTGGGGACTCCTAAATTATTTTTAGAATCCTAG
This sequence comes from Dendrobium nobile, assembly GCA_022539455.1. NCBI lineage: Eukaryota > Viridiplantae > Streptophyta > Magnoliopsida > Asparagales > Orchidaceae > Dendrobium > Dendrobium nobile. Next base: position 42,660,834 of record CM039721.1, on the reverse strand, counting down.
GTGCCTCCTACCTTGCCTCCTTTGACTATAGAAATAAGTGTTCAAATTTGATCCAATCTAGATTAAAAATTCCAATCACTTCCTTCTTTGACATCGAGTTTTGAATTTTAAATAAAATTTTTACTTATATATTAATCAAAAGTATTCGCAGAAAACTTGATTTTCTATAATGTAATTAACTACGAGGGCTTACGCACGTAGGAGACTTAGAAACCCAGATTAAAATTTCAAAAATCAAACTTTTCAAAACATTTAATTCATTATCTTTAGGAAATTTAAAATTAAATGATCATTGTCATCATTTTCAAATAATCAATATTAGATGATATCATTTTTCTTTGGGAAGATATATCGTTATATTATCATAATTTTAATTATGAAATTAGTGATCTTTTATCCAGATTATTATAGTCAAACACTTAATTGAACATCATTTTGACCCTCTAGGGTTGTATGTTGTATTTTCTTGAGTTGATGATGATAACTTAGATAAATTTAAAGTTTTAAAAATTGAACCTATTAGAAAATGATATGTTCACCTCCTTAGGTGATATATCATTCATAATGATGTGTTCAAATTAAAATCCAAAAATTCAATTCTCCCAAATATAATTAACTTGTTCAAAACTATAACATTTTTCAAACAAACACAAATGTAATGGAATAATTTGCACATCAAAAAGTAATAAACAAATAAGCAAAAATAATGATCAAAACATAAAGCAGGAATTAGTAGCCTTAATAATCTATTGATAGTGTGTGCTAGGACAATATGACTTGGGAGTGTCAATTAGGCTTTGAGCTTTCATTTTTTAAATATTAAATATTTGTTATAGGCTTAAAGACAATTTTAATTATTTTAAATAAAATGTGGTAAATTTTTTATAATGTTAATGAGGTTTAGATTTTCAAGAACTTGTTAGCCCATGGGTTCAAAGTACTATGAAGCCATAGATTATATCCTAAAAGCCTAAAAGGATGAAGCTAATGGATTAAGGTTGTAACATTAATCACTAATTTATGATTTTTGGTAGTGAGTTATGGCTTAGTATTGATTATGGGTTAATGTTAAGATTAATTAGACTATTAAGGTTAATGATAAAATGTTTAATGTATAAACTTTGGTATATGAGTTTAACTTTTAAATTTAATATTGATAAAGGTAAATGAGATTAATCTTTCAAAATAAATGAATTTACTAGGTTGCCATTCAGGATTTTAATTTTGTAATTAAGTTAATAAAATGATTTAGTTTGGCATTAGTCGAGTCAAATGATTTCCAAATCTAATAAAATTTTAGTATAGGTCAAAGATGGCCCACACCAAACCTCATCAAATTTGAAATCATTTAGAATTATTTTTTTTATTTTTAATAATTTTAGAAAGTTAATTTGATTATTATCATTAGGGAATTTATAAATTTAATTAACTTCTCAAGAATTATTAATTAAAAAAATACTTTTGAGAAATAATAAAAATATATTGTATAAAAAAATTCTTAAAATAGAAAATTAAAAATTAATAAGAACATCATTTTAAAACAATTTAAATATATATATATATATTAGTACAATTCTTACTTATTAAAGCAACGCGTCATTGTAAACATATTTGTTAAAAAAAAATAAAGAATTAAAAAGTTGATTCTTTTTTAAAGTGATAGGTAGCGTGTAGGCTGGTAGAGGTTGGCCCAATGAATCGCGCGCGGATACAAATCGCCATCCAATGCTCCACGTGTCCCATCCTTGTACTAAAAATGGCTGGCGGGGACGGTGATCCATACCCTGCAGGAGTCCAATTCGACCACGTGTTTCGCATCTCGAAATCGCCTCCCAAAATTTTCACCACCCTGCTACGTGGCCACTTTCAGCGGCCAAGACTAGACACACTGCGTCCTTTCATTGGCCGGCCCTCCCAGCCTCCCGACACCCCGCCTTCCCTCGTCCTACCACGAGCATCTGTTCTCCCATACCATACACGTGTCTTCGTAGCTGTTACCATCAAGCATGTGATCTCACCGACACGTGTGCTCTACCCTCTCCACCTTCTTTTTTTATTTCTCTTCGTCCCACCACAACCGTTCTCCTCCCACCAGAGGCTATTACTGCTAGTGCTAGACTTTGGTTTGCCGTTTGCAAGCTTCTTTCTTTTCTTCGTATGGAGGTCATGGAGAGGAGGGCCAACGACGACGCAGCATGGAAGATGGGTAGGATAATGTTGAGGTACCGCCCGATCGCACCGAAGCCGACGGCAGCTGGCGCAGCGCCAGGTTTAGCCGTAGAGCCCATCCAGGCCGTCGGTAAGGCAAAGAAGCGGGAGGTAGCGAGGCGAAAAGGTGGTTCATCGGGAGGAAAACGCGGGAGGAAGTCGAGAAAAGCTGAGGATGTGGCCACTCGGGATCCACCTTGCACAGTCAGCACGGCGCCGGTTGTGACGCTTCCGCTGATGCCGGTCACGCCGGAGAGACAAGAGACGTGGTTGATGACGAGGGCATCTCCATATCTCTGGCCGGTACATCCAGTAGCAGGAGTGGTGGTTTCCCAGAAACCGGTTAGAGGGGCAGCTGTGTCGGTGACTATAGAGAGCGTCACCGAGGTTTGGAGTGTGGGTTTTCGCGGAAATACTAGCCATGATGACGACCTTAGGCGGTGGCTCGAGGCCGACGACTGTCCAGCTTTCGTTTCTAAGGCTGCAGATCGGGTGACGTGGACCAACGCCGCCTACCGTAGGATGGTACTCGGCGGATACGTTAGCGCTGAGTCTCCTTCGTCTTCTTCGTCATCTTATAGCTCAACATCGTGGTCTGACGCAGCGTCACTGCCGGAGGCTTCTGTTGAAGAGGAGGTGACAGTTGTGCTGGTGACACGGGGTCTGGTACCGGGCGGCGAGTGCCGGGCGTTTACATGCATGACAAGCGTGCGGTACGGGTGCGGGAGGCGGACTAAGGTTTCGCTCGCTGTGCCTTGTGACGTGTGGCGGCTGGAAGATGGCAGTTTGGCCTGGCGGCTTGACGTGAAGGCAGCTCTGAGTCTCAGCATCGGGAACTAAAGTCTTCCGATGCCGGCAGCCGGTCAGGGGTGTTCTATAGATAATCTCTCATGCAGCATGAAGTGTTTTCTTGTAAACTCAAAATAAATGAAAATTAATATTAGAATAGTAAGTGGTTGATTAGAGAACTATCGGGGCGGCTGAGAAGGTTCTGGGTTGCTGAACGGGCGGTGAACTGTGGTGAGGTGGACACGTTGCGGCCTAAGTTGTGTTGTCCGTGGAGTAGTGGGGTTAGATTTTGGTGGGTGACAGCTGTATAGCTGGTGGGGTGTACGTGGTGGGTTGAGGACTTGAGAGGGTAAACGAGGCGTAGCGAAGGTTAATCCTCGTGTGTATCGTAGCCCTCAAGCGAGGCGTTCTCTCAATTTCTCGTATAAACTTTAAAAAAATGAGTTGTTTTTTTTTTTTTTTTTTTTTTTTAAGTTGATTTTAACTTGTTTGGACTTGATCTTATCTTATAAATAGCCCTCTTGTTAAACGTTCTGATCCAATTTAAAAATTTATGTTTGACAATTAAAATAATTTTACATATATAACAGCACTACAAATAAAAACAGTTTGTGATTATAGTCGCTTTTCATTCGCAACAAGGATATGCAGATCTGTATAAACTTACATGTTAGTCACTTAATAATGATTTTTTAATAATTAGTGAGCAATCGATAATACAATTGGAAAAGAACAAAATTTCAAACAAACGTAATATCATTTAGTTTTATTAATGCACTTCATTTGTCTCATGGTTTTCCGAAGATTTATGAATTCTTAAGTTTTATTTTATATGTTGAAATTTTTTAGAATAAAAATACGTATAAAAAATATTTACTGTAAAAAAACACAAGTTAGATAAGAAATTGGGAAATATTGTGTTCACTTTAGATAATTATTTTTTTAATAACTTTTCAATATCATTTTTATCGTAGGATATTCTAAAGTAATGTAGATAATTAGTGATTTTTATTCAAAAATTTAATCAAAATAATCAATTTTAAAATAAAAAATTAACACTAGAAGATGTAGTAATACTGCTAGGGAATTAATTATAAATCAAGCAGTTACTATTAAAAATTTAGTAACCTATTTAAGTTAGCACACAATTTTAGTTAGTAGAATACCTCTTTGATTTTTACCTAACAATAGTGAAGTGAATCAAAAAAAATTTGTGATAATGAAAGTCATTTGAAGAATGAAAATAATGTTTCTAAGACAAATAAAAAATATATATAAGTCTGCATGAAGACTATAAAAATAACACTGAATTGGAGACAACCACTGCACCTTGTGATGATTTGTATAGTGTCTAGACACTAGTTATATTGTAAACCATGTTATGCTCATGTTATGTTATCACATGTTTTATGCGTCTTTTTATCATTCATATGAAAGCATGTAGTGTTAATTATTGTTTGTATTTTAATTTACATTTTATTAAAATTACTCTCATGCTTATATTTATTTATTTTTATCTATTATATTTTAATTATTTATTCACCTGAACTCTAAGTGACGCCAGAGTTCTCATCGGCCGCTAATTAACATCTGACTTCTACCCGATGCTGGACCTCCGTTCGTCGCCAAGTTTCTACCTGACGTCGAACTTCTACCTGTTGTCGAACTTTCGCCAGACATCTATCTGATGCTGAATTTCTATCCATTACTAGATTTCAACCTGACGTCAACCTTCTAATCTTCATCATCAAACTACAGTCCTTCGGACCTCCGTCGCATGCTGACTACGGTCCTACTGACTTACGTTGCCCACTGACTACAGTCCTTTCGACCTCCATCATCATCCGACTATGGCCCTCCTGAATTGCATCGCCCACTAACTACAGTCCTTCGGACCTCCATCGCCCGAGAACTACAGTGTTGTAGACTTACGTCGCCCCCCCCCCCGACTATAGTCCTTTCGACCTCCGTCGCTAGCCGACTACAGCCCTCCTAACTTGCATCGCCTACCGACTACAGTCCTTCAAACCTCCATCGCCCGTCGACTACGGTCCTATTGACTTACGTTGCCCACCGAATACGATCCTTCTGACTTATGTCGCCCGCCGACTACAGTCCTTCCGACCTCCGTCGCACACCGACTACGGTCTTGCCGACTTATGTCATCTTCCGACTATGGTCCTTCCGACCAATCGAACACATCAATAGTGATTCTTTATATTCACATCATATAATGTACTCTGTAAGATGCACATCAAACTAAGGCATTCCCCTTAGGAAGGGCCTCTTTTGTAATTAACTACAATACTAGTGGATTCATTCAAATTGGGCTAGGCCCATAATTTTTCCCCCTTTTTAGGAGTTTTCACATAAAAATCTTGGTGTCTCATAAATGCTACACCCCCTCTCTCTTATATGATTACGTGCCAAATTTTCGTACAATGCTAAGACATTAAACTTTATATTTCTCTACCGTCGCAAATACTCCAGGACGTAACAATTTGGCGCCATCTGTAGGAACGTGGTTCCCGACTCGAGGGCAACTATTGCTCAAATCTCAAAAGATCACTCTTATCAACCACTTCCTAACATCAATCATTCCTATATCAATTTCATAAGAATCAGATATGGATTGGGGGCAACTTTGACTCTATCTGTGGTCAAAAAGATCCTCTAATGCTTTCATCATTAAGATGATATTTGAAGAAAATTTTAGTGAATATAAGGATACTTTCAATCAATTACAAGCTTTATATAGTCCATATTTGAACTTCTACTCCTTGGGCAAGGTCTTAATCTTGACCTCAAAAAGATAGCAACAGTCTAAAAATAGGCCATTATACATCTTTAATTTGGTATACACAAGGCGTTTGCCCCCTCCCAATCAAGACAAAATCTATCCCAGGGGGGATTCGATTCGAACCTCTTCCACATAGGTTAACGTTATCGAGCAAGGCTTTGACATACAACCTCAGATAGGTCTTATATCCTTGGTGGAATCTCTCGACCTCTTTCATATAGGTTAACATCGTCGAGCAAAGGCTCCGACATACAATCTCGGATAGATCTTTACATCCTTGGTGGATTCTCTCGAGCTCCACCATATAGGTTAATGTCATCGAGTAAGGCTGTGACATACAACCTCGAATAGGTCTTATATTCTTGGTGGATTCTCTCGACCTCTTTCATACAGGTTAACGTCATCGAGCAAAGGCTCGTACATACAACCTAAGATAGGTCTCATATCCTTGGTGGATTCTTTCGACCTCTTCCATACAGGTTAACGTCACCAAGCAAATGATCTGACATACAATCTTGGATAGGTTTCACATCCTTGGTGGATTCTCTTGATCTCTTCCTTATAGGTTAATATCATCGAGAAAAGGCTATGACATACAACCTCGAATAGGTCTCATATTATTGATGAATTCTCTTGTCCTCTTTCACACAGGTTAACATCATCGAGCAAAGGCTCCAACATATAACCTTAGATAGGTCTTACATCTTTGGTGGATTCTCTTGACCTCTTCTACATATATTAATGTCATCGAGTAGGGCTCTAACATACAACCTCTGATAGTTCTCACATCTTTGGTGGATTCTCTCGACCTCTTTCAAACAAATTAACATCATCGAGTAAAGCTCTGACAAACAATCTCAGATAGGTCTCACATCCTTGGTGGATTCTCTCAATCTCTTTCATACAGGTTAATATCGTCGAGCAAAGGCTCTGACATACAACTTCGGATAAGTCTTAAGTCCTTGATGAATTCTCTAGACCTCTTCCATATATGTTAACGTCATCGAGCAGGACTCTGATATATAACCTCGAATAGGTCTCATATTCTTGATGGATTTTCTCGACCACTTTTACATAGATTAATATCATCGAGCAAAGACTCCGACATACAACCTAGGATAAGTCTTACATCATTGGAGGATTTTCTCGACCTCTTCCTCATTGGTTAATGTCTTTGAGTAGGGCTCTGACATACAACCTCGGATAGGTCTCATATCCTTTGGCGAATTCTCTCAAGCTCTTCCACATAGGTTAACATCATCGAGCAAAATCTCTGACATACAACCTTGGATAGGTCTCACATCCTTGACAGATTCTCTCAACTTCTTCTACACAGGTTAGCATTATCAAGCAATATTTTGAGTGAATAATATTCTCTCTATAAAGATTCTATAAAAGCAAGGGATTGATAAAATTAGCACTCATATAAAGACATTAGCAGTCTAATAATGCCTCCAAAAATATAGGAGGCAATATATCAAAGCATGACTCAAAGATGCATAAATAATTCAATTTTTCTAAGGGATAAGATCTCAGCTTTATATACAATATCATTGAAGTTACATTACAAAAATTATATATCAAGTTTATTTTTGCAAGAATTTCAAAGTAAAAATTACATTTGCATCATCCCTATAAATTACTATCTCAAGCAATAAGAAGCTTTAAAATGGTCAAAAATCCTTGGTGGATTCAAGCTCTTTTATGAATTAATGCATTTCTTACAACTTCTTCTTCAAAGAAAGATTATAATTTGATCTTCATCAAGCCTCAACTCAGTTGACACTATAAGTGTGTCACCATACTACTAATATAGCACACTGCTTTGGCTCATTGAATCAGGGATATTTGATGTAACAAACTTCTATATGGATGCTTATTACCTTTGTAAAATGCCACTTGACATCCACGATCATCGGCCTTTTGTCTGATATTTGTCGGCGGTCCTTTTCTTTAGCCATCATCAGATTATCGCTCGACTGCTACTTGCAATGCACCTTTAAACTCTCTCCTTCAGATCTTCACTCGATTGTTGATTGGCAATAAACTTCCACTCGACTATTAAATGCTGACAAACTTTTTATCGAACAACATCAAAATTCTCCCCGTCTCCTCATCACTTATGGTTCTCCTCTAGAACACTATGATCATTAGATCTTCTCAAATAACCCCGCATATAAGAAGCAACTAATCTCCTTCTATATAAGAGAGGGGCACTGAAGCTCGATAGAAGAATGTCACCTATCACCGACAGTGGAATGCCTCTAATGAAATAAGAAGATTAGAGGAGAAAAAAATGAATGAATACAAAAATTCTAACTTCTTCTACATAAGAGAGGGGCACTGAAGCTTAATAGGGGAATGTTGCCTATCTTTGAGAGTGGAATGCCTTCAATGTAAGAAGAAGAAAGCAATAGAAGAATAAGGAGCAAAAATTCTAACTTCTATATGAGAGGAGGGGCGCTGAATTTAATAGGGAAAGTCACCTATATAAAATAATGGAATGCCTCAACTGTAAGAAAGTTAGAATGTGGAAAGAGAAAGAAAATACATGAGGGCAAGAAATTTTAACTTCTGTACAAGAAGAGGGATGCCGATTTAAGTAAGAAAAGTCACCTACAAAAAATAATGGAATGCCTGGACTGTAAGAAGATAGTCATAGGAGAAGATAGTGGAAGGAGAAAAATTTTCCTTCTACGTTGAAGAGAAGCACGGAATTAAAGGAGGGAAAGTCACCTATGAAAAACAGTGGAAGACCTCTAGAGCAAAAAGAAAAATAGGAGAAAAAGAAGAGAAAAATCCAACTATTGTATAAGAGGAGGAGCACTGAATTAAGTAGGGAAAGCCACCTACATAAAATAATAGAATGCCTCCACTGTAAGAATCTTAGAGGGAGAAAAGAAGAAGGTGCAAGTTTCCCCCTGGCCCTAGGGGATATTTATAACTTTTTTTGGGAAGAAAAGAACATTTTAAAATTTTTTGAAATTTTTTGGAATTTTTCTAAATTTTGTAATTTTTTGGGATTTTTTCAAAAAAATTTTTTGATTAGAAAGGCCAAGTGGGCCCCAAAAATAAATAAATAATCCTAACCACCGGCCCCGGCCTTAACAGTGCGACTAGCCTCATGGGGCGCATTATTTCATGCTCAGCGGGCGTGCCACCGCCGGCGGTGGCGGCTGGCAAGCCGACCGGCCAATTCGACTGCCTATACATGTCTGGGCCCTATTTTTGGCCCGAACGGTCCAAATCAGACATTTATGGGGTCCTCAGACATGTTTTTCGATATTTCAAACTCAATTTTGAAACTTTTGGAGCTCAATGAGGCCTCTTTAATCAAATTTGAGCAAATTTATAATTTTAAAATGTATTTTTTTGTGATTAGGCCAATGTGAAATGTCAACACATATATTTTTGAACTCTTGGAGCTTCGACGTTTGCAAATAGGGGGATAACTGATATATCATCAAAAAATTATCTTGATCGGGCACAAATCTCGTGGCAAAAATCAAGCCAAAAACTTCAAAAATTAAATATGGATCACCTGAACTCTGACTTCAGCAAACTTATAGTCAAACTGAGTGTCTCCAAAATACGAACCCAACGACACTAAATTCGACTCAATCTGAGCCTAAATGAGTCCAAATCAAGGACTCGAAGCACTGTTGGAAGGTTCAAATCACAATTTAGATTACAAAATGGTTTCCAAACATGATGTGCTTATAGTCAAATTGAGCGGCAAGACGAGACAAATCCAATAAGCCTAAGATTGCCAAATTTTGAAACTATTAAGACCTTCAAATGTCTGTTGAACGGTACATAATCAAGGGATTTAATATCAACCGTCCATCCGACCACTCCCTATTTACCCCTGATCTCTCACCTATTTACAAGCCATGTCACTCCATAATATCTATAAATAGACCCCACATTTCTCATAACGGGGGACCCAAGAAAGAAGAAGAGGAGAAGAAGCAAGAAGAGAAAAAGAGAATGAAGAAGAGAAGATTAAGAGGGAAGAAACTCCTCGACCACCGCCATTAGAATTCTGTCTGACTTCCAAACGATGCCAGAATTCTGCCCGACTTCCATGGGACACCAAAATTTCGCCCGACTTCCAAGTGACGCCAGAGTTTCACCCAAACTCTAAGTAATGCTAGAGTTCTCATCGGCCTCAAATTGACGTCAGACTTCTACATGACACCGAACCTCAGCTCATCGCCAAGTTTTTACCTGACGCCAGACTTCTGCTTATTGTTGGACTTTTGCTGGACATTTATTTGATGCTAGATTTATGTCTATTATTGTCTTTGTAATTGATGCCATCCTTCCGACCTTCATCATCAGACTATAGTCCTTCGGACCTCCATCGCGCACCAACTACGGTCCTACTAACTTATGTCTCCCACTGACTACAGTCCTTCCAACCTTCATCACCATCCGACTATGGCCCTCCTAACTTGTGTCACCCACTGACTATAGTCCTTCGGACCTCAGTCGCCTGTCGACTACGATCCTGTTAACTTACATCACCCACCAACTACAATCCTTCCGACCTCTATCGCCAGCCAACTATGGTCCTCCTGACTTGCGTCACCCACCGACTATAGTCCTTCCGACCTTCATCTCCAGCCGACTATAGCCCTCCTAACTTTCATCGCCCATCGACTATAGTCCTTCAGACCTCCTTCGCCCGTCAACTACGGTACTGCTGACTTATGTCATCCACCGACTATGGTCCTTCCGACTTACAATGCCCATCGACTACAGTCGTTCCGACCTCTGTCGCCCACTAACTACGATCCTGCCGAGTTACGTTATCTACCGACTATGATCCTTCCGACCAAACAAACAAATTAATAGTGATTCTTTTTATTCACATCATGTAATATACTCTATAAGATGTACATCAAACTAAGGCCTTCCCCCAAGGAAGGGACTTATTTGTAATCAAGTGCAATACTAGTGGATTCATTCAAGTTGGGCTACGCCCCATGATTTTTCCCCCTTTTTAGGATTTTTTCACATGAAAATCTTGGTGTCTCATAAATGCTACACCCCCTCTCTCTTATCTGATTCTATGCCAGATTTGTATATAATGCTAAAACATTAAACTTTATATTTCTCTACTGTCGTGAATGCTCAAGGATGCAACAAGTATAAATAATGTATTACTTTATATGTTATAATTTTAGTAAAAATATATTATTTTAGTTCTATTACGCACAAAAAATATAAATAAGGTACTAATTCTAAGAATCATTCAGCGCTGTGAGGTTAGAAATATCAATATTGTAATGTTGTCAAGGACACCGATGAAGCACCATAATATTGATAAGGTTTCACAAACTTCTTTGTTTAAAAATATTGTGACATTAAAATGGTTAGCTTGGTAATGTCATATTCACTATCTTCAAGCACTACAGAGTCACAGTATATCATACCTTGACATCAAATTTACCACCTATATGCCATAGTGTAGCTATTGGAACTTCTAAAGTGCACGTTCTGTTAGTGAAGCAATGTGATTGTTAAGTAAAAAAATGATCCACATCAGCAAGCACCGCAACGATGTTAAAAACATCAATGCATCGGTGTTTATTTATTTTATGGGTGCAATAATATTGATCTTTAAGTGACATGTTGACCTCCTTATTCTTGGTTAGTTTTCTCGAAATCAAATCTCTAGTACCTAGGTCTTCGTAGTCTAGTATAGACATCGTCTTTAAGATCCCCTTAGGTGGATACCTAGTGATGTAGCATCGACTCGACTTGATAAATCGACCTAAATCAAAATCAATTCAATATAACTCTAATTCAATCACAAAACTAAAACCAAATCATCTCATCTCAAACCTATTAAAATCAAATCAACATTAATTGGGATAAATTGATTAAATCAAACCTTTTAAAATCTGTAAAATAAAATCAAAATCAATATTCATTAAACTTGATATTAAGTGGATTTAATTTGTTCAAATCGATTGTAACCATGATTAACATAATCAACTCAAATTATTTTAAATCAATCCATAGATCCTAGTCGTTGATTTAATTTAAGATGAGAAAGAGAGGGTGTGATTAGGGCAGCTTGCACATTCACCCATCTCCCTCTAATTTATAAAATTGAATCCCCCACATCCATCTGCTCCCAGTTCATAAAGTTCCCAGTCCTTGGCTCTCAGTTTTGATAGACTGGTCTCCCTCTTTTTCATACAGCCCGGGTATAATTCCCCCATTTACACCCCTCCTCCAATTCGCCCAGAGCTCTCCATCTCCTCTATAGTTTGGAAAATGCAGGATCCATCGCCTGGCTATTTGCATATTCTAGGACCGAAACCCCCTTGGCTCCCATCATTCTCTGTTCGCAAGTCTATGAGGAGATAACCCCCTCCCTCTCACACACGACTTAGAGGAGGATACCTCCTCCTCTCGATGAGTAGCAGTCATATGCTAGCCTAAGCCCTGCCCTAGCCGTAGCCTACCCTGGTCGTCGCTTGCCCAGGTCTTCATCTTACTTAGCCATCGATTTTCCCTCTTAATCTAGGTATACTTTCCCTTGCAACTTCTTCTTCCTCATCCTCTATATCTTCTCCTTCTTTCTTCCTTATTTTTTTTACTTACCTTTCTTCATAAAATGATTTCAAAAATTAAGAATGTGGTTATGCCTAGTTTCCTTTAAAGAGTTAGAAGCCATGAGACTTCTACTGGAGAACTTGTACTTAAGTGATTATGTGTTTCTCACTATTTAACATCTTCAAGATGTTTCCAATTACTATATTTAGTGTGCTTTGACTTGTTGTGTCCTTCATTATTTTTGGAAAGATATGCATTATATGAGTTCTTGCTCTTATTATGAATTTCTTGTTGTGGACCTCCGAAAGGACATCGCTCAGCTGCAGAGTGCAGAGGGATATACGATCGCAGCACCTCAGGGATAGAGATGATCGTAGGCCTCTATGCTCCTCACAAACGGGCTAATGGAAGGGTAGATTAGATCGCACATATGAATTAACATTGAGGATAGTGGCTCTCGCCAGTGCACCCCGATGGGTAGTGATATATACAACCTGATCGTAACAATCGGTTTCCCCCACCCGATACTTTAGCTCGAGTGGGGTTTATTTGACGGTGGAGTTCCATTTCCCATGAGCACAAGCCCCCGTGGTTAATTACATCTTGAGCTTAAGGCAAAATAAAACTCTCGATTAAGGATCCAACATTATTCTTCCTGGAAAGGAGATTGACACACAAAAGGGAGGCTAAAAAGTTCCTACTCAAAAGAAAAAGAAAGTGGCTCAAATGGCTAAGTCAATATGCATGGCTCACACTAACATCTAGAGGGACTAAGGCATTAAGAAAGTGGAGAAAAGAAATCAATCACTCAAAGCATAAAGAGGGAAAAGATGGAAGTGGCATCATCCATGTGATGTAGATAAGTAGGATTTATAGTCCCTCAAGAGAAGAAACTTTGAAAGTTCGTTCGGGATGTTAAGCCCTATGAACTTAGTCCCAAGCTAACCAAGAGGGGGGGTGAATTGGTATTTAAAAAAAAACTTTTAAGACAAAGAAATAAAATCACAAACCAAATCACACCACAAGAAATTAATGCGGAATTAAAAAGTGCGGAAGCAAAAATAAGAACACAAGATTTATAGTGATTCGGTCGATTCGACCTACGTCCACTCCTTGGAGGCACCCTCCAAGTATTTCACTACAAAACGTGACTCTCCTTTAGCCCCCACGGCTAGGCGGAGAAGCCCTTACAAGAACCTCCTTTTTACCACTCCTGCAAGGTAGAGAACCTACCTCCTTTTGCTTCCTCCTGAAGCTGGCAGAGAACCACAACCAAAAGCAAACTCCTTACCTCTACCGACCCTTCCACGAATGAGAAACTCCAGACAAAAGACAAGCAGAGCGATCCTTGAAACAACCCTTGTGAATCCCCCTCACAAGCTCCCCCTCACAATATCCTCTCTCTCTTTCTCTCCTCAAGGTCTTCTCAGGTCAAGGCAGCAGCCAAAGGTCTTCTAAAATGTTTGAACAAGAGCTCTTAAATAGAAGAGCTCTCAAGGAGCTCATTAATTGTAAGTAGCCGACTTTATCGTCCCAGCCGATCTGGACATCGGCCTGGCCGATCAGGACATCGGCCTGGCCGATCAGTACAAATCAAAGAAGATCGGCCAGAGCATCGCCCTGGGAATAGTCTTGGACAATTGAAATTTGGCTTGATCGTCCCGGACGATCATACGATCGTCCTGGCCGATTAGTTCAAATCAGATGCAAATCGTCCTGAGCATCGCTCTGTTTATGACCTGGCCGATATTTATCGTCCTGAAGCAACTCAAGGATTTTGAATGTATCGTCCTGGCCGATCCTGCAATCGTCCAGGATGATATGATCGTATCAATCATCCTTAATTACTCCCTTGATTTCCTGATCAATTAAGGCATAATTTGGTAATTTCGTCCAGGCTGATAAGTAGATCGTCCTGGCCGATAATTTAAAAATACAGTATACCTTAACTATCTAAGGCGGCTACTTCTTTCTATTTTGAGCTTATCGTCCTGGCCGATACACATATCGTCCAGGCCGATATGTTAATGTCGGCTGCCTTAATTAAGAATCCTTAATTAGACTTTCTATTTTAAGCTGATCGTCCAGGATGATATGAATATCGGCCTGGCCGATATGGGCAAAAATAGAAATTCTAAGTCTCTCAAGTGTGTGTGTGTAGGGTTACTTAGCATCAATCTCTTTGACCATTACAAGTAGACTCAAAAAGAGAAAAACAAAAGTACAGACTGACTCAACCCTAAACCTACGCAATTCTGAACTTGGCTTCTTCATGATCGTCCGGTCTTCGATTCCTGAAAAGTTAGAAGCAACAAGTAGTCCAAGAGAAGTAGTGTTTGTCAATCATCAAAACATAAGCCATGAAAAAATAGAATTGCAACAATCTCCCCCTTTTTGATGATGGCAAACACAAGTAGGAAAATTTTCATTAAAACATCAAGGTTACAAACCCAAGACCAAACAGCTTTTTCCTACACCCTACTCCCCCTTTTGTCATCACAAAAAGAGGGTTCAGAAATAAAAGAAAAACATCACAAAAGACCAAGAAGCAAACTACAAAAAGAAAGAAAACAAAACAACACAAAGTACAGACTAAAATAACGAGGGATCCAGATCATCAGATGGAGGTGGTGGAGGTGGCTGCTGAAAGTTGGTGGCAAGAAAATACACAAGAGATGAAGGTAAAGGGTGAGAAAGCATGGCTGAAAATGGCCTGAATTTAAAGAAACGGCCATATCGTCCAGGCCGATCGCCTAATCGTCCAGGTCGATATGGTTCAATAATTACGTACAGGCCGATTGGTCAAAAAGGCGATCCGATCGTCCGGGCCGATTAGGTGTATCGTCTAGGACGATGCACAATAATTGATCGTACCGGCCGAAGTTAAAACGTTTAAAATGCTTGCCACGTGTATCGTCCAGGATGAACAGTGGATTGGCCCGGACGATTGTCCAATAATGGATCGTCCGGGGCCGAATTTAAAGATCAAAACGTGCTGACACGTGGATCGTCCAAGACGATCCAGTGTATCGGCCAGGACGATGTACATAAAATGCATCGGCGAGACGAAATTTTCTATCGGCCAGGACTATCACCAGAGTTCGATCAAATTGTCCAGGATGATATATTATCGTCCGGGACGATGAGTTACATCAAGCACAGAAGAGTTCAGCAGATGGATTTTCAAGGTGAATTGTCGTATCGTCCAGGACGATAAAACTATCGGCCAGGACGATGTGACTAGGAATTGATTTCAAAGAAAAGATGGTGATGATCAAGACCCTCAAAAATAAAGTAGAAGAAACAACAGTCAAAACACAACAAAGGAAAACAAAAAATACGAAGAAAATAAATAAACAAAAACAAAAGCAAATATTTTTGGATTTTAATTTTTCTAAATTTTTTTTTGTTTTATGGGGACATCATATGAAAATTCTTTTCAAAAAGTTATCTTTTAAAGTTTCAAGAGATCAAGAAGTTTAACAGATCCCAATCAGAAGAAGGTAGAACATCTGATTCTGTTAACCCTAGATCGGATATCCTTTAGGGTACAAAATTCTAGGAAAACAGAAATCTAAACTCAGAATAACTAAATAGGATTAAAGATCTATTCAAGACTTATTTACAAAGAAAATATCTCATAAATAATAAAACCAAGGTAGCTTTTCTCAATCATGGAAATTGAAATAAAGTCTTTGAAGGCATCACATAATCAAAGAGTTTTCTAAGTTTTAAGAATTTTACCAAAGAGAGAATAGCTTGCATTTAGTGGGCTCATTTTATGCATCTTGTTATTTTGATTGGATCTTTTGAGCATCTTTTGATTCTTTGATACACTTTTGTGTATATGGCTTTCTTTTCAATTTGGCTTCATTGGCCTCTTTCCTTTTTAACTCTTTGCAAGCTAAAAACTCTTTAATTTACCCTTAAAAAAGGACTTAGTTGTGAGTATATCCTCCAAATATTAGAGAATAGGAGCTCTCTCTCTAACATAGGGAAGAACAATCCACAACACAAAATCAAAATCATGTGATAAATGTAATGACAAGATTTCAAAAACTTGAATGATATTTAAGAACTTTGGCTATTATGCATAAGATAAATTAATGTAGCAATATAAGAAAAAGATCTTTAAATAACAGGCCATTGGTTAAACCGAGTTTAGACTTTTGTTTTAGAGAAGAAATCATACCACTAAACAAAGTCAGAAGGAGGAAAAACATTAACAGTATACTCCCTTTAACCAATTTTGAAAAGTAAAACACTACCTCCAAAAACTTTAAAAATCTAAAAGCTTGAAAAGATTAATCATATGGAAGGCCATATTTAAAGATCACATAAAAACAAAAAAAAAAACAAAAACAAAATGAAATTAAAGCAAACTAACACAAAGCAAGCACACAAACTAGCACAAAAATAGAATAAACAAATAACACAAAAGGAATTTCAAGCACGTGATAAAGCAGCGAGTTTAAGCAATTTTGAGCTGCAAGCCTCCTTATGTCCAGTTATCCTATGCTCCCACGAGGTCTTTGGTGAGAACACTCCTGCAAAACTCAACAACAGTTAGATTTAGGAACCCAAACAGGTTTGGGATCCATCTTATGAAAAGTAGAAGGTGATGCTTGTGTGCCATGCTGTGCATTATTTAATTTTGGTCTCCACACCCATCGTGTACTACGATAAACTGTGCAAGTGTGTGAGATGTGTCCTAGCATGCCACGAGAAAAACATTGAACTCCAGGAAAAAGTTTTCTTAAATGGTTAGGGTAAAAATGCCTCTTCCTAGGTTCTGGCTTTTGATTAGTAGTTGGTGTCATCCTAGCTTTCTTACATGTTTCCAAATCATTTTGAATCCTCAAATTTGTTCTCTTTAAGGCATCAATCTCAATCCTCAAATTTTTCTCAAGATCTTTAGATTTCTTAAGATCAAAACTAAGTGAGGTGTGTGAAACTTTTAATGCATTATGTTCATCAATTAAATCCAAATGTTTTTTGTTTAACTCATCAAATTCATCAAGAAGAGCCATGTGATTTGAATCAATCGTTGCATGGTCTTTGAGAAATACTTCATGCTCTTTTTGTAGATTCAAATGTTCTAATTTTAGGCTAGCATGAGTCTTCTTAAGTTTTTTGTATGATGCATGAATTTTTTCACAAATTTCAAACAATTCATCATAGGTTGGTTTACATACCTCTTCTTCATCACTTTGATTTTCTCCCATGAAACACAAATTCGTAGTCTCTTCCTCTGGTTCAGTCTCAGAGGAATCAGTACCAGATTCTGCCCAAAATCCTCTTTGGATTTTCTTCTTCTTGTCCTTTCTTGACTTGGCTTTCTCCTCACCTTTTTCCTTTTCTTTGCTTGATTGATCTTGAAGTGTAGGGCAATCGGCTCTCACATGTCCAGGTTTCCTGCATTCAAAGCAAACAACATTAGAAGATCCTTTAACATATTTGTGATCCTTACCTTTCCTCCAATTTTGATGATGCCTATGTTTCTTCCTTAGAAAGCTTTTGAATTGCCTTGTGATGAAGGCAACTTCATCGCTCTCAGACCCGGAAGATTCAGAATCCGATTTGTGCACCTTCAGTGCAATTGTTTTCTCCTTTTTCTTCTCACCTGCATCAAGATTTCTTTGATTCACACCTTGCTCGTAAGCAATGAGTGAGCCAAGTAAGTTATCAATGGAATAAGTATTCAAATCTTTTGATTCAGTGATTGCAGTTATTTTTGCATCATATGACGAAGGCAAGCATCTCAAAATCTTGTTAACTTTTTCATAATTCGAAAGCTCTTTTCCTAGTGCATGCAATGAAGTAACAATCTGAGTAAACCTAGTGTACATGTCAGAAATCGATTCATGAGGTTTCATACGAAAAAGTTCGTAGTCATGCAAGAGAAAGTTCAAACGGGTTTGCTTAACTTCATTAGTACCTTCATAGGTGATACATAATTTATCCCAAATCTCTTTACCAGTTTTGCAAGTTGAAACACGCATGTAATCTTCAAATTTCAAAGCACAGAAAAAACAGTTCAAACATTTTGCATTTAACTGAGCCAAATCACGTTCATCGAAAGTCCATTCAGTAAAAGCAACTTCAGTTTTAATACCATTAATTTCACGAGAAGGTGGAGAATAACCTTCTTGAATAAGCATCCACATGCGATAATCAGTAGATTGTAAAAACGTTGACATGCGGGTTTTTCAAAAATCAAAAGGTAAGTTGTCAAATAGAGGAGGTCGTGTAATCGAATAACCTTCAGTAGTGTTTCTATTTCCTATGTTAGCCATGGATCAAATTCAAAAAGTTTTCAAACTTAATTTTTCGAATCCTGCTCTGATACCACTTGAATGTTCGTTCGGGATGTTAAGCCTTATGAACTTAGTCCCAAGCTAACCAAGAGGGGGGTGAATTGGTATTTTAAAAATTCTTAAGATAAAGAAATAAATTCACAAACCAAATCACACCACCAAACCAAATGCGGAATTTAAAAGTGCGGAAGCAAAAATAAGAACACAAGATTTATAGTGGTTCGGTCGACTCGACCTACGTCCACTCCTTGGAGGCACCCTCCAAGTATTGCACTACAAAACGTGACTCTCCTTTAGCCCCCACAGCTAGGCAGAGAAGCCCTCACAAGAAACTCCTTTTTGCCACCTTGGCAAGGAAGAGAACCTACCTCCTTTTGCTTCCTCCTGAAGCTGGCAGAGAACCACAACCAAAGGCAAAACTCCTTACCTCTACCGACCCTTCCACGGACGAGAAACTCCAGACGAAAGACAAGCAGAGCGATCCTTGAGCAACCCTTGTGAAACCCCTCACAAGCTCCCCCTCACAAGATCCTCTCTCTCTCCCTCTCTCTCTTTCTCTCCTCAAGGTCTTCTCAGGTCAAGGCAGCAGCCAAAGGTCTCTCAAAAACGTTGAAGAAGAGCTCTTTAAATAGAAGAGCTCAAGAGGAGCTCATTAATTGCAAGTAGCCGACTTTATCGTCCAGGCCGATATGGACATCGGCCTGGCCGATTAGTACAAATCAAGGAAGATCGGCCAGAGCACAGCCTTGGGAACAGTCCTGGACGATTGAAATTTGGCTTGATCGTCCAGGCCGAACTCACGATCGTCCTGGCCGATTAGTTCAAATAAGAGGTAAATCATCCTGAGCACAGCCCTGGGAATAGTCCTGGCCGATTAAAATTTGGCTTGATCGTCCAGGCCGATCTCACGATCATCCTGGCCGATTAGTTCAAATAAGAGGTAAATCGTCCTGAGCACAGCCCTGGGAACAGTCCTGGCCGATTAAAATTTGGCTTGATCGTCCAGGCCGATCTCACGATCGTCCTGGACGATATGATCGTATCAATCATCCTTAATTACTCCCTTGATTTCCTGATCAATTAAGGCATAATTTGATAATTTCGTCCTGGCCGATCCTGGAATCGTCCTGGACGATAATTTAAAATTCAGTATGCCTAAACTGTCTAAGGCGGCTATCTCTTTCTATTTTGAGCTTATCGTCCTGGCCGATACACGTATCGTCCAGGCCGATATGTTAATGTCGGCTGCCTTAATTAAGAATCCTTAATTAGACTTTTTGTTTTAAGCTGATCGTCCCGGACGATATAAATATCGGCCGGGCCGATGTGGGCAAAAACAGAATTTCTAAGCCTCTCAAGTGTGTGTGTGAAGGGTTACTTAGCATCAGTCTTTTTGATTTATTACAAGTAGACTCAAAAGGTGAAAAATAAAATTACAGACTGACTCAACCCTAAACCTACGCGATCCTGGACTTGGCTTTCTCTTGATCGTCCGATCTTCGATTCCTGAAAAGTTAGAAGCAACAAGTAGTCCAAGAGAAACAGTGTTTGTCAATCATCAAAACATAAGCCATGAAAAAATAGATTTGCAACAATCCAATTAGACAAAGATCCTAGTAGAAAATCAGTAGATCATAAAAAATATAGAGGAGTGATTGGATCCCTTCTTTACCTGACTGCCAGTAGACCGGACATAATATTTAGTGTGTACCTCTATGCTCATTTTCAAGATGATTCTAAAGAGTCTCACTTAACTGCGGTTAAGAGAATCCTTAGATATCTACTAGGCACCTCGAACTTAGAAATTTGGTATCCTAGGCACATCACTTCCTTTGAAATCTTAGGGTACTCAGATTCTGATTTTGCTGAATGTAGGATAGATAGAAAAAGCACCTCTGGTACCTGCCAATTCATAGGACAATCATTAGTTTCTTGGTCCAGTAGGAAGCAAAACTCAGTAGCCCTTTCCACGGCCGAGGCAAAATATATTGCAGTAGGAAGTTGTGTTGCACAAGTATTATGGTTAAAACAATAAATTCTTGATCTTGGCCTACCTGTAGGAACCATCTCAATCATGTGTGACAATACAAGTGCAGTTTGCAACTCTAAAAACCCAATTCAATACTATCGAATGAAACACATAGATATTAGACACCATTTCATAAGAGATCATGTTGCTAAGGGAGATATAGAATTGCATCACAATGCTACAGGAGATTAATTGGCTGACATATTCAAAAAACCACTAGCGTTCGACACCTTTAGCACCTTGAGGACTAGACTAGGTGTTATAGACATTAATGCATAAAAAAATAAACAAAAAAATCTCTTCTAAGGTTGTTCCTGATCATCACACACTCACTACACGAAACCATAAAATTTTGACATTTCTTATCGTACTGTACGATCTACTATTGTACTGTACGATATACCTAAATCTACACAGCACAACCCATAGGTAATTTTTTCCTCTATTGATCATACTGTACGCTCTAGATCGTACTATACGATAAACCTGGCGGGCATTCAATCCGTCTGGTATGACATTATTGACCATCGTACTGTACGATACCTCCTTGTCGTACTGTACAATCCATGTCAGCAAACAGATTGGGACAAATTAACTCGGGTTGGTACGATATTATTGGTGTTCATATTGTACGATACCTCCACTTCATAATGTACAATCCACCTCAGCAAAATGGATGAGAACGAGTTAAAGGTGTCTGGTACGATATAAATATAGTTCATACTATATGATCCACTTGTTCGTATTGTACTAAACTTTTTGTCAAAGGTCGTACCAACGCCCCTCAGGACGATCGAAATCCTTCTAATCATACTGTACGATACCAATCGTACTGTACGAGTTGACCACCTTTTCCCAAAATGACCCGCCAGAACATTGATTACCAATCGTACTGTACGAAACACGATCGTACTATACGATGTTCGAAAAATTCTATAAATTTGGCTCACTTGCAGCTCACTTCACTCACACCTGTTCCTTCTCACCTTTCACTCAGCCTCTACACGATGTCTAGTTCCAGCAAGAGGAGTCGTTTGGCAGCAAGAAGTTCGTCTTCCTCTAGCCATCACAGTGCTTGGTTCCTGAGTGCTGAAAATGAGGAAGCTACCATAAGTATAAAGTTTGTAAAATTACACCTTCTAAAATACTCAATTAGGATGCCATGAATTTCAAGGTAATGAACCTATTTGCTTCCACCACCTTTCAGTTCCTCTTCACTCTGGCCTTCCCCTACAACTCTAAACTTCTTTTGGAATTTCTAGCAAATCTAACCTACACTGTCGACAACACAACTTTCCACTCCTTTGTTTGTCGTCAAAAGATAGAGATCACCAAAGCCAACATTGCCCATTATATTGGGCTATCCACTGAAAGTCCTACGGTTCATTCATTTCTCACAAACGAATATGATATGAGTGATGTTAATCAAGTCCTTAGGAATGCCACATTCTATCAACACCAGCATCTCGTCCAATCACTAAATTAAAATGCCAGAATTATTCAACATGTCCTTAAAACCTCTATAACATCCAAAGTTGGCGACCGGATCAACATGACCCCGATTTTATCTATCGCTACCTATCTTATCATGTCCAACACCAAATTTGACGAGGCCGATTTGATTATTGATTATATTTTCCATATGACTTTCATTCCCCTCCCTACTACTCGCCAAAAAAAAAATCTAGCTCTTGGTCCCCTTATAGGATACATCCTTCAGAATAAATGCCAACTAACTTATCCTGGTGAACCCGATAATCTTTCAATCTTTTATATGGATGCCTCTTTTCGTATTCTTTTCCATCAGGGACAAGAGCCTGAAGACCCCATCTTTGATGAAGAAGAAGGAGAAGATGCCCCTGCAGTAGCTCCAGCTCAACCACGACGACATGCAGCACCCCGAGCTCCTGCATCAGCTTATCCTCACGATGATTTGGTTGAATGCTTCAACCAACTTCAGACTCATCTTGATGCGCACATCCAAGAGTAACATCAGCAACACAAAACTGACATGCAATGGTTTGGGGAACGTTTCACCGTGATTGATCAACGATTTGATACAATCCTTTAATATTTTCAGCCAAACCCACTTCTACCCAAGTGATCAGGATCCTTCTCTTTGAAGTGTATGTGTTGTATTTTTTCTTTCTTAGTATTATTTGCTCCTCTTTTTGGTGAAGTTAAAAGGGAGAGAAGGTTGTTGTTGTTTGTTTGTTCTTATATTTGCCTATGATTAAATATAATGCATTTTCTTTTATTTTATACTGCATTTTCCTTTTTAGTGCTTTTCTTGTTCTTATGTTTAAATTAAAAAATAATTAAGAAAATGAAAAAAAATGCCGTTCAAACTTGCTTACAACAAACATTATTTGACATTATCAAAAAGGGGGAGATTGTTGCGACCCATAACCCCGAGTTTGAGATTTTGATGATGACAAATAATGTCACCTGAACTACTTTTCATTGAATATCATTTATGGTTTGCTATTGTCCATGAGTACTAATATTTCAGGAAGATCACAAGCCACTCAGGACAACGGGAAGACTCAAGTCTAGTTAGATTAGGAGTATGAGTCTGAGAATGTAATTTGTTATTTATTTTATTTTTTATTTTCTTGAGTCTGGCCATAAATTGCATGTAAGTCTAAGCAACCATGCACACACACACAAAGGGAGAGGGTTTTAAAATTAAAAAATATAGTTTTTCTTTCTCTGATAATCATACTATATGAAGTTATTTCATACTGTATGATATTATGTTATAAAATGATATCT
Organism: Dendrobium nobile; assembly: GCA_022539455.1. NCBI lineage: Eukaryota > Viridiplantae > Streptophyta > Magnoliopsida > Asparagales > Orchidaceae > Dendrobium > Dendrobium nobile. The sequence goes on along the minus strand of CM039721.1, from coordinate 42,637,343 downwards.
ACGGATAGATTGTATTGTACGAATACTATCATACTGTATGATGTGTTTCAAATCCAAAACCCTAGCCGTCACATTAACTTAAGTTATTCTCGGCCATTTGTACTGTATGAATAACTTCATATTGTATGATCTATTTTAAATACTTACTTAAATTAACCTGAGATTAGTGTAATAAATCAAGGCCTAATTACTGATTGATAATCGTACTGTATGAATACGTTCATACTATATGATGAACAGAGATGAACTCTAATCATCTTGGAGATCGTCCTGGATGATGCCTTGAATTTCACCATTCGTACTGTACGATGTATATCATGCCATACGATGAACAGAGACGACATTTGATCGTCCAGGCTATCGTTCTATATAAGCAATAATGTTGAGGATCGTACTGTACAATTTAGTATCATACCGTATTAATAGATTTTGAACTGTTCGTACAACTTAGTACAAGGACGAAGCCTATTTATACATGTCATGCCATACGATGTGAAATCGTATTGTACGATTGTAATGACTACTTTGAAAATTTTAGGGATTTTGGAGCCCGTTTTATGTGTCAAAATTATTATGTTTTGAGAGAGAGACAGAAAGAGTGGAATGTGATTAGAGAGGAAATCCTTGGGAGAGAGCTCTTGAGAAGTTTTTAGGGTTTGAGACAGGAAGGAGAAGGTGAGCTTGGTGAGGGAGAAGAGGTGTGAGGAAGATCACACGATTGATCCATACTTGCTGCATCTTGCTCCTCCTGTGGCCCAGGAAAAACTTGTGGGAGGCTCTTTGAGGGGGAGACTCTTCTACATCCGTGACCTCGAAGGTACTCTTCCTTCTCCAGGAGGGAGAAAAATGAGAAGGTTCTCTGCCGTCACCAAGAGGGTGAAAACAGCGCTTGACACTCTGCCACGCCGGGTTGGTGAAAGGGAGTATTGTAAGGGTTTCTCCGCCTTGCCGAGGGGGGCAAAAGGAGAGCTATAGTTTGTAGTGAAATTTCTAGAGCGGAGGACTCCGGGGAGTGGACGTAGGTCATGGTTTGACCAAACCACTATAAAATTCTGGTGTGCTTTTCCTTATCGCTATTTACTTTTACTTGCACTTAATTTTCATAATATTTATTTAGTGAAATTTGTGGAAGAAAATGATTCTATTGTTGCATGTTGAGTTCAATTGTTTGACTTCGTAATAGTTTAAATTTTCATGTTAAAAATTTAAAAACATCAAAAAAATTAGAACTCCGTCTTAGGTTTTAATTATTGAAATTAAGTTTTCACAATTCCCCCCCCCCCCCCTCTTATAGATCTATTTATTTCAAGCTTCATAATAGCTCTTAATTGTAATATACTAAAATTATAATCCAGGATGATATAAATATCATTCTGTATTATCAATGCAAATTAAGCTCAATCAGCCAAGACGATTTGAGACAATCAGAAGGTTTTTGTTCATATCATCCTAGATGAAAGGAAATCATCTTGTATGATTAGTACAAGTCATCAAATATTGTTCAAAACATCATCCTGAATGAATGTCTAGATGATGAAAAAATAACTTGATCGTCTAAGCTGATATTGTGATCTTCCTAGACGATTAGTTTAATTCAGTGCATATTGTCCAAAGCTTCGCCCTGAATAGAAGCTGGCCGATGTTTGATCATCCATGAACAACTAAGGTTTTTGAATTGATTGTCCTGGCTGATCCTGAGATCATCCAAGACGATATGATAGAGCAATCAAACATTAATTGCTTTTCTTAATTGCTAGATTAATTTAGGCATAATTGTACTTTATTATTCAGGATATTATCTTGGATGATGTCCAAAAATAAATTCTACCTAAATAGATCTGGCGACTGATTCTTTCTAATTTGAGCCTATCGACCTGACCAATACAACTATTATCCATAATGATGCACTTAATTACAGTTGCCTTAACCAGGATGCCCTAATTAGGATTTCTAATTTTAACTGATCATTCAGGCTAATTTATAGATCATCCTGGACAATATGAACAAAAATAATAAACTCTAAAAATAGTTAGAAATTTTCTCCTAAGTGTGTGTGTGTGAGGTTACTTACCATCAAGAACCACTTTGTTTATAATTGACTCAAGAAAGGAAAAGATTACAAATTGACTCAGACTTAGTCTTGAGCTAGTTCAAATTATAGTTGTAGTCTTGTGGACCTGAAATGTTAGTAGGCAAGGCAATCGTAGAGAAACAGAAGTGTTTGCTATCATCAAAATTTTATTTATTGAAATCAGATTTGCAACAATACACGTGACCCCAGACAATTTAGACATTTTCCTATGTCATTAGGTTTCTATGTTATTTAATTCTTAAAGTTTTAGAAATTGGTTATGAGTACAAAATTAATTTTATCCTAGAGAGCCTAGTGTAAATCAGGCAAAGCACATGCAAGAAAAGAAACCTAAAAAAAGAATGCAATTTTTATTATTTAAACAATGTAAACACATCAATATAAATCAATAGAGTTATAGTAAAGTAATGTATAGGAAAGTGCCATATAAGTACAACCTAGGGTCTGCAAAAAAATAGTGGTGGCCAGGCTCCACTAATAATAACCTTGATTTTAATCCTACTAAATGACATAAGTCTTAAAAGCTAGGCATTTTATCTTCAAGTCTCCGTCTTTGAGTAGATCATCCTTCTCCAGATCATCTTCCTTCAGGTCATCTCCTTTGGGCTCCATCTGGTTCATCCTCCAAAAGGGTACCCAAATGACTAAGAAATTCCCCGAGAGGGAGACTTTCTTATTCTCTTTGGGTATCTTATTTTTGAAATTTTAGACTTTTGAAGACTTTAATAACTCAATAATAATAAACTATATTACATTTAAAAGAGAAAAAAAATCTAGACTCTAACACTTGCATGGTTTTCCTAATAAAAAAAATTATCCCAAGCAATTTATATATCACATCTAAATAGTTTATAGTTATGAAAATTATAATTATACAAAAAGGTAAACAAGCTTTTTCATACTCTTTTTATTTAGGGAGGGGGCTTTAGTAATTTCTGGAGCATCTATAGAAAATAGAATTAGTATTTAAAGTGTTAATTATGACCTCCCCCTCTATTTAAAGTTGCATGAGTATGGCCACCTGTATAAGATTGGATTAATATAAAAGTGGCCCTAGCCTATGTGAAATCTAATGCATAATCAATTCCAAGCAATGTATAGAAAGCAAAATAATTAATGAAATAAAGATCACATTAATCACAATAGATCAAAGCAAAATATATCAACCAACACTCCTACCACAAGCAAGATCATCACACCATAAAAACATAAAAAGTAATCAGCGACCCTAATCCTAGAGCTAAAAGTGGTGCCCTAGCAAACCTATGTGTGTGTACTAGGCTTGTGTAGCTTTGGATAGTTCCTACATCGGGTAGTTAGTTCAAGTTGTCAAGAGTTCAGATTTAAAAAAGGTCTAAAATGGAAACTTTATTTAAAGTTTAAATCTAGTGAATTAGGATCCATTTTAGTTAATTTTAGTTTTTTGATCCATTTTATTGCTTAGGGTAGTGATATTCAAAGTTCAAATTACCTTAACTAATTTTGGAAAGTCTTGGGTCCTCTTATGTGCTAGGTTGAGGGAGTCCAAAAGTTCACTATGGGAAATTGGCTTAAGTAATTAGGCTTTGATTTTTCTCTATTTGGAGTTTTTTATTCAAATTTAAGAATTTTAGATGTTTTGGGCAATTAATATATTATCAAAATTGTCTAATAAAGGGTTATTTTAGGGTTTTTAATCTAAATCAGCTCCAAATTGATTGGGATCACCCCAAAGGTTAGGAATGACCTAAGAATATGTTTCCAAGTTTTTAGGAAAAATTTAGAATTTTAATAATCTTTAATTATCTAATTAGGGCTAAAAGGTAATTGAAAGTTTGTTAGGGATGTTAGGCCCTATGAACTAGTCCCGAGGCTAACTAAGAGGGGGGTGAATTGGTATTTTTAAAAAATTCTTTAAAACCAAGAACAAATATCACAAACTAAAGTCACCACAGAAAAATAAGTGCAAAAACTTAAAGTGCGGAAGAAGTAAAAAGAACACAAGGGTTTATAGTGGTTCGGTCAACTTGTTTTAAGTCCACTCCCCGGAGGCGCCCTTCGAGTATTGCACTACCAACGTGACTCTCCTTTAGCCCCCACAGCTAGGCGAAGAAGCCCTTACAAAACACCTCCTTTTTGCCACCCTCGGCAAGGCAGAGAACCCAACTCCTTTTGCTTCCTCCTGAAGCTGGCAGAGAACCTCGATCGATCGCTGAAGCTTACCTCTCCCAACTCTTCCAAGGATAAGAGACTCTAGGGAAGAAGAAGTGGAATAATGCTTGGAGCAACCCTTGTGAACTCCCTCACAAGCTCCTCCTCACATGATCCTCTCTCTCTCTCTCTCCCTCTCTCTCTCTCCTTTAGGTTTTCTGAGATCAAGACAGCAACCAAAAAATGTTCAAAAATAATAATATCGTCCTATACGATCAGTTCAAAACACAGACGATCGGCCAGAACATCACCCAGAAGATGATCTGGATGATTGAAAATTGGCTTGATCATCCAGGCCGATCTCATGATCGTCCTAGCCGATCAGTTCAAATCAGAGAAAAATCGTCCAGAGCATCGCCCTTAATTTGAGCTGGCCGATAGTTATCATCCAGGAGTAACTAAGGGTTTTTTAATAGATCATCCTGGCCGATCCTGTGATCGTCCAGGATGATATGATCGTATCAATCATCTTTAATTACTTCCTTGATTCCTGGATTAATTTAGGCATAATTGTGTCATATCGTCCAGGCCGATCTCACGATCATCCTGGCTGATTTTCTAAAATACAGAATACCTAAATTGATTATGGCGGCTATTTCTTTCTATTTTGAGCATATTTTCCTGGCTGATACAAGTATCATCCAGGCCGATCAGTTAATTACGGCTTCCTTAACTAAGAAATCCTGATTAGAACTTCTGTTTTGAACTCGATCGTCCAGGACGATATAAATATCGTCTGGGATGATGTGAGTAAAAACATAAATTCTAAACTCTAAAGTGTGTGTGTGTGTGTGTAGGGTTATTTAACATCAGTCACTTCAAATATTTATGATTGACTCAAGAAAGGGAAAAAGAAAATACAGACTGACTTAGACCTAGTCTACCCAATCTTGTGCTGGCTCCGTTTGTCGTCAGATCGTTTGATCCTGAGACGTTAGTAGAGGAAGGCAGTCAAAGTGTTTGCTAAAATCAAAATCACAATCTATGAAACTAAGTTTACAACTGTAATTTTTAATTAAAGTTGAATTAAGGTTCTAATTAAGGTCCAACTAAAGAGCCCTAATTATTTAAGGTTAAGGGTTGAAATCTAAAGAGTTTGAGCTATTATGGGTAATTTTTTGAATTAAAATGGATTTATTAGAATTTTTTGAAGTTACCGGTCTCTAATTAATGGATAAATTAGAGTTTGTTAATTAAGGGGTCTAAAGACTTCTAAAAAATCCTATAAAATTTTGAGAGATTTATAATATCACTAAGTCTAAGTGTTAAGAGTTTCAAGTCAATTAAGGATCTATCCTAACTCTTAGAATTTTTCTAAATTCATTAGACGGGTCCATAATTATTATCCTTAGGGTGTCACTATGTTGAATGGGTTTAAAATCAAGTTTTGGACTAGCCCTTCAGATACATACAAGGAGTACATAAATAAATAAACACACAAATTCCTAGGATCTAGGAGGTCCTAAACTAAGTGCTCATGCATCCTACACATGCAAGAGATGATAAAGTAAATAAATAAGCATGATTAATGATGTGATTAGTGAATGATTGGGCTCAATCATCCACTAATCTACATTTCCCATGAATGATATCCATATGCATAGTCTATATTCGAAATTCCATTAAATGGATCTCCCAAAATTAGGGACTTAATAATATATATAATTTTAAACAACACTTAAAATACATATATATATTTTTAAATAAATATATAAGTTCAAAATATGATAATTAAAAATAATTCCATGCTTGTATTTAGGGGAGATCCACTGGCCACCCAAAAGAGAACTAAAACGGATTTGAAAATAATTTATAATTTAAAAATAATTAATTAGTCAAAATAACTATGTAATATAGAAATTGACCAGAAAAATAATTTTTAGTACCCAAAAATATTTCTAAAATAAAATACATATTTTTTATAGAAATGTTAAGGTATTATACACTAAAATCTGATTTAAAATGAATTTAATATGAATTTTTGAAGCTTAATGCATTAAAAAGTATTTTAAAATAATTTAAAATAATAAGTATTTAAACATAATTATCAAATTAAGTTAAATTCATTTTTAAAATCTTCTAAAACTTAAAGTAATTTATTAGAAAATAATTTTTTCATGTCTTAAAAAAAAGATGAATTTTAAATTAATTAATTATTAGTCAAATAATCTAAGAAACCAATAATTAAAGTAATTTAAAATAGAAAAATATTTTCAAATTTAAATTCAAATAATAAAATATTTTTTTTTATTTTCAAAATAAATAAATATATTTTTTAAGTAATAATAAAATAATAATTTAAAATAATAATAATAATTTTTAAAATAATAAAAAATAATAATAAATTTAAAATAAATATCATAATAATTTTAAAATAACAATAATGATGATAGTTTTAAAATAGTAATAATAATAATAATTTTAAAATAATAAGACAAATGATAATCATTTTAAGATATTAATAATAATTATTTAAAATAATAATATTAAATTTAAAACAAGGATAATTTTAAAATAATAATAATTGAAAAATAGTTTTTTTATATTTTATGGAAAATAAAGTAATATAAAATTTTAACATAATTATTATTAATGTTTAGTAATAAATAATAATTAAGTATTAATATTAAATAATTTTTTAAAATATTTAATCATCAATTTAAATATTAAATCAAAATATGCCCAGATATACCTCTAAACTAATAAAAAAAATTTAAATTAATAAAACATATATTATATTATTAGATAATTATTTATTAATTAAATATAACCATTAATTAATAATTAACTTAATTTAATATATAATTAATATTTCAAGCTAATTATCATTTTAAATTAAGGAAATTTAATTCTAAAAAGTTTGATATATTATATGAAATGTTTTAGGTTTAAAATATTTTTTAATAATTATTTAAAACTCTGTTAATTAAAATATAATTAAAATTTAATTAAAACCCTAATCTGGTGGCGATCAGACATGCGGCAGCTCTCCAATTCAAAACCATTGACATGGTTTGAATCATTGCCAATGATTGCATTGTCACACAATCATTGGCAATGATTATCGTGGCATTGAAATCAGCACCGGATCACTAATCCGCATCAGCGAAAGAGCGAGACTATTTGATCGAGCGCAATTTAGCTCAATGACTCTAATCGAGCTAGATGAAATGATTGACTTCAGGATCAATCCCGCTGTTCGAGCAAAATGACAAAACAACGAGATCTCCACCATTGATCAAGTGATCAACGACGGAGATCTCATACATTGAGACCTATGGCAAAACCAAAGCCCTGATAGATTTTTCATCTCGTTCTCAAGATTGAATCAACCAATTCAAATAAAATTTTAAACACATGAACAAAAATCATGGGGAATAAGTTTTATTGCTCAAAATGCACTTTTTGAAATGTTATTTAATTCTAAGTCCCCTGACCTAGGGTTTCGATTTTACCTCAATCCAATAAATGGATTCAAGAGATCTAGATATGGTTGAGCTTGTAGACTATCATCAAATGTTTTCCTAGTTGAAATAGACCTTTGATTTTCCTTGGATTGAATGGAATTCACCTAGGAAGCTTTTGGCCTTCGGTTCGCTGGAGGATCACCACCGGCAAGCTTTGACCAATGGAATTTGGATTAGAAAAGGTGGAGCGATGCTAGGGGATCTCACACATAAGAAGTCTTGGGTTGAGAGCCATTAGCAAGAGAATAAGAGTAAGAGAGACTTTTTAAGAACCCTAAAACACATATTTATAACCCTAGACCTATCACGGATAGATAGGATTGAATTAAGGCATGATTAGGAGGGAATTAGGTTCAAAAGCATGGGACCTAGCTCTAGGGATCAATAGGAAATAATTCTAGGCATTAAATACAATTAATTTGACCTAAATAGGTCAAAATTGACCAAGGGAGACTTGGGTTGACCAAGTCAAAGCTTGACTTAGTCAACCTTGTCAAGTAGAGCCTAAGAGGTGAGGGGTTGAGCCTTGGATGAGTTTGATTTGGATTAGAACTTGAATAGACCCATTAAAGCTAATTGGGTTAGCCTGGGTCGACATGGTCAAACAAATTAACCCAAAGCCTGGGCCTGGGCTCAACAAAATTAGTTTGACCTAAGAAATTAAATGGAAGGGGTCTCATAGCCCGACTTGGTCAATTTGACCAGGTGAACTCTTTGACCACAGGTCTCGGCAAAATAAAGATCAACACTTGTGTATAATGCTAATATATGTGCATGTCCTATAAGCATTCTAACAAACAAACCAATTTGAAGTTATAATCTTGATAAGTATGTTTATTTGTAGGTAAATTCAAGAGTAATGTTATAATATATATAAATATATATATGTAATGTCTTTTTTTTTTTGTACACATTGATGTCTTGCAATATATGAAGAAGTTTTATTAGTCATCCAAAACTCTTGTTCTTAAATTTTAAAAGCTTCTTCTCTAAATCTTATCTGTTAAATAGAGTTATGGGGAAATTGATGATCTTATTAAAAAATGTATGCATTTGTGTGCAAGGTTAAAAAAAAAATGAAAAATAGAGAGTCTCTCTTTCTTTACTCAAAATTTCATTTGACATGAGTTTTAAGTTGGAACAAATGAGTGAAATAAGGGTTTGTTGTTGCTGTTCGCTTTCAATGTAAAAATGAAAGAAAATCTTATGAATAAATGGAGTTTCGCAAGGTATTTTGTTTTATGATGTGTTATGATTTGGGAAAAGGAAAAGTATTTGAATTATGTAAAGTGTAAGTGTATATGTGTTGAAAGGTGTTTTGTGTGAGAAGTGTATGTTGAAAGAGTATTGTATGAGGAAGCTGAAAAAGTAAAGTGTTTGGTTTGGTAGGAAAAGGTGACTAATGTGTGTGCAGTGAAAGATGGAAATTGCTTGTGTTTTGGAAAGTAGTGATATGGAGTTTATAAGTAAGTCAACTTATGTGTTTTGAGAAAGTGGTGATGTGGAGTTTATATGTAAGTAAACTTATGTGTGTTTTGGAATGGTGGAAATTGTGTATGTGAAAAGTAAGGTGTAGTGTGTGATCTTTGAATGATGAAGTGTGCATTTTGAATGGTGAAAATGTATGATGGAAAGATATTATGTGAGAAAGGTAAAAGTAAAGTGTTTGATTTTTTAGAGGTAAACTGACATGTGTAGGTGCTTTTAAAAATTAGAATTGTGAAGTTTGTTTATATTTTGAGAGTTGAGAAATCAACGTATAGGAAATAAAGGTGTGTGTTAGAAAAGGGAGAAGTGTATGTTTGAAAGTTGAAGATGTATAGTTTTGAGAAGTGAAAATATTTATGTTAAAGACTGGTTGGTTTGGGTAATTGTTGAAAAGCAAAAACTCTCATTTTTTTCTCTACCTCTCTCTCTCTCTCTCTCTCTCTCTCTCTCTCTCTCTCTCTCTCTCTCTCTCTCTCTCTCTCTCTCTCTCTCTCTCTCTCTCTCTCTCTCTCTCTCCTTCTTCTTCATCTTTCTTGTGCCTAAGGGTGAAAATTGGAAAATAAAAAGTATGCTTTTAAAAGTGAAAAGTTCAAAGTGCAATCAACTGAACTAGTGTGCAAGCCTGAAAAAAGATACATTTTTAACTAAATTATATTTTTTTCAATCATTTCAATTATAATTATAAAATGTGCATTTAATACATGCATCATTGTCTTTGTTTGCAAGAACTACGAGGAATGGTATCCAACCAGGTGGGGTGCTATGGGTAGAAATACTGAACGTTGGCTCCAGTAGGTTGTAAGTATTCTAAAACCTAGGTAGCCTTAAGAACCAAAAACCTTTTTATGTGATTGTGCGAGTTTCTAACCTTAGGGCCCTATAGAAACCTTAATTTTGTTTATTATGCAATTTAAATTCAAAAGTACTTGCAAGTTATTTTTATTTTGCTATATAGATTTTTTTTTATTGTTATTTAGATTTCAAAAATAATTTACAGTCATGCACATGTCCAAAGGATTACTAACAATACTTTTCATCCAATATAATATTAGGGACACTTATGGACAAAAATTAAGGACAAGTCTTAGAAAACATAGATTTACGATGCATGCACCCTTTATGAAGGATAATATTAAATATAAAAAACTTAATGATACCTCACTTTTAGAATTAGTGAATACTTTTAACCTAAGTGCAATAAATCCTAAATAATAATCAAACTTAAATGATAAATCAATCTATAAAAATAGAAGTTGCAAACAATTAGATAACATACAATAATACTAATATGAAAGTTAAACATAAATATTAAAATATTAAAAAGTATAAATGATTAAATAAAAATAGGAAAGCAAATAAAATTTTACAACAAATTAAATAAATAAAATTTAAAGAGATGTTAACTAATAAATTACAAACAATTTGAAAAATGTATATATATAATAAAAATTCATAATAATAATAATATTAATGATAATAATAAAAATAAAATATAAAATAAACATGAAAATAAAATAAAAATAAATTCTAAAAATCCACTAAATTATTAAAAATTCAATAAAATCTTTAAAAATTCAATAAAACCTTAATAATTTCATAAAGTAATTAAAGTTTTAATAAATTATTTAAAATTAGTAAATCGCCAAAAAAATTTAAATAAAATGTTAAAAGGTGTAATAAATCATTAAATAATCTAAAAAATTATTAATTAAAATATCCTAAGTAACTAATCTTATTAAATAACCTTACTAGTTAAAATTCAATTTAAAATAAAGTTAAAAATACTAAATGCACTAAAATTTTAATTTGAACATAAAATTTCCTTGGCCTTTCAACAAACTAAATCCAATCAATTAGAAAAATTCAACCAATATATAAACTTACGATATATCCAAACCACGCCACCTACTGTGTTTCAACTTGAGCTCACGAGTTTATATTTTTTATGAAAATAAACATTATGGCTCACATCTTTATGTTTTGTAGTATTTTTTATTTTATACTTAGTTTATGTGTATACTAATATTTTAGGGAAATCATACTTCGGACTAAGACTTCAAGACATATTAGATTATATTTTCCTGTAATGAAGTTTGTAATTTTTTTATTTTTATTAATTCTAAGAGAGTGTGATTGTTATTGAATAACCATGCACACACATATAAGGCGAGTGAGTCAAAACTTTAGATTTATTTAAACAATTTATATTGTATAATGTATGATTTATACAGATGACTCATAGAGTACAAAATAGGATCGTACATAATTATACCGGACAAACTTATTTAGTTTTTAAATTATTCGTATAATACAATGCTAGTTCGTATAGAAGACTAACAGAGTATGAAATCAAGTTCATACAAGATTATATATAAATTTTTAAAGTTTTCATATGGGACTATATACATTTTGTATGGATGACAAAATTGAGTTCATTGCAGTTCATACAGACAAATTTGAACTATTCGTATAGGATGTTATACATTCATATTGATGAATCATACGAGATTATATGCAATCATATAGTACAATCTTATGATAGTTTTTTTGTAATTTTCAATTTTTGGATAATTTTTCATGTCATATCTATATAAGGAGTTCTAAAAACTATCAATAAACACATTTATTATGAATTTCTCTTGAGAGTGGCCATTGAGTGTGAGTGTTTGGGAGAGGTTGTTAGAGTGAAATGTGAGCATCAAGTGAGAGGGAGTTGTGAGGGATTCATAAGGTTGCCCAAAGCTAGGAGCTCTTTGTCTCCTTCAAGTTTCTACTCATCTCCTCTATAGGCTTTTAAGTGAAGCTCTTCAATATTGGTTGTGGGTTCTATGCCTTCACCATGATGGTAAAAGAGGATGACAGTTCTTTGCCTTCACCAGGAGGGTGAAAAAGGATGCAGTTCTCTACCGACACAAGAAGGGTGTGAAAGGATGATGGTTCTCTACTAACGCTAGGAGGGTGTGAAAGGACGACGATTATCTACCGACACAAGAAGGGTATAAAAGGACGATGGTACTCTATTGCACCAAGGATTGGTGGATGAGAGGTAAATTATAAGGGCTTCTCCGCCTTACTGTGGGAGCAAATGAAGTGTCACTTTTATTACAGATCTATTTTCATGGATTAGAATTTTGATGATAGCAAACATTCATGATTTTCTACGACTGCCTTGTCTACTAACTTTTCAGATCCATAAGATCGAGTGCAACTCAAGCTAGCTCAAGATTGAGTAGATTAAGTCTGAGTCAGTTTGTATTTTTTTTCCTTTCTTGAGTCTATTATAAATAATGTGGTTCCTGATGCTAAGTAACCTTACACACACACACACCTCGGGAGAATTTTTTACTGTTTCCCAGAGTTTACTATTTTTGGTAACATCATTTAGGATGATATTTATATCGGACTAGATAATCAGTTCAGAAATAGAAACCTTAATTAGGGCATCCTTATTAAGGCAGCCATCAATAAGCACATCATCCTGGATGATTTTGTATCGGCCAGGATGATAGGCTCAAATCAGAAAGAATGAGCCGCCAGATCTATTTAGGTATTACTTATTTTTGGACATCATCCCGAACATCGGCCTGGCTGATCCATCATAATTTTTCCTAAATTATTTTGGTATTTAAAGAAAATAATTAAGATTTGATTACATGATCACATCGTCCTGGATGATTTTAGGATCGGTCGGGATGATCCACTGGATGATTGGACATCAGACAGGTCTTATTCAGGGCAATGTTCAGGATGATATTCCATAATTTGTATTGATTGGCCAGGACAATATATTATCATCCTGGACATTATAAAAAAATTTCTTCTAATTATCCCAAATCATCCTGGCTAATTGGGCTTAATTTATAATGATCAACCAGGATGATATACATATCAGCCTGGATGATAATGTCGACAAGTTGTAATTAATGAGCTCATTCTAAGCTCTTATATTTAAGTTTTGACAAGGCACATAGTAAGTGTCTTTGGCAGCCATTGTAGCTTCATTCTTTTGGAGGGAACTTGATGAGAGAGCTTGAAAGGGAGAGAGGAAAGGGTGGAGTTTGAGAGAGTGAGAACATCCTTGGAGGGGATTTGAAGGGAGTGTAGAGGGGGACTCCACACAGTTGCTTCGATGAGCTTGCACCTTAGTACCATTGGATTCAAGGCTTATCTTGAGGGAAGTTCTGGGAAGAAAAAGATCTCTTTGGTGTTAAAGGACCCGGCTACTTCGCCATACCGGGGAAGGTGGAAGTGATTTTGTAAGGGCTTCTTCGCCTAGCTGTGGGGGCCGAAGGAGAAAAATTGAGTTTAGTGCAATACTCAAAGAGTGTCTCCGAGGAGTGTACGTAGGTCAAGGTTTGACCGAACCACTATAAATCTGGTGTGTTCTTTCCTTTATTATTTTCGTAATTAATTTTTGCACTTTGATTTCTATGGTGAATCTTGGTTTGTGTTTTGATTGCTTAAAGAAGTTTAAATATATATATCAATTCACCCCTTTTGATTAGCCTTGGGACTAGTTCATAAGAACTTAACATCCCTAACAAACTTTCAAGTGGTATCAGAGATGGATTCATAAAAACAAAGTTTGAAAACTTTTTAAATTTTGATACATGGCTAATTTTTATAATTGTAATATTACGAAAGGTTATTCAATCACCAGAGCACCTTTATTTGAAAATATTACTTTTGATTTTTGGAAAATTTGCATGTCTACTTTCTTGCAGTCTATTCATTTTTGAATGTGGCAAATGATTTTAACTGGTTATTCTATATCGTCACGTATTTTAGATGGAATTAAAACTGATATTCCTTTTAATCAATTGAGTAGAGAAGAACAAATAAATTCTTAATTGAATGTTAAATCATTAAACTATTTTTTTTTGTGCTTTAAATTTTGATGACTTTATGTTTGTATCCATGTGCTCTTCTAGCAAGAAAATTTGGGATAAATTACACACTTTATACGAAGGTACTAGTGAAATCAAGCAATCCAGATTGAATATTTTAATGCATGATTATGAATTCTTTTGCATAAAATCTTATGATACGATCTTAGACATGTATACTAGGTTTATTCAAATTGTGACATCATTGCATGCTTTAGGTAAAGAGTTTTCAAACTTTAAAAAAGTTAATAAAATTCTACATTATCTATTTGATAAGTTTGATGCTAAAGTTGTTGCTATTTGTGAATCAAAAATTTTGAATGAATATTCTATTCATAATTTGATTGGCTCACTCATTTCCTATAAGCAAAGTTTGGGTCAAAGACTTTTGGATGCAGATGAGATGATAGTGCTAAATGCTAAAAACATGGAGAAAAGTAGCTTAGTTGGTGATAAAAGCGATGACTTGTCAAGCAAATTAAAAAGCTCACCAAAGCATAAGCATCAACAAAAGTCGAATAAAGGTAAAAATGGTAAGCATGTTAAGATTTCTTATGATGTTGTTTTCTTTAGATATAGGAAGCCTAGACATATGAAAAATCAGCGCCCTAATTTGTGAACTCTTCCTACAAAAGCAAAGAGTAAAGCTAAGCAAATTATAAAAATGGCAAATAATAAAAAATAAAAAATATCCTAGGCAGACCTAGCTTCTGAATCATCAGACCAGGAGCAAGATAATGTGTAAACCATTATTGGTGTGCTTTTTTTGTGTTTTATTCATTTTTGTGTATTTTCTGTATTTTTTTTGGATTTATTCTTTTTCATTCTTTTTTCTTTCTTTTTTTTTCTTAAAATTTTTTTGTCTTTACTTTTTCTTTTTATATAATGTTTTCTCTGATCAACACACACATCACCATCTTTTTTTAAATAAAAAATAAATAAAAATAAAAAATCTATCTCCTATTTTTCTTGAATTCTTATGTAAGTTGTGGTTGACTTCTCTAAAAACAATCAAAGGAATGAAACTCATGATTTTAACTCTCAATCTCTATTTCCTAAAAGTGATTATTCTACTTTTGATCTAAAATCTTCATCATATTTTAAATTAGATTTTGAAACTGAACTTTTTCATCTCCCTATATTTTATCTATCGCATAAGAATCTTTTATAAGTTGTTGAATCTACCTCATAATTTTCTTAATCAAGTAGTTCGTTGTGTTAATAGAATGGGTTTATTTTTGTTTTTAAAATTTCATAAAGGTAGGATATTAAAAAAAAGTCAATGACGCCAAATCAAAAAAGTAGTTAATGATGCCAAATCAAAAGATATGCAATGATACCAAATTGAGAAAGAAACACAAAGTGTATCAAAAAGTTAAAAATGCGTAAAGTGTGCCAAATACTAACAAGAGGTATAAAATGAGCCCACAAAGAGTATGCTTACTTTTTCTATATTACTTAAAGCTTAAGAAAACCCTTTATATTTTCGATACCTGATCTTGAAAATCATGATTATTGATTCACCAATTTTTGTATTAATCATCTATTAGATATGTTTTGTGAAAGGAGTTTTAAAAAATTAGTGTTTATTTTTCTAATTTATTCATTGATTTAGATATTAGATTAAAACATTTTTTAGCCTTTAAAAGAATTTGAGCTTGGATTACTAATTTTTGAATTTCTTACCATTACTGGATTATGCAGTATCAATCCATTTCTTACTAAGTTTTTGAATAAAATACGAGGTAACTTTTTCTTTTTTAAGACTTTTTCGTGCCCCTTCTCTTTTTGATAATGTTAAAGAGGAAGAACGTACTATTATATTTTTATCTTCTTTTTTTGCAAAAATTAAAAATAACAAAAAAAAATTTGATTGCCCCTATTTTTTAAAGTTTTATTTTAATAAGGGGGAGATTAGGAGAAAATCTTTTCATTTTTATAAATTCAACCAGTAATGTTTGTCATCATGAAAAAGGGGGAGATTATTGCTGATCTGTTTTCATGGATTAGAATTTTGATGATAGTAAACATTCATGACTTTCTACGACTGCCTTACCTACTAACTTTTCATGTCCACAAGATCGAGTGCAACTCAAGCCAGCTCAAGATTGGATAGATTAAGTCTGAGTCAGTTTGTATTTTTTCTCTTTCTTAAGTCTATTATAAACAATGTGATTCATGATGCTAAGTAACCTTGCACACACACACCTTAGGAGAATTTCTGACTATTTCCTAGATTTTACTATTTTTGGTAACATCGTTCGAGATGATATTTATATCGGCCTGGACGATCAGTTCAAAAATAGAAACCCTAATTAGGGCATCCTTATTAAGGCAGCCATCATTAAGCACATAATCCTGGATGATTTCGTAACGGCCAGGATGTTAGGCTCAAATAAAAAAGAATCAGTCGCCAGATCTATTTAGGTATTACTTATTTTTTATCATCATTCAGGGCATCGTCCCGGGCATCGGCCTGGCTGATCCAGCATAATTTTTCCTAAATTAATCTGGTGTTTAAGGAAAGCAATTAAGATTTAATTACACATTCATATCATCCTGGATGGTCATAGGATCGGTTGGAATGATCCACGAGATGATTTGACATCACACAGCTCTTATTTAGAGCGATGTATAGGACGATATTCTTCAATTTGTACTGATCGGCCAGGACGATATATTATCATCCTGGATGATATTAACAAATTTCTTTTGATAGTCCCAAATCATCCTGGTTGATTAGGCTTAATTTATACTGATCAACAAGGATGATATACATATTAGCCTAGACGATAAAGTCAACAAGTTATAATTAATGAGCTCATTTTGAGCTCTTCTATTTAAGTTTTGACAAGGCACTTAGTAAGTGTCTTTTGTAGCCATTTTAGCTTCATTCTTTTGGAGGGAACTTGAAGATAGAGCTTGAAATAGAGAGAGGAAAAGTATGAGTTTGAGAGAGGGAGAAGATCCTTGGAGGGGATTTCAAGGGAGTGTGGAGGGGGATTCCACACAGTTGCTCCGGCGACCTTACAACCTAGTACCATTGGATTCAAGGCTTGCCTTAAGGGAAGTTCTGGGAAGAAGAAGATCTCTTTGGTGTCAAAGAACCCGGCTACTCCGCCCGATCGAGGAAAGTGGAAGTATTTTTATAAGGGCTTCTCCATCTAGCTATGGGGGCTAAAAGAGAGACATTGAGTATAGTGCAATACTCGGAGGGTGCCTCTGAAGAGTGGATGTAGGTCAAGGTTTGACCGAACCACTACAAATCTGGTGTGTTCTTTCCTTTATTATTTCTATATTTAATTTTTGCACTTTGATTTCTATGGTGAATCTTGGTTTGTGTTTTGATTGCTTAAAGAAGTTTTAATATATATATATATATATATATATATATATATATATATATAAATTGCAAGAAAATTAAGAAAATGAAAACCAATGTTTATAGTGCTTCAGCTAAATTGACCTATGTCCACTCCCAAAGTTTCTCCTTTTTAAGAAGTGTATTAAATGTGTCTCTCCTTTAGTACATAGCTAGGTAGAGAATCCATTCCCTTTTAACTAGATAGAGAATCAGCGTTATAGACTCTTTCCAACCAAAGAATCTCCTTTCTCTTACTTCCACAGCCCATCAGAATTACCATCCCTCCTTTCACCATAAAGCCTAGCAGAGATGTTGATCCCTTCTTTTATCTCAAAGCTCAGTAGAGATTCTGACCTATCCTTTTGCTTCAAAGATCGACGGAGATGTTGATCCCTCCTTTCACTCCCAAGCCTAGAGGAGTTTTCAATCTTTTATTTCTCTTCCATGCCTGAAAGAGATGCCAATACCCAAGCAAATCATTTTCTCCAATGACTATCCTTCATAGAGAAATTCTCCAAGAGCTCCACTAAACATAGCTAGAGGGCCTAAGGCATATGTTAGTTGGATCAACTATATGACCTCTCTTAACCCTTGTCTCCGTAAAGACACTATCCCACTCTCGACCACACCTCTTTTATCTCCTTATGAATGTGGGATCTCTCCAAGCCCTCCCTTAGCAAGAAGATGACTCTAATTACTTAAAGAACCTTACTATATGACATTAAGTGTTTATAAAAGGGCTCTCATAAACCCTAATTTTTTAATTTAAGTCTTCTGTAAAAGTTTGTTAGGGATGTTAAACCCTTATGAACTGGCCCAAGACTAACCAAGAGGGGGGGGTGAATTGGCATTTTAAAATATCTTCTTACAATCAAAGCACAATCACAAACCAAAATCGCCATAGAAATCAAAGTCTGGAAAAATAAATGATGAAATCATAACAAAGAAAAATCACACCAGATTTATAGTGGTTCGGTCAACTTGACCTACATCCACTACCCATAGGTGCCCTCAGAGTATTGCATTATAAAAGTGACTCTTCTTTTGCTCCCACAGCAAGGCGGAGAAGCCCTCACAAAAACTCCTTTCGGCCAATCCTGATGAGGCAGAGAACCTAACTCCTTTTGCTTCCTCCTGAAGCAGGCAGAGAACCCAACTCCTTTTGCTTCCTCCTGAAGAAGGCAGAGAACCCAACTCCTTTTGCTTCCTCCTGAAGTAGGCAGAGAACCTCGACTCTTTTGCTTTCTCCTGAAGCAGGTAGAGAACCTCGACACCTTTTGCTTCCTCCTAAAGCAGGCAGAGAACCTCGACTAATTGTTGAAGCTTACCTCCCTTGAAGCCCCAAGGATGAAGGACGAAGACTAGAGAAGATGCCTTGGAACCTTGCTTGGAGCAACCTTTGTGAATCCCGCTCACAAACTCCCCCTCATAAGTTCCTCCCTCTCTCTCCATCTCTCTCCCTCTCTTCTTGGCTCTCTCAGGTCAAGACAGCAGCTAAAGGTCACTTTGCATGAGAAAATTTGGGTCCTTTAAATAGAATTTCAAGAATCGACATTATCATCCAGGAAGATAGGAATATTGTCCTGACCGATCATTACAAAATAAGCTCAATCAGCTGGGATGATTTGGGACGATCAGAAGAAAATTGGTTACATCATCCAGGCCAATACAATATCATCCTGGCCGATTAATTCAAATCTGAGTACAATCATCCTAAATATCACCTGGAATAGAGTCTGGATAATGTTAATCATCTAGGACATC
The DNA here is from genome assembly GCA_022539455.1 of Dendrobium nobile. NCBI lineage: Eukaryota > Viridiplantae > Streptophyta > Magnoliopsida > Asparagales > Orchidaceae > Dendrobium > Dendrobium nobile. Next base: position 42,618,092 of record CM039721.1, on the reverse strand, counting down.
ATCCCCATCGATCCTACAATCGTCCCGGCCGATGTGATCGTAACAATCAGCCTTAATTGCTTTCCATAATTACCAGATTAATTTAGGCCTAATTGTGCTGCATCATCCAAGCAAATGTATAGATCGCCCTGGCCGATGTCCTGAAATAAAGAATACCTAAATTGATCATGACAGTTAATTTTTTCTGATTTGAGCCTATCATCCTGGCCGATACAAGGATCATCCAGGACGATTTGCTTAATGACGGCTGCTTAACCAGGATGCCCTAATTTGGATTTCCATTTTTAGTCGGATCGTCCTAGCCAATATGAACATTGTCCAGGCCGATGTACTCAAAAGAGAAAAAACTCAAAAAACCCCTCAAGTGTGTAGGTGCAAAGTTACTTAGCATCAGAAACCACTTTTACAATTGACTTAAGAAAGGAAAAATTACAGACTTGACTCAACCTAAATCTACCCAATCTTGAGCTGGATTAAGTTGCATTCGATCACGTGGACCTGAAAAGTTAGTTGACAAGGCAGTCATAGAAAAATATGAATATTTTCTGTCATCAAAAGTCTAATCCATAATCTCATATTTGTAATAATCTCCCCCTTTTTGATGATGGTAAACATAATCAGAAAAATTCAAGTAGTTTATGGTAGTTTAATGAAAATATAGTGTAACGAAAAGCAGTTAGCTAAATTCCAGAATAAAAAGTATATGATACACCAGACTACTCCCCCTTTTGACATCATAAAAAGGAGGAGGAAATAGAACACAAACTAAAATAAACTTACTTAAAACAAACTGTAGAAAATAGAAACTAAAACAAGTAAAATGAGGGACCCTGATCATCAGACGGAGGTGGCAGTGGTGGTGGTGGCTGCTGGAAGTAACTGGTCAATGAGGTAAACTGAGATCCAAACTAGGCCATGTCCTAGTCTTGCTGGTGTTGCATGCGGATGATGTCCTCAGTATGTTGCTTCTCCTGTGAAATAATATAGGCCTCAAAGCGTGTCTCCCACTGATCAAATCTCTCTACCAACTGATCCAACTGAGAGTGCTGGCAGAGAGGAATAGGTTCAGGAATAGGAGCTGGAGCCTCCTCCTCCTCGGCCCCCTGAGCTTCCTCATCCCCGGGGTGGAGACGAGTACTAGGAAGAACATTGAAGGAACTGTTTAAGTAGAAGGGTAGCTGAAGGTAGGGAGTAGTAGGATATTGAAGGCTGTATTTGGATTCTAGAACATATGCAATGATGTGTCCTAGAGCAAGATTGGGCTTCCTTCTATGACCTGGATCTTGAATTATAGTCAAATGATCGATGTAGCGAAAGATCAGGTCGGTTGCATTGAATTCATGATTAGCCATTATGTAAAAAGTGGTGAGTGAAAGAAGGGGAGTGATATGGACACGGTCGCCGGCTTTGGGAATCACAGAGGTGCGAAGGATATGCTGGGTCATCCTAATATCTTTAAGTAAAGAGCTAGTCACTCTAACATGAAAGGGGGAATTATTATGGTGAAGAAGGTGATTAGCCATAGCCCAGTTAAAATCAGGATAAAAAATGAGGGTATGCAGCTTATCCCCAGTGATGGACAGCTGCAACAGTTAGGCACAATCCTGGTATGTGATCTCGACTGGGCATCGATTCACATATGAGGTGAGAGCAGTGTAGGAAGAATTGAAGTGAAGGTTGGCATAAAATTCAAAAAGAAGTTCAGAATTAAAGGGGACTATGAGGGAGAGAATAAAGTACAGAGAAGTGTGAGTAAAAAAATCTAGTATCGGATAGGAGAGGTGGACTGGATTGATTATTCAGGAGAGAGAAATGCTGCATTCTTTATAGCAGTGGTAAGCAGCCTAATCATCTGCTTCCCAAAAATGAGGGTCTAGCGTGCCCCTCGAGGAGCTTCTAGATGTGTGTCAAGAACGCTTGCCTCCATCCATTAGCAAGAAAAAGCAAGGAACAGGAAGTAGAAAGCCAAAGAGAAGGAGAGGTGTGAAGAAACTTGCTGGACGGCTCAATTTAAAGAAACTGCCGGATCATCCAGGATGATCGCAGGATCGTCCAGGCCGATCTGGTGCAATTATTATGTAAAGGCCGATTGGTCAAAAAGGCGATTCGATCATCCGGGATGATCAGATATTGTCCAGAATGATTAGACACAGGTGATCATCCCGATGAGTCAGACCAGATGATCGTTGAAAAAGCATATTGTCCAGGCCGATTATGTGGATCATCCAGGATGATGCTCAATAATGGATCATCTCGCCAAATTTAAAACATTTTAAATCATGTGCCACGTGTATCATTCAGGATGAACACTGGATCGTCCAGGATGATTGTCTAAAAATGGATCATCCCGGGCAAAATTATAGATTTTAAATGTGCTGACACGTGTATCGTCCAGGACGAACAAGTGTATCGGACGGGATGATTACCAATAAACGCTTCATCTAGGATGAAAATGCTATCAGCTAGGATGATGAAGATGATTGTAACAGAGGATGATCATATCGTACAGGATGATAATGGATCATCCAGGATGATGAAGAGCAGAAAAGTCAGAATATTCAGTAGACGAAGTTTTTGATGAAAAAAGAACATATCGTCTAGGATGATAAAGGTATCAACCAGGACGATGTGACAAAATTTTAAACTTCAGAGGAAGGATGGAGATGATTAGAGAAGGCCCAAAAATAATAAAATCAACTAAGAACAACAATGATAAAACACAAAAAAGGCATAAAAAGTAGCAAAAAAATAATTTTTTTTTAAGTTTAGCAAGGCATGCCTATGAAAAATGCTCCAAATAATTAAATTTTAAAGATTTGTAAGATCAATGAGTTAACAAAGTCAAAATCTGAAAATGGTAGAATATCCGATCCAATTAACCCTAGCTCGAACTTCTTTCAGGGCAAAAATTATCTTTTGAAAACAAAAGACCTAACTCAGAACAAACTATTTGGGAAAAAAGATCCGTTCAAAGCTTGCTCCAAAGAAAATATCTTATAAAACAATATACCAAAACAATTTGTCTCAATCATGGAATTTGAAATCAAGCCTTTGAAAATGTCAAGTAACCCATGAATTCTTCTAAAAATTTTAAAAGTTTGAAAGAGGGGTAAGCTTGTCTTTTGTGGGCTCATTTTATGCCTCTTGTCAATTTTAATGGCGTACTTTGCGCATCTTTTGATTTTTGATACACTTTTGTGTATATTTTTTAATTTGACATCATTGCGCATCTTTTTATTTTTGGCATCATTAGCCTTTTTATTTTTTATTCTTGTAAGCTAGATCCCTTTTCAAAAACTCTTAAACTATTTTTAGTTGTGAGTAGATCTTCCAGATATTAGGAAAGAGAAACTCACTCTCTGAAAGAGAAACTCACTCTCTAATATAAGGAAGAATAGACCACAAAGCAGACTTTAGTAATTATATGATAAATACAATGGCAAGATTTCAATTAACTTAAAAGATATATAAAAACTTTAAATATTATAAATATAAGGTAGATTATTTTAGCAAGATAAAAAAGATCTTAATTTCAAAAACTAGTTGTTACTTTGAGATAGACTTTGTTTAGAAAAGAAAATTATACCATTAAAAGAGGATATAGGGAGGGAAACCATCAATGGTGTTTCTCCCTTTAACTGATTTAGAGATGTTAAAACATTGACTATAAATCTCCAAAAAATAAAAATAAGGAGAAAATATCAATTCAGTGACGATCCAAAAAGAAATGTGCTAAATCAACAAAAGTAAAAATGACAAAAAAAGTAGAGAAAGAAGCTAACTAAATAAAAAGGAAAGAAAAGAAGTTAACAATAAGTAATTGATCAGAAAATCATGTAACTTGGATTTGATTAAGCAGTAGAAATAAGCAATTAAGAGTCGTGAGCCTCCGAAGTCCAAGTACCATATGCTCTCACGAGGTCTTTCGTAAGAGCACACCTGTAAGATCAACAAATGTCAGATTTAGGAACCCAAATAGGTTTGGGTTCCTTCTTATGAAAAGAAGAATTTGATACATGAGTGTTATGCAGTGAATTATACAATTTGGGTTTGCATACCCAATGTGTACTATGGTGAATGGTGCAAGTATGTGCTATGTGTCCTAATATGCCACAAGAAAAACATCTAATTCCAGGAAAAGGATTTCTTAATCGATTCGGGTTATAATGCCTCTTCCTAGTTATTGGCTTTGCATCAAATGTGGGTGTCATCCAATTTTTCTTAAGTGCATCCAATTTGCTTTAAACCTCAAGTCAATCTCCAAACAGTGCTTTTATGCTCATATTCTTTAGTAGAAGCTTTAAAATTAAATTCAAGCGAGGTTTAGGAAGCTTTCAAAGAATCATACTGAATTATTAATTCAAAATACTTTTTATTTAAATCATCAAATTCATCAAGTAGAGACATGTGATTACTATCAATTTGAAAGTGATCTTTACTCAAAATTTCATGCTCTTTTTGTAAATTCAAAAACTCCAATTTCAAACTAGCGTGAGTTTTCTTAAGTTTTCTATATGATGCATGAAGTTTCTCACATATTTCAAGCAATTGGTCATAGGTTGGTTTGTATACCTCTTCTTGGTCAGATTGTTCAAAATCATCAGCCATTAAGCATAAAGGTTTGTTGTATCCTCTTCAGGTTTAGTCTCAAATGAGTTAGATGCTGACTCTACCCAAAAAGCTTTTTGGGCTCGCTTCTTATCCTTTATGAACTTAGGTTTCTCCTTATTCTTTTCTTTGCTTGAGTGATCCTGAAGTGTAGGATAATAAGCTCTGACATGTCCAAGCTTTCTGCATTCAAAACAAACAACATCAGAAGAACCTTTAAAATTTTTATTTTCCTTACCTTTTCTCCAATTCTGATGATGCTTGTGACTCTTCCTTAGAAATTTTTTGATTTTCCTAGTGATGAAGGCAACATTATCACTTTTAGACCCGGATGAGTCAGTGTTCGAGTTGTTCACCCTTAAGTGCCACCGTTTTCTCCTTCTTCCTCTCACCTGCATCAAGATTTTTTTAGTTTACCCCTTGCTCGTAAGCAATGAGTGAATCAAGTAAGTTATTGATCAAATAGGTATTTAAATCTTTAGATTCAGAAATTGCTATGATTTTAGCATTAAAAGAGGAAGGCAAATATCTTAAAATCTTGTTCACTTTTTCATAGTTAGTAAGTTCTCTTCCTAATGCATAAAATGAAGTAACAATCAAAGTAAACCTTGTATACATTTCAGAAAGCATTTCATTAGGTTTCATACAAAAATGTTTATAATCATGCAATAAAATATTCAAATGAGATTGCTTAACTTCATTAGTGCCTTAATATGTGATACACAATTTATCACAAATTTCTTTACCAGTTATGCAAGTAGAAACATGCATGTAATCTTTGAATTTTAAAGCACACAAAAAGTAGTTCGAACACTTTACATTAAGTTGTGCTAAATCTCTTTCATCAAAAGTCCATTCAGTAAAAGGTACTTCAGTTTTAATTCTGTTAAGTTCATGAGAAGGTGGAGAATATCCTTCTTTAATAAGCATCCACATACGATAGTCAATCGATTGTAAAAAAGTAGACATGCGACTTTTCCAAAAATCAAAAGAAAGATTATCAAACAAAGGTGGTCATGTTATAGAATATCCTTCCGTTGCATTATGATTACCGTTGTTAGCCATGGATCAAAATTCAAAAAAATTTCAAACTTAATTTTTATGAATCCCTCTCTGATACCACTTGAAAGTTCGTTAGGGATGTTAAGCCCTTATGAACTGGCCCAAGGCTAACCAAGAGGGGGGTGAATTGGTATTTTAAAAAATCTTCTTAAAATCAAAGCACAATCACAAACCAAAATCACCAAAGAAATCAAAGTGCAGAAAAATAAATGCGGAAATAAAAACAAAGAAAGATCACACATGATTTATAGTGGTTCGGTCAACTCGACCTACGTCCACTCCCCGGAGGTGCCCTCCGAGTATTGCACTACAAAAGTGACTCTCCTTTTGCTCCCACAGCAAGGCAGAGAAGCCCTCACAAAAACTCCTTTCCGCCAACCTTGCGAGGCAGAGAACCCAACTCCTTTTGCTTCCTCCTGAAGTAAGCAAAGAACCCAACTCATTTTGCTTCCTTCTGAAGTAGGCAGAGAACCCAACTTCTTTTGCTTCCTCCCGAAGCAAGTAGAGAACCTCGACTTCTTTTGCTTCCTCCTAAAGCAAACAGAGAACCTCGACTCCTTTTTCTTCCTCTTGAAGCAGGCAGAGAACCTCGACCAATTGCTGAAGCTTACCTCTCTTGAACCCCCAAGGACGAAGGATGAAGACTGAAGAAGATGCCTTGGAACCTTTCTTGGAGAAACCGTTGTGAATCCCCCTCACAAGTTCCTCCCTCTCTCTCCCTCTTCTCTTGGCTCTCTCAGGTCAAGATAGTAGCTAAAGGTCACTTTGCATGAGAAAATTTGGATCTTTTAAATAGAATTTCAAAAACAAATATTATCATCCAGGATGATAGGCCGATCAGTACAAAATAAGCTCAATCAGCCGGGAAACTTATCCTCATCCACTCAACCACCCAATAAGAAATATACCTGACCCAACCTTTTCTCTACCCTTCCAAGAGCTTGGGAAACTTATCCTCATCAGGCCAAAAGCTTTGATCAATCATGACCATCTAATCTAAACCCTAGCGAGCAAAACATTCAAAATCATTCATTTTAATCTATCTAGGATAATCCAACTCCCATAGCTCTTTCAACAAATCTCTCATTTTTCTTAACTTCCAGTGACTTCCTCCCCCTTTTCCAATTCCAAATCCACCAATGAGAGGCTGTCGCTAGTGAACTTTCGGTCAAATCAAGCCCAAACTCCATCTTAGGCTCATGCTTGCGATATAAACATTTTTTGTAGTTGGTTTCTTCTAGAGAAGGATATGTGGACAATTTACAAGTGTAATAAATCCAAAATCTCCCAAATATATCATTAAAATCCCTTGTAAACTCAAACCCTAGCTTTAAACACTTGGATTTAAATAACTTTTTGAAAAGCTACTTCTAATCCAAACAAATACATCCCCATTGATGATCTTCATGTATCATAGATTTTTTTTTAAATTTTCATTTTATTTGGTTCATTATTTTATAAAAACCAATCATTTTATTATGTCCTAGGGTTTATTATAGCCTACACATGCATGTGTAGTTTTTGGGCCATTGATCATGAGATTAGCGGTTCTTATCTCATTAATTCATGATGTTATTCAATCATGCATCTACTTTTTTGGGTTGGTATCTTATCCAGGTCCATCCAAGCCATTGATCTAAATCATGGAGGATCTGTTGGCGTACGAGTCTCGCTGACTCAGATAAGTGGCCCGCGGCATCGCCACTATAGGAAAACTGGTTATTACCATCGAATGTTTTGGTGGAAAGTTTTACGTAGGTAATACCAGCAACCATACTGGTGAAATTAATGACATTAAATTAATGTTGAAATGTATAGCGTAATTTCTTCTTCTAAAAAATCGGTATGTATTTCACCATCTGTTTGCCAGTATTTTAAAGGATTTTGATACTTTATCCACTAGTAATTATCGACAGAATTACCAACACACATTGCATTGGAGTACATAAACTTGACAAACTAATACCGGTGTAGGATTCACCGGTAAAATAAGTGATAATTAAGCTGCTAGAAAATATGTTGGTAGAGTCCTTATTACGACCCATCTACCATCTGACTTATCATTTCATCTCACGTCTGACCAAACCCTCACCTTGTCATATCTTCCCCTCTCTAGGGTTTTCCATTCATCTTCTCTTTTTGTTTTTGTTGTTCAGGTTTATTATTTTGTAGGAGTTGTACAGATTGCACCTGTCGCTTCTTCGACTCCTTCATGGCTATTCGGCTTCGCTCCTTTGACTACTTTCCCTTATCGTAGGATCGAAAGTTAGGACATTTTAATTGGAAGTAACATGGGAGTTTGCTAGTTATGAAGGTAAATGTCTCCCTTTCACGTGCTTCTTCATCCAAATCTCATAAATCTATCGAACAAAGGGATTTAGTAAATCTGGGATTTAAGTTGTAAATCCTTAAATCTTGGATTTAACCATCATCGAGATTTAATTCTTGCATAAAGACTGTTTGGCAAGATTTAGCATAAATCTGATTAAAATCCTACTATAAATCTGACTCCAAACAACCCTAATCTCATATTTTTTTTCTTTTAGACATGGATTTTGTTACTAGAAATTTTCAAGAGGATGTATCCTCGTATATGCCTTTTTTTAATGATATTCTTCTTTTTGATAAGATTAAAGAGGGAGTTGAAGAAAAAACTTGAATTATGGAGGTCATCCTTAGAATCTAAAGGTTTTCATTTAAGTAGATCTAAAATTTAATACATGAAGTGTAATTTTAGTAATAATAGTTCTAGTGGCAGGATTATTACTTTGGGCGATCAAGTCATTAATAAAGAATATATTTTTTAGATATCTTTGGTTTATTGTTCAAAGTGATGGTGAAATAGTTAGGGATATTAGTAGTAGAATTCAAGTTGGGTGGTTGAAGTGGAGGTATGCAACAGGGTTGTTATGTGATAAAAAAGCACCCCTCAAACTTAAAAGAAAATTCTATAAGATAATGGTGAGAGCTGTAATGCTCTATGGCGAATAATGTTGGCCATTAATAGGGAAGCATAAATTTAAGTTAAGTGTTGTAGAGATGAGGAAGCTCTGGTGGATTAGTGGTTTCACTTTTAGAGATTGTGCAAAATGAGTATATATGTGAAAAGGTTTGAGTGGCTCTAGTGGCTGATAAGATTACATAGTGTTTGCATAATGCAACCATATTACATGTTAAAATATTATCTAATATATCCATATTAGATGTAGGTTATATTATAAATATTAGAACTCAAAGAAGTTGGATGTATAATCGATTGGTGCAAGGACGAAAGACATTAACGGATGATTTCATTAAAGGGGTGAAGTTTTTCATTCATAAAGCTTCTCAATTGCCCAACTTCATCTCAAATGGAAAGTTTTGTTTCCCATGTTCTAAACATAAAAATTAGGTGCACCTAAGCCCAGATGATGTAATTTTTGATCTATACCATCGAGGCTTCATGCTAGAATATTGGTATTGGACTTCTCATGGTGAGTATGAACCACAATTTGATTCTCAATGCGGCCCATTGACAAGTTATAATTTAGCTAAGGAAGAAAATATCCAGCCTGATCTTGAGGATTTAGTTTATGATACAACTGGAGCACAATTTGAAAAATATACTAAAGAATCACCTAATAAAGTGGCACAAAATTTTTTTGAGTTATTGCATTCTTCCCGATAACCAATATAAAAGGGGTGCACTACACACTCAGAGTTATCCATTATTGTTAAAATGTTATGCATCAAGGCAGAATATAATGTACCCCGTGAATGTTTTAATCAATTCATTGGACTACTTAAAGAAACTAACCCGGTAGATAATATTATTCCTACAGATTTATATTAGACTAAGAAGTTATTTTTCAAGCTTGGTTTAACATACAAAAAGATAGATTGTTATTTCAATAGATGCATGTTATTATGTAAAGATGATTAATCAGAGATTGCATCAATTAGTGATTGCATGCCATTATTATAACGCACCAAGATTTAAACAAAAATCTATCATGAAAAGAAAGCTGAAGGAAGTACCAATTAGTAGGATATTTTACTTACCCATAATTCTTAGACTATAATAGTTATATGCATCCATGAGATCTGGTGCACATATGAGATGGCAATGAACACATTTCACAATAAGGTTTTATTACACATATGTTAGAAGCGCAAGCTTGGAAGATGAAGGTTCTTCTGGTAGATTAGCAGAATATTCTGAGTATCACACTTGGTCACAAGTAGTAGTAGGAATTCAACATGGCAAAGTATATGGTTTAGGCTCGGAATCCTATGCATATGAGGGGCAAATATCTTGTGACTCCAATTTCTCAGCAAATATCCAAGAGAATTTATATACCCAATAGATAGCTACCGTTACAGCCAAATTTGAGCATGTAAGGAAAGCATAAACTAATTCGTATATGCAGATACAACATCAGATGGAGATGCAACAGCATATGCAGATGCACCAAACTCAAATGTTAGAGGAAATGTTAAAGATGAGGGAGCATATGAGTTAGAGGAGTACACATCAAGAGAGGACGAGACTGAATCAGAGTATATATTATTTATTATAATGATGTGGATATCTGTAATTATGTATTTATGGACATGTTTACTTAATTATTTTATAAACATCTGAACTTATTTATTATTAGATATTAATTGATGTTTGATAAGGATATTATTCATGTGTTTATTATTAAGTATATATTTGATGATGTTCTTGATTAGAGCTGGAAGTTTTTGTTATTGAGTATATATTTGAATGTATATTATATTGTATTTTTTACTATGCAGGTTTCTGGAAATATGTTTTAGAAGTCAGTTGGTTATTTTATTTTTTTTGTTTCTGCTACAGGTTTCTAGGGGATTATCCATCGGAAAGACTGCAAGACAAACGATACGATGAAAGTGGATCATCATTTCTAGCATACACTTGCACCGAAATTACTAGCAAATATACCATCGGTGATTCTGTCTATAATAGTGCGACGGGTGAAGGCAGCGGATTATCCGCCAGTTTCACTAATGTACTTTATCTACTAGAAATACTGGTGAAATAATCATCTGAATTCACCAGCTTCAAAAATGGTTGTTCCTCAAATTTTGCATCGGAACATCACCAGAAACTCTGCTAGAAACATTTATGGTGAAAACATACCACCGGTGTGGGTTTTCTTATGAACGAATTACTGTTGGAACTATTTTTGTCGGTATTTCATTGGAAAGGAAGAATTTTGGGCGGATTACGGCTATTGCTGACGGATTTTCTCCATCAATAACAGCATATTTTCCAGTAGTGTGTGTCCTCACCTATCGCAATGATTGGTAGTGTTTTCCATAGGGCAATCATTAGCAATCATCGCCCTTCCATTAACATGGAATTGATACCACAGTTAGGATTACTTTGCGTTGACTATCCATTACCGTTGTATCGTCCTGATGTAGGGGAGGTTGCCACATAACCAGCCATCACCTTTAGCACTTATTTTAATTAATTAAATTAGTTTTAAAACCTTTTTAATTGATAGAAACAATTAAATTTCATAATAATTACATTTCTCAACTAAATTTTGTAAATAAGCCCTTCTTTTTTAGAAGTTCATTCCCTTTTATTTAAAATTAAAATCAAGCCAAGTCAGGTTACAAATTTTGAATAATTATATTAAGTTCATATAGGGATTTTTTAATTAATATTTTATTAATTATCAAATTAAATATTTTGAAACTTGGTAGTATGATGTGTCATGTTTCATTTCGTCTCCAGTAAATTTTCCAAATTTTTTTTAGTATTATTTTAAAATGATTTGACCTTATATTTACCTAAGTTATAATTAAATATAATTAACCTTTTATTGAACTTATAGCTTGGAGTCTTGGTTTCTAATCTTGTTGATTGAAATTTTAAATCAGAGCTTAAGTGTGTATGGGGTTGAGTTAGTCAAGTCAAATGCAAGTCTAAGTTAATTGCATGTGTTTTATTTCCTTATAATATTCAATGGTTGCTTAGCTCTTGCCAATTGCATTTGACTTTGGTGGTTGAAAGTGATGGTGGGTGTTCCCCTTACATTCACTTTCTAATAACATTAGTATGGGGATTTATTTTTAGAATGATTTCATAATGCTTAGGTTATAATTTGAGTTAAGCATTCGGGAAATCAATTTTCTTCAATGCAACTAGATTTAGGTCACATGTTCCTTGTGCATTTGTATGGTGTGGATATCTATGATGTGTTTTTTGGGGTTAGTGACTTTGATTTGAAACTCATTTAACCTTGGGACATCTAAGGACAAAACTAGATATAAGGATATAGGATTTTGAAAATTCATAGGAATTAGATCTTACAACAAATAGGGGTAGAAATTATAACATTTAAAAGTAGTAATACTACCTTATTTAGATCAGGAGTTTGTTGGTTTTGAAATTGATTATAATTTAAATCCAATTAACCTAAGTTAAACCTTCAAATAAGCTTAGAACTTCAAAAAAATTATAATAAATTCAAATAAATATAAAAAAATAGAAATAATAAATCAAAATGGTCAAAATTAATCCTTTAATCTAAAAAAATTAAAAGCCCTTTGATTTGATCTTTAACATAAGTTTAATTTAATTTTTATGAAAAATTGATAATTAATAAATCTAAAATATTAAAATTAATTAAAAATTCCAAAAACTTTCAAATTGATTTGAGTCATCCCCTTAGGTCATTTGTTACATTTGGGGGTGATTTTAAGGAGTTTTAAATTGATTTGAGTCAAAACCTAAAAATCCCCTTTATGAGGCAATTTTAAAAATTCCAAAAATGTTCAAACTTTGGAAATCACCAATAATTCTAAGAAAATCCAATTTAGTCAAACTTAAAGCCATTAAACTATAATTTGAATATAGTATTCTTCAAAAATGTTAAACCCCACAAAATTAATTCAAAGTCAAAAAGTTAACTTTTTGGTCAATTGTAATTTAAAATTAGGTTCAGACTTCGAAAAATCATAACTTTTTACATAATTTCAAAATTGAGCAAACTAATTGTCTAATTTCTTATCTTAGGGTCTAATATTTTTTAAAAATCTAAAACTTTTAAAAATTAACTTTAATTTAAAAGTTAACTTTTTAACCCCTTTATTAACACGCTTATATAATTTTGATAAATTCCATAAACTCAATAATTAATTAAAATTTCAAAAAACTCTAGCTTCATTAATAAAACTAATTAACAAACGTTATAGTACACAATATGAACTCTAAAGATGAAATTTTTAGGATGGACAACCTCAGGCTGTGGGGTTAAGTATAAAGAGGCATAGTTCCTCAAGCCTGATGGCAGTATGCCACAAAAAATTTAATGGAGTGTAAAATTTTAAAATTAATTGATTATTAATGATTTAAATAAACTAAAATCCTTAATTCAATTACATAAATTAGGTTTTTAGGATGAACTGCTTTGGGCTGTGGGGCTAAGTTTCCTGAGGAGGCCTGGTTCAATGAGCCTGATGGCACAACGCCATAAATTGGTTGGTGAAAAATCTAAATTAATTTAATCATTAAAATTAGCAACTAATAAATTAATTAAAATTAATAAATCTTTTAATCTCTAACTAATTAAACTCATTTGATCAATCAATGTTTAAAATCTATCTAAAGTAAGCATTAAAATATTAACATTTACACTCAAACATAAATTTACCCTTTAACCTTCAATAAACTTGAACATCAAACAACTTGAACAAACTACCCAACTTAGGGCATATCTTAGTCACGTATCCTTCTGACACTCTTTAGATGATTTGTTAGGATAACCAACTCTAGTCAAGACTATGCTAGTATTTACTATCACTATATGTCGGGTTTTTTGAGATTTCATTACATGCTGTAATTAAAATTAATTGATGTGACTATTTATTTATTTTTATTATATTATGTGAATTTATGTGATGAATGATAGTTTAGACTTAGGATATGACTGATCTAATTACTCACAAAGTTTTTCACAGGTGGCCATGCTCATGAATGGTAATAAAAGGGGGCTAAATTAATAATCAATCTAATTGCTACAAGTACTTTAGCTTCTTAGCCCCCAAATAATTAAGAGTATGGCCAAGTGTGATTTAATTTTACTTTCCACATATATATAAATTGTTTGGGATTGATTTGATATTAAATACTTAGAATAACCTTATAGGTGAGTTTAGATTTTTATTTTTATATCAATATATTTTATTTTAAAAAAAGTTATTAAAGTTAGTCTTTGAGTTGGGATACAGGTATCCAAAATTGGATTCCAAAAAAGAAAGGATACCTCTAAGGGGGATAGCCCTTTTCAATTTGGGAATTAAATTTTGGATTATTTCAATACCCAAAGGGGGAAAAATAACATCTCCCTCAGGGAAAGAGTATACTTTTCCATTTGGGTATCCAGGTAAGACAAATCCAAGGAGCTCGAAGATGAGAAGGATGAATAGTTGAAGATAAAGAGTATTCCACTCAAAGTCACTTGCTTCCATTTTAGGATTAGAATATGGGTTTATGGTTAGTGGTGCCCGGGCACTTTTAATTTTTGAAATTCAGGATTATAATAAATGGGGCATTTGCCTACGGACATTACTTTAAAAATTATTTATATTGATTGATGTATTTGATTTGATATGATTACGTATAGGGTTGCCTACTTTTTCTATTTTTAGTTGTTTATATGTCATTTTTATTTTAGACTATCTTCGATTGGAAGCTTGTGAGGGCGTTATAATTTTTTTCCTACTCAAAATTGAAATAAAAGTTTAAGGCTAACATAGAAACTTTAGCGATCTAGGAAGTAAGCCCAAGACCTCCAGGAGTCAGTATAAGCATATTTTACCTTCTCTTCCTTGTAAAGCACCTCCTCACATGAAGGTTAACAGAACACCTGGCCTTTGAGGTTATAGATCTGTCAAGAGGATGTTATGCAATCTCTATGAAAAAATATTTTTATACCTTTTTCAAAAATTATTTTATATATATATTTTGTGTATTCAATTAAGTTGATCAGCATGCATTGAATTAAAAACTAATTCAAAGAGTTTAAAATTTTAATTTAATTTCTTTTCAAATATTTTTACTATACATAAGTCAAGGGAAAAATCCACTCTAGACGTCAGTCCAAATTCTCAAAAACTTTAATTACAACATCCTACCACTCTTTCATAATAATGATAAGACTCATAGATTTTAAATTGAATAGGTTGTTAGCTGGCTCCCCAATCAAGGCTGAGATAAGTCAAGATTTTATACTGCATTAGCTAGGTTTGTGCCATCGTTGTTTGGTGTCAAAAATAGATTTAGGATTTGGGGTAGATTTTTAAATTATAAGACCCTAACCTTCAGGAATATAATCCCAAATTTCTAATAATACGATCCACTTAAATTAAAAAGAATTATCTATATCAATAACTTAAAGTCCAACACATATATTAAGTTAGGACCCTTCTAAATTATTTCAAAATCTCAAAGTATCTCCTACCTCTCCTCCCTCGACCCTATAAATAAGTGTTCCAAATTCAATCCAATCCCAGTTCAAAATTCAAAATTCACTTTTTTTATATCACTCCTAGAAAATCTCATAACAAAATTTCTATCATTATGTTAATCTAGAGTATTCATAGGAGACCCCAATTTCCTATGATGTAATTAACTACGAGGGCTCGCACTCATAGGAGATTTTGAACCATGTCAATTTTTTAAAACTCAATTAATATTTCTTTTAGAAAATTGAATTTATAATGATCGTCATCATCATAACCAAATGATTGTTAATGGATGATATCTTCTTTCTTCAAGGAGACATATCATGAGTTAACTTAAATTCAAACATAAATCTAATGATCAGTTCTTTTGATTATCATAATCGGATTTTTTATCGAACTACATTTTGACCCTCCAGGCTCATATGCAGTTCTCCCCTAAATGAGGCTACGACATTCAAGAGAAGATCTATAATTTCGAGTCTTAACCCATTAGGAGATTTTATATATGCTTTTCGAGGCGGTATATTCTCCCTAATGGTTTATTCTACTCCAGAATTTAAAGATAAATTTAATTCCCAATTTGCTAAAGAAATTTAATTTAGATTTGTTTTGTACCTCACAAGGTGAATCACCTTTCAACACCAAACAATAGTATAATGCATAGATCTTACAACACTATTAGTTTAATTCCATTGAAGATTATCCTGTATTATGATTATAAAATATTTAGTAAGACTAGCTCAGATCAAATTTCAGACTGTAGATCATACAACACAAACCAAAGTTTCTCAAGAGAGCTCTCAAGTGGATTCGATTGTATGATATTTGTATCATACAACATGATATGCATTAAATTAGATCTAAGTTGGTTCATTTATCTATGGATTAAATTAATCAACTTAATTAATATTTATACAATATAAACTAGTTCATATAATATGATTAGTTTAATATTTAAAATTCAAATTTTCTTAATTTGGGAAAAATAGAATTGATGGCAGGGTTTTATTAAAATAGGTATTTGTATAATATGAATTAGGCTCATATAGTATGATTAATTATATTCCATATTTAATTAAACATTTAAATTAAATTTTATTTAAAAAATTAGGCAATATGATTAATTAAAAAATTAAATATTTAACTTCTCTCCCCATTGTGTGTGTGTGCACAATTACTAGGACAGTATAAAGCTAACACAAAAATTGAATAAAGTAAAATAAAAAATATAGACTAATTTATATACTAACACTGCACTATCGTAGGTTGATTCTTCAATTATTTTCTTAGTGTATATTGTACCTTAAATGGTTAGTAACACAAAAAATAAATATCTCATATACAAAGCAAGAATAAGCAAATAAACATCCCATAATATTTGTAATCATCTAAATATAAGGCCGGGTTCTGGTATTTCAACACTCCCTAGTTTGAAGATTACAATTTGTCAAATTCACTATTCTAAAAATATATTACATGTTGGATTAGGGGCTCTATTATGCTAAAGGTATGTTATAAATCTATGATCAAATTTTTTTTGTTTGGTTTTATTCCAAGGATGTATTAATTCTAAGAAGCTACATATGGTGTCATATCGTAACACCTATAAAACTTAGCAATTTTAGGGTTTGGCATATATACTCTAAATGTTATTAATCATAGCTATGGCTGCTCTTTGATTGGAAGTTAATAAATAAAGATAGATTTTTTATGATAATAAACATTACTGCTCATATCCTTATGTCTCCTAATAATATTTTAGAAATACCATGCACCATCCAACAAATATTCAAGGCTTAAGATTGGGTAAAAATGATTATGCTTTAAAATTTTTGACAATATTCATTGATGTATTTTAATTTCTTGAGTCAAGTCCTGTAAGGGTGTATAATAGCTTAGTGACCATGCACATACACAAACTCAAGGGGAGTGAGATTGAGTCAAAACCAGAAGTTCAATTTTTGAAATAATGATACAATATGATTTATATCATATTATACGATTAGAACATCTAAATAGCTAACTTTGATAATCAACTATTTTGAACTAATCGTACTGTATGATTGATATCATATAGGACAATCTATTTAAATAAGGAATCACAGCTACTAATCATCATTTTAGCTAATATTTTAATATTCAAAATTTGTTTCTAATGATATCATATAATCTATATCATATTGTATGATATATTAAAATCATGCCTAAAGTGATCTTGTGATTAAGTGTTTAATTATGGTTAAATTATTTAGGCTTCGTTTGGGACGGATTTTTTATTACTTTCTAAAATGAAGTTTTAGTACAAAAATAAAAAAATTTGTACTAAAACTCCATTTTAGAAAGATGTAAAAAAGTCGTCCCAAACAAAGCCTTAATCATATTATACAGGATAATCATGGACGATCGTATAGGATGACCCGAGTGATACATTTGGTGATACTTGATCATCCTACATCGTCCAAGATGAAATACCATACCTTTTCTACTAATCATACTACATAATTATAGTATCATACATGCCAATCAGTAAGAACACTTAAACTAATCGTACATGAGAATTATATTCGTATTGCATGTAAGGGCTATTTTGTACTAATAGTACATGATGGTCTAATGGTCATACGGGATAATTTTTTATGATAGAATTTAATCTTTAGGAATTTTTTAAAGTCCTCTATTTAAGCTTTGTCAAGACACTTGGTAAGTATCTTTAACATGCATTGAGTCATTTTTCTTCTAGAGAAAACTTGAAGAGAGCCTTGAAAGGGAGAGAGGAAAGGGTGTAGTTTTAGAGGGAGAAGATCCCTATGGGTTTCAAGGGAATGTGGAGGTGGTTTTACATAATTTCTCCCACAAGCTTACACTTTAGTACCATCATATTCAAGGTTTATCTTGAGGGATGTTTTGGGAAAAAGAATATCTCTTTTCTATCAAAGGACCCAGATACTCAGTCGCATCGGGGAAGGTGAAGGAGATTCAAGGTTCTCTACCTGTGAAATGATTCATAGTTCTTTGTCAGCACTAGGAGGATGAAAAAGGATTCCAGGTTCTCTGCCATACTGGGTTGGTGAAAGAGATTTTGTATGGGCTTCTCCGCCTAACTCTAAGGGATAAATGATGGTCACTAAAGGTTTAGTGTAATACTTGGAGAGGGAGACTCCAAAGAGTGGACGTAGGTTAGGTTGGTTGAACTACTATAAATTATGGTGTGTTTATTCTAATTAATTTTTGCACTTTTATTTTGTTATGATTTACTCAGTGGCTGACAGACTCTGATTTTCTGCTATTGTGAAATTAATATACTTCTGCATGAAGTTATAAAAAAGATTTTTTTTTGTTAAAGAATTTTTTAATTATGAAATTGACTCCCCTCCTGGTTAACCTCAGGGCTAGTTTTATAAGGTCTAACAATCTTCATGAACTTTCAATTGGTATCAGAGTGAGATTCATAAATTAAGTTTTAGAAAACTTAAAAAAAAAAAAGATCAGTGGTTAACTTTGAAAATTGTAATACAGCGAAAGGATATTCAATCACACTACCACCTTTATTTAAAAACATTCCTTTTAATTTTTGTAAAATTTACATGGCAACTTTCTTACAATCAATAGATTATTGAATGTGGCATTTCATTCAAACTGGCTATTCTGTACTATCACTTATTATAGAGGGAGTCAAAACTATTATTCTATTTACTGAATGGAGTAGAGTAGAACAAACTTATACCCAATTAAATGCTGAATGTTTGAACTATTTTTTCTCTGCTTTGAATTCCAAAGATTATATGGGAATCTCTATATGTACTACTAGAAATGTTATTTGGGATAAATTATGCATGACATATAAAGGTACTAATGAAGTTAAGCAATATAGTTGAATATTATAATTCATAATTATGAACTTTTTTGCATAAAACCTTATGAGATGATATTAGATATGTATATTAGGTTTACTTAAATAGTAACATCATTAGATGCTTTAGCTAAAGAATTTTCAAACTTTAAAAAGGTCAATAATATTTTATATTTTTTACTTAATAAATTTGATGAGAAAGCCACTAATATTTATGAAACAAAAGACTTGAATGATTATTCAATTAATAATTTGATTGGCTTACTCATTACCCACGAGTAAAGTGTGAGTCAAATTCTTTTGGATGTAGGTTAAACTATAGTGCTAAAAGCTGAAGACATAGATAAAATGGACTTAGTAGATGATGAGAGTAAGGAAATAACATGAAAAACATGCAAATTCGAAAATCTATTAAAGCGCAAGTATCAATATCAACAAATGTGGAATAAATATAAAAATGACAAGAATGTTAAGATTTCTCTAATGTGATTTATTTTAGGTGTAGGAAACTCAGACATATAAAAAATTAATTCCCTAATATAAAAAATCTTTATGCAAAGAAAAAGGGTAAAAAACAAGCCACTATCATAAGGGGAAATAATAACAAACAAAAGATCCCCTGGACAAACCTAGCTTATGAATCATCAAACCTGGAGAAAGATGATGAGGTATAAAGTTTTGTTTGTGTTTATCTATGTTATAGTTAATGCATGCGTGTATGTTCTTTATTTTGTTTTTTTTTTTTCATCATGAATGTTTTTTTAATGTAGTTTTAATATTTTTGTTTTATAGCAAGATATTTATCTTTGTAATCTTTTAATTTATTTTCCATGTTTGTTTTTTACAACATTCTTTATTAAACATACACAAATTACATCTCTCATTGTATTTACATAAGAAAATCAAATCACTTCTCTCTAATCACATTTTTTTAAATGAAAAATTTACCTCCTTTTTACTTAAAATTTTTTGTTAGTGATTATTGTATTCTCTAAACAATTAAAGGAAGAGAAATTGATGACTACTCTCTTCCTCTAACTCCTTTAGTGATGAAACTTCTTTTTGAATCAAAATATATTTCAAATTAAAAATTAGACCTATAAATAGAGATCTGCTTCATCTTCCAACATTTCATTATCTCATTTGAATATTTTTGCAAGTCAATGAATCTACTTCAAATTTTCATAATTAAGTTGTCTATTTCTATCATATGAATTGGGTTTTGCTTTGTGGTTTACTAACTTTATATAAGAGAGTGAGTTCCTCTTCTCTTATATTTGGAAGATAATTTCACAACTGAGATAACTCCTTCTTTAAAGATTTAAAAATGAAGTAAGTTGGTAAAAAATAAAAAGAGACCCAAAATGAGCCTAAAATAAAAAGATACGCAATGTCTGCCGAACAATTGCAAGATGAACAAAGTGTATAAAAAATCAAAAGATATGCAAAGAGTTTCAAAAATTAATAAAGAGGGATAAAATGAGACCATAATGAAGTAGCTCTCCTTTTTTTTTAAATCTTTAAATCTTAAAAAAATTAATATACCAATTGATATTTGCAACACTTGAGTTTGAAAATCATGATTCATGATTCATCATTTTTACATTAATATTTTATTAGATATATTTCTTACAAAAAGATTAAAATTCATTCACTAATTTATTTTCTAAATTAGATTTTTGTTTAAAAATATTATTAACCTATAAGGAGCTTGAGTTAGAATGAAAAAAAAACTTGTATCTCTAACCTTTTTGGCTTTAAGCATTGTCAATGCATTTCTTACTAAACTTTTAAAAAAAATCAAGAGGTAACTTTCTCATTCTAAGATAAATTTGTTGAAATTAATTGATTCCTCTAAAATATCACCATCACCACCACCTCCACGTGATCAGGGTCTGTATGATCCTTAGCTTGTTATGTGTGTTCTATTTTATTTTTTCTATGTTTCTCTTCTTTTTGATAATGCAATAGAGGAGAATGTATTTGACTAGTTGTATTTGTGTTTTGAGTTGAATATAGGATGATCAAGGACCTAAATTATAATTAAGTGTTTAATCCAAGATGAAATATCATACTCATTCTTCTACTCATAATGGATGATTACAGTATCATACATGACGATAAGTATGAACACTTGAACTGATCATACATGAAAATTCTATTTATACTATATATATATGGGTTATTTTGTACTAATTATACAGGATGATCTAATGATCATACGAGATGATCTTTGATGATAGAATTGAATCTTTAGGGTTTTTAAAGCCCTCTATTTAAGATTTCTTAAGACACTTGATAAGTTTCTTTGGCATGCATTGAGTTGTCTTTCTTTTGGAGAAAACTTGAAGAGAGAGGTCAGGGTGGAGTTTAAGAGGGAGAAGATCCTTGTGGGTTTCAGGTGAGTGTAGTGGGGGTTTCACACAATTGACAAGCTTGCACCTTAGTACAATCATAGTCAAAGTTTGTCTGGTGGGGATTTTTGGGAAGAAGAATATCTCTTTGCTGTCAAAGGACCCAACTACTCGACGGTACAGGGGAAGGTAAAAGGGATTAAAGGTTCTCTTCTTGTGAAAGGATTCATAGTTTTCTTCCATCACTAGAAGGGTGAAAAAGGATTTCAGGTCCTCTAACGCACCGAGTTGGTGGAAGAGATTTGGAAGGGCTTCTCCACCTAGCTCTGAGGGCTAAAGGAGAGTCACTAAAGGTTTAGTACAATACTTGGAGAGGGAGTCTCCAAGAAGTGGACGTAGGTCAGGTCGATCAAACCACTATAAATTATGGTGTGTTTATTCTTATTATTTTTTTGCACTTTTATTTTGCTAAGATTTATTGTGTGGTAGACAAACTCTAATTTTTTTCTATTATAAAATTAATCTACTTCTACATCAAGTTTTAAAAAGATTTTTCTTTTTGTTAAAGAATTTTTTAAATATCAAATTCACCCACCTCTTGGTTAGCCTCGGAACTAGTTCTATAAGGTTTAACAACCTTCATGAACTTTCAAAATACCCCTCTCTCTAAAGTTCATGTGAATTCAAAGCTATTCACACATGGAAGAACCTTATGCTTTTAGCAGGCAACATTTTCATTCATTGGTCCTTTAATGTTACTTCTAATGGTATCATCCATCATTTTGGGATCCTTTAATTTCATAGAAAAATAATCA
The DNA here is from genome assembly GCA_022539455.1 of Dendrobium nobile. Lineage (NCBI taxonomy): Eukaryota > Viridiplantae > Streptophyta > Magnoliopsida > Asparagales > Orchidaceae > Dendrobium > Dendrobium nobile. Next base: position 42,595,917 of record CM039721.1, on the reverse strand, counting down.
AAAATTACTTTAACATTTCAATAACCAACAGTAGAATGCTTAAGAACATCAAAATTTACAGTGTCACTTTAAATGACACATGGAATATTCATGTTTCGTTACCCCCCTTGATTTGTGGGCTTACCTTTAGAATATTCCTATTCTTCCTATTGGAACAAAAAACATTTTTTAAATAGGCTAACCCAAGTAAAAATTTAGTTTCATATTTACTTTGTATGTAAGTGGAGGAATTATTTATTGGTCCAAGCAAATTTTGCCTAAGCATTTGTCCCTATGCTTCTCTATATACTCAAGGCTTGGTTTGGTGGGTGGTCTTAAGACTACGAATGCACTTATTTTCAAAAATATCCATTCTAGCCCATCATGCTCCTTATGCAACTATAGTGTTGAAAATATTAGAAATGTGTTTCTATATGTAATTTCTCTTATATTTTCCTTTCCAACACACGACCTATCTTTTCTTTTTTTACTACTGAACCTAAACATCTCCCATGCGATGAACATTCTTAATGATACTTCTCATAGAAACTCTAAGGCTAAAAGTACTTTTTGTCTTACTATTTGCACTCTTATCTATTATATTTGAAGAGAACATAATGCAAGAAAATTTGGGACCAAACTTCATAGTTTATTTTCCATGTAATAATAGACAGAAATTATCATATTACTAAAAACCAAAAGAAAAAAAATGTATGATGAGATTAAGAAGTTATTTGGCTTATTTGGTTAGTGTTATTTTGCATAATTCTCTCTTATATCCTCTAGCATATAGCTCTCGTATTTCTATTTAATTTATTAGGATAATGATGAAATGCTACTCCTATTCTTCCAATCATGAGCACCCCTGGATAGCCTATTCTTTGGCCCATGAAACTAAGATTACCATTACATCATGTAATGTGTCTCAATGATATTTTGCGAGAACATTTTGATACTTTTTTAGTCAAAATTTTGTGGGTATAAATTACCACTTTGTGCTGTTTTTAATGTGTTTATTCATTTAAAATTTTTTATATTTGCATTACAATTTTTTTATTCACCTCCAATTACTTATCATGGTTTGTTGACTTGTATTTGGGCTCTTAAAATGTAATTAAACACTATAGAAATGAATTGGGCTATTATCAAGCTTCTCCTAAATTTAAAATAAAATGATCTCACTACATCTCGTGCCTAGAAAAGTAACATTTATGTTTCAACAACTGACATCCTTTTTTTACTTATAATGATTAAGTAACCACATCAACAATTAGCCTCACATCATCACATCCTTTCTGAAATTAAAAACTCATCTTGATTTGGTTGGGAGTTTTTGCTATCAAAAAAGAGGTCATAGGTTTGGAACTTGTGTATATGATGTGTGTACAAGTTTTTCTTAATTGACCCAAATGTCTCCAAAAAAAAAAATAAGAAACAATTTAAAAACTACCATAACATCTTTTCTTGTTATGTAATGCCAACTAAAACATAGAATATTATTTTTTAGCAAGTCACTTGAAGAGATATTTCTTAAATGTAAAAAAAAAGTTGTTCACCCCTTTATTACTAACAGTGTTTATTATATGTCAAACACTAATCAATTAACAAGGGGCACCCATGAATGTCTACGATCATTTCCTTTGCTATTTTAGTTCTTCCTTTCAGCTTTTTATCTTTCGTATGGTTTCTATTATTTGATGTCGGGTAGCCAGTTGATTGATCCTAATTTTTTTAATAGGAAGAACTCTCCTTGTTCATATAGATATGCTTTATATGGTATTTCTCCTTCTTTGAACTTTCCTAATCTCAAAATTACTTCACACCATGGGCTTCCATCTCTATGGATTTCGAAAGAGGAAGTTCTTGCACTTGTTGTTCCCTTTGATTTGCTTTGGTTGGGAAATGTTTGGGTTGGAGACCTTTGGTAGATGCTATCAAAAAAAATTTTGTGATGTTAAACGGGTTGAGTTGAATGATTCTCAGAGAAAATAGGTAGTCAATCTGGTGGTTCTCGTTCGACTCAAATGGTTGTGTCGCCTAACAATATCAAAGCAAATGCTAACAAGACTTTTTTTGATGTGCTAAACTCTTATTTCTAATGAGGCATTGATTGCCCAGATGGCTCTAAACTTTAAGGATTCTTTTGGGAATTCATTTGAATGGCTCGGAGGTGAGGGATATTTCTCGGATAGCCAAGGTGAGGGGGAAGATATGGTTGAGTCCAAAGATGATTTTCAAGCTTTTTTAGCTTGAAACTGGTTCGTATAGAAGATGAAACTTTTTTCGGAGAACATGCTAAACATAGTAGAAGGATAAATAAAAAGTAACCCAAAAAGAAGTAATGTTTTTGGTTTGCTTGTTTCTTTGCCTGGATTATCTCTTGGGTCTATTATTTTGTTGCTTCGGTATGTACTGTGTGGGAATCCTGGCTGGAGTTGGTTGTTTGGTTGGATTTTCCTTGGGTGGTGGTTGTTTTTTTAGGTCTTCTTGGGGCCTAATTTGGGGGTGTGGGTTTTTTGTTATATTTTTTTTGTTTATTTTTTGTTCTGTTTCAATTTCCCTATTGGGGTGTTGTTTCCTAGCTGGTTCATTTGGTTGCCTAGTACTTTATATCCTATTGTGAGCTCTGGGTGTTGCTTCTTTTATTCAAAGTTGACTCCCTTTGATGTAAGTGGTCTTTTCTTACAAGTGTTCATGCATACAGTTTTGTCTTTTCCAAATGTGTTGCTACTTGATTTTGGCTTTCTGTTGTTCCTGTGTTGGCCTTCCTTTGGCTTTACTTTGGTTTCTGTATTTACATTTTGTTATTTTTATTCTTGTATTAATAGGACCACAGGTTCATTAGGTTTTGTTTCAAATGCTTCTCTTAGTCATATTTTTCAAAAACAAATGTGTGTGTGTGTGTGTGTGTGGGGGGGGGGGGGGGGGGGGGGGGGGTCACCCATGAATGTTTAGCTTCTCTAACTTATGAAGAATCATTAGAGATTGAAGAGGAGCATTGGGTCCATCAGGGTGTTTTGAGTCGTTAGAAAAGTTATTTGGAATGGAGCTTCTTTAGAGAAAGCTAGGTGTGACCTTCATTGACAATGTATGGCTATGTTATCCATCTATAATTGGTTTTCTTCTCCATGGCTACTTTCCATCAATATTTAATCAGCTTATTTGACTTACTTGAGCAACCATTTTATCTTTGATTGATGTGTAGTTGACAATCGCCTTATTATTTTGCATCCAATTAAATTTCATGGGTAATTCCTTTTTATAAGTGGGCATATCTATGCTTCATAATCATCATAGCTATTGTTTTCCAATGTAATTACATTTCCATCATTGTCATTTTATTTACATCCTTTGAGGTCCACTGCAAAACATATATACACGCACACTTAAAACACCTCTCTATCTCTCTCTCTCTCTCTCTCTCTCTCTCTCTCTCTCTCTCTCTCTCTCTCTCTCTCTCTCTCTCTCTCTCTCTCTCTCTCTCTCCAAGAAAGAAGACCACCAAAATAAACCAAACAAGTAAACTTAAATCAACTCAACATATCAATTTATATCATGAAAACAATATTTATTGAAGTATAAAGTATAGAATTGAAAGGATTATAGGTTGTGCATGCTTGCATGCTCAAAATTAAAGATTTGATTCTATAGCTTAATCTTCAACTCCTTAAAGCAAGATTCATTTGAAATATCTCATCATATTTCTTAAAATGTCGACTCATATTTATTGAAATGTCTCGTCATATTCATCTTCTATGAATCATGAATCAGAAACTAGGCTTCATCATTTATATATATTAAGGGCATGAATTTACAAACCTTCAAGGAGAAATTATTTTATGACAAATTTAAAATTTTATTAAGTTATTTGAAATTCAATGAAAATCTTCAATGATAATGTTGATTTTTATTCAAGCATTTAATTTTTAATTTTATTCAAGTATATAATTTTTATTTGTAATCGAGCATGACTTGACCATCACATGCATGAGTCATTTAAATGGCGAACACATTTTTCGATTAAGTAAAACACCATTACATCAATTAGCATATTATGAAAATAAAATTTCCTCAAATTTAAAATACAAGTTATAAAATATAATTATTTTTTATCAACTCTCCACGTTTATGAACTTCACACTATATAATTTAAAATCGCTCATGTTGAAAAAAATAAAATACAAATATGATAAGTAAATATAATTTTTGTATTATTGGAAAACAAATATGTAAAAGCAATATAATACAAAACCAGCCATAAAAAAAATTTCAATGAACTGATGTGTAGGCAATTCAATTGATGAGAAAAAACTTTCATCAAAAAAATTCTCAGTATATATATATATATATATATATTAAAATTTTCAATTTTTCTTATTCTCTATTGCTATCAATAACAATGGCATTTTATTTGACAAATCAAATATTTTTAAACATAATTCATGCCATGAAACGTCTAATGGCATCTCTGAACATTTAAGAACATATTTGAAGAAAACATAACTTCCATGCAATTAACACTTTTATTCTAACAATGTGTACCTTTTTTCAATCACGCACATTAAAGTAATTAACTTATTATTCATGATCGAATCAACACTTGCAGAGAGAGCTATTTTTCTAACTTAATAAAATTGAATATATTTAATATTCTAAATTAATATTTCCTGCTACATATTTTTTTTTTAAATTTATTCCAAAAATTCAAGAATAATATAACTCTAGAATCCATACGAAATAAATTAAAAAAAATAAATAAATAAGAATTTGTTAATTACTCAGGATTAAGATCATCTCATATATGATCATTATATTATTATAATTTGAATATTTATATTAAAATGAAATAACTAAATATTACATATCATTAAATGCTTACAACCCAATTGCTCATATTAGTATTCTGGATAAGATTGCCTCACACTAGCTTATTGGAGAAGAAGCATGTAGTAATTTTTAAATTAAAGATCCCAAATTTAAATACTTAACCATGAACATTTTTAAATTCTTTCTTCTTATATATTATAACAACAACACCAACAACATCAAACTTTCATATATTTTAGCGCTTATATGAAATGTTTAATATTACAATCTCCTAAAATATTAAAAAATTCTATTATATATGCTCAAGCAACAGTAATTTATACAACTCTCTATCAATTTCTTAATTCCCTTAAAATAAGTAGGATATATCATTTAGACCTAAGCCATTCATATAAAATTCATAAAATTTCTCTATGACACATAGCGGACAACTCTCTCAACTAATTCTAAAACTATAATATCACCTTATTCCACAATGCATATGATCGAATAGTATTTTCTTTTTATGTGCCTTCTTCCACTATAAATTTTTTACTCTTTTGAATAGGCCACCATTCCGTTATGATAATGTTAATTTTGTTTATTCATGTTTGGAATAATCTTTAGATAGAGGAGCCAAACTACATCTTTAGCATCTTCACAAGGGGCAACATATCCAACCCCTATGATATAGTTAGCAAATCAAATATCATTGATGCTGATTCAAGCTTATAACCTCTACCCAAAGTGAGGATGGATGCAAACAGTAATTTTTAGGAATCATGATTTGAATAAAAAAAAAATTATGTGGATATCCTATTAAAATTATGTCGTTACCTTCTTATACCAACATACAAATCATTCTTCTCATAGATAATACACAATCCAAAAAGATATTTCACTGACTACATGCAAGAAAATAAGCTCCCTCGTAATAAATCTATCACAAATAAGATCAAAGAATGTTCATGTCTTATACCTTAATCAATGATGTACAATATAGAAGATCAATTGATCATATGTGATTACGGTTCCTAAATAAGTCAAAAGCTCATAAAATTGTAGAAGTGCATGCGGATTGTGTAGTGCTCACCAAACTAGCCCTAAAAAGAAGATTAAAATTAAACGAATGTGATTCTATTGGCAGTCAATGATAGATGAATATATGAATGTTGCATGATATTGTTACCCGGCCCAAGTGGTCCCCTCATTGGAAAATGACTCCATGTCATGCCCAGCTTGCACAGCCACTACCTGGCCTAGAAGTTGCCACTAATGACCTATGCCATTTGACATGCATCTAAACAACCATATGATCAATCACAACACTTAGATTTGCCACTCAAGATTAGAATAGGGAAAACTCAAGCAATCTCTACCCAATGCTTCCCCAAGAGAAAGTTTTTTTTTTTTTTTTTTTTTTTTTTTTTTTTTTTTTTTTTTTTTTTTTTTTTTTTTATTTTTTGCATTCTAGAACATTCCCCACACTCTTCCAGTTTGCTGGCGGTGAGATTGAGTGAGGATCAAGAGCTATTACATCCCAATTCTCTAAACTCCTAGTTTAGACCTCCTCCGACCTTGAGTCCTTCTGCAAATTGTTCTCCAGAAGTCAAAGCTTGAAATCACTAATGCCCATCATACATTGGTAAAAACCTAGCTAACCCTAGCTCTAGACTTTACTTTTATTAAAAATATATTTTATGCTTCTTATAAAGGTTCCATACTTCCATACTTCCTGTGGTGGAAGCTTAGATACCTATAAGTGTCTGTGGAAGATTTGGCATTAAGATATCCATTATATAAATAGCTTAAACAAAAGGAAAATTCAAGGGTTTTGAGTGACGGGAGGGATGCAATTGCAGCTATTTTTTCCTTTTATTTATTTTCAACGGATGTGTTTGTATCGTATCAACGCTTGATTTGACGCCTCTCGAACCTAATGATCGAATCATTCGATCTGAGCCGTCCATCCTATACAGCATGGGATCGAATGGTAGTGAAGTTATCCAATGTTATTAAGTGGTTGCCAAACCACACCACCAATCCTCTGCCATCGCGTGGAAAATGCTTGACATATTGAGGCCATCGTTGGATATTAAGTTTAAATTATTTATTAAATAAAATATAAATACCAGAACTTCAAAAAATTATAGTAAATTAAATACTTAACCAGTTTGTGCACTTAAGGGCTCTATGGAAGAAGGGAGTGGATACCTTTCGTTTAAAAATAAAATCAAACAATATTGTTAATTTTGTAGAGAGTAATTTCACTTGGAATGTCAACTATTTTTGCCTAATTACTCTATTTGGTCTCAAATTTTGTTGAGTGATATAAGGAAATGTTATCTAGCTACCCTAATTTTGTCAAGCATTTAAAATGACCATTGAATATTAGAGACACTTAGGTAAATAGACTTTGGGTTATGTCTAGCCAACTTTAAAAAATTTCAAAAAATCCATCTCACATCTAATAGGGATGAAGTTGAAACCTTGCACACTCAGTGACATTATAAATCCTAGGATTTAATTTGACATTAATTAGAGTTCATTAAGTGGCAAAATTGGTTATTATTATGGAGCTAAAAATTCAAAAATTCATAATAAATCAACAAAAAATTATAAAAATATAAATTAAATTGCATTACAACTTAAATAAAAACTACAATAAAATATAAAAGCCCAATCTAATTTCAATTAAAATAATATTAATTCAAAATTAGCCTTTAATGAAATATTAAAAAAATAAAATCATATAAAATCAATCTTGGTGGGTATTATTTATTGGTTGTCCTTTGGTGGGTATATGACTTACTGGTGGTTCTCTTACCTCTTTTTGAGCTTATTAATTTTTTGGATATATCTTGTGCCAAGCTTTCTTTTTTGCAGGTTTTCATGTTGTGCAGGTCTGGGCGATGTTTACTTTTTTGGTCAGGGAGCTCATTCTAAACGTCATTTCCTTGCTGCTCTCCTTTTTTGGGTGCCCTTGCTTGAGCACCGTAGATTTTACCTAGGTTATTTTTTTTTCTGAGTAGTAGGGATCTTGAGCTCATAGGTTTTTTTGCTTTTTGTCTTATAGCTCTTTCTAGCAGTAGTGAGCTAGAGGTCCCTTTAAGGACCTTGTATATTTTGCTTGTTATCAACGCATAGACCCTTTTGTGGGTTTATATATATATATATATATATATATATAATCAATCTTCTACCTAATTGACCAAAAAATTTTAATGATTGATTTTGAAGTTATCCCTAACCTCTAGTATTAATTATTGAGCATTTGAGATCAATCAATTAATCAATCACACATACTAATTTCCTTATATAGGTGGTAAATTTAATAAATCAATAAATTCAACAACAATAACAACAAGCCTTTATCCCACTATGTGGGGTAGGCTAAATGAATCTTTTTTCTTCATTGTGTCCTATTAAGAGTCAAATTCTCAGCTAAATATAATAAAGAAATGTCATTTCTTATATTTTCTAACCAAAACATTTTTGATCTACCTCTACCTTTCTTAACATAAGTTAAATCTATTACATCTACTCTCCTAACAGGGTCATAGGAAGGCCGCAATTTTATTTGACAAAGCCATCTAAGGCGACTCTTCTAATCTGATTTTCCATTGGAGTTACTCCAACTTTTTCATGTACATGCTTATTTTTTATCCTATCTTTAAGAATAAAGCCACTCATCCACTAGAGCATCCTCATCTCTGCAACACTTAACTTAATATTGTGCTTCTCTTTCAATGGACAACATTATGCACCATAGAGCATTACAGGTTTCTCTACCATTATATAGAATTTTCCCTTAAGTTTGAGTGGGACTTTTCTATCACACAACAAGCCCAATGCATTCCTCCACTTTAACCATCCAATTATACTAATAATATCCTCATCTATTTCACAATCACTCTAAACCATAGGCCCATAATATCTAAAACGTGTGCTCTTATTAATGACTTGATTTCCCAAAGTCATAATCCCCCCACTAGATCTATTATTACTAAAATTACACTCCATATATTCAATTTTAGATCTACTCAGATGAAATCCTTTAGACTGTAAGGTTGACCTCCATAATTCAAGTTTACCTTCAACTCCCTCTCTAGTCTTATCAACAAGAAGAATATCATTAGCAAAAAAAATACACCAGGGTACAACCTCTTGCAAATGTTTAGTGAGAAAATCCATGACTAAAGCAAAATGATATGGGCTTAAGGCTAATCCTTGATGTAATCCAACTGAAATTGGAAAATACTTGATCAAACTACCTTGTGTTTGAGCATAAGTAATAGCTCCTACATACATATCCTTAATAACTTGAATACAAGCATTATTAACCCATTTCTTATGTAGAACTCTCCTTAGCACTTCTCTTCAAACTTTTTCATATGCTTTCTATAAATCAATAAAATTCATATGTAGATCCTCCATATTCTCTCTATATAATTTATCCTTGAAACTTCTCAATAAATATATAGCTTCTATAGTAGACCTACTAGGCATGAATCAAAATTGATTTTGAGAAACATTAGCATGATGTTGTAATCTCTGCTCCATAACTCTCTACCATAGTTTTAAAGTATGACACATTAACTTAATTCTTTTATAATTTGCATAATCTTGCGCATCACCTTCATTTTTAAAAATAGGAATACTCATTCTCTATTCATCTAGCATCTTTTCATTCTTCAAAATAATATTAAAAAGTTTAGGAAGATAAGAAATTCCTTCATTTCCTAAGAATTTCTACACCACCAATGGAATATCATCAGGTCCAACAACTTTTCCACACTTCATTTTCTTTAAAGCCTCTTTAACTTTGGTTTTATTAATATGCTGCTAAAAAATCTTTATTTTCATTTTGAGTGCTAAGATCACTAAAGTCAATCACTTTCTCATAATTTTCGTCGAAAAGTTTAGCAAAATATCTCATCCAGCTTTGTTGAATATCCTCTTCTTATAAAAACATTTTTTACTCTTTATCATTAATACACTTCAATAGAATGAAATCCTTACTATACCTATCTCTTTGTTTAGCTAAATTATACATATATCTTTTGCCCTCTTTAGTATTTAATCTATTATATTTTGCATTACAAATTGCTATCTTAGACTCCTTATGGGTTTCTTTATATCTTTCCCAATTATCAAAGTTTTTATATATTATCCTTTGAACTCTTATTTATAATCACACATACACTATTTTTAATACGACTCCTACCAAAATATCATAGTTTAAATCCAAAACTCTCAATCCCCTTAGCCTTCTCTTCAACTCATTTAGTTTCCTGAATGCAAAAAATATTTATCTTCCTATAGATCATAATATCTATTAATTTCATTAATTTGTATGTAAGTGAACCTATATTCCAAGTTCCTATATATCAAAATTTTAGTAGCATTGACTAGCTTCTTTGCCAATATCTGTCCATAATGTTGAACCATTGCCTATTTAACACTTCTCCTGGGTGCTAGTGCAGCGACCCTTGCTCACTTATTACTCTATTCATGCCATATAATGTGTTGCTTCCAGGGAACCCCCTAGCACTAACACAATGTGTTAAAGGATTCCTATCATTATTATTCTATAAGTATTACGCTAGTTGTCGACTAACTAACGTAGTCCTCTATTTTTCTTATCAAGACTTGGAACCAGACAACAGTAGTATTAAAAAACCAATAAATTAAATAAAATTAAATAAACCTCAAATAAAATAAAATTCAATATAGATTTAATAAAATTAAATCAAAATATTAAATTGAATTGAATAAATAAATTTAAGTAAATAAAATAATTTAATTTAAAAGATTAATAAAAAAGTCAAAAAAATTTAAAAATTCAAATCTAAATAAAAATTAGATAAAATTAAATCCTTTGAATAAATTAAAATTAAATATTTAATCAAATTAAATTCAATCTAATTAAATTAAAAAAATTTAATTAAATTTAAATAACCAATTCATTAATAAATATTTAATAAAATTCAAGGCCTTTGTGCATATGCTTGATTCCCAATGAATATGTGCTTTTAGCATTATTAAAAGGAAATTACAAAAGAACTAATGAGAAAAAGCATACTCACTACCATTCCTCAATAACAACAAAAGGGATGAGGGAAGGTTACAATCAATATCATTTATCCAAAGAAAATCTCCTAACAAAGCAAATGAAGCACCACAATCAGCAACTTTAATGCTTTCCGTAGGAATGAAATGAAACATAACACGATTAAAATTTCCCAAGAAAGATAAATCTTGCTGGCAATTCTTTAAGCAATCAATTATTAATGCCCAATGATGTCTAAAGCCATTTAATAACATTTCAATTATCACTTTCGATTATAACTCATTTCATTTCAAACATACAATCTTCCATGACGTCTCTGATGGCTAGAATAGCAAATAACTCCAGTTGGTCGATGTCCCAATGCAACAACGTTTTACCCAAAGACAAAAAAAGCTTACCCAAGTGATCTATGAAAACATATCCTATACTATCTAGATGAGAAGGGAGGATGGCTGCATGAATGTTGATTTTAATCCATTGAGGAGGAGGGGGAAACCATCTAATATTTAAGAGTTCATTGAACTGGTTAGTGTCCCGGAATTCCTTAATAGGATTCTTGTAAGGGTGCATCGAAGATGATAAGACTTCAGCAGTAATAATAATAGGAGATTTGTGAGGCTTGTTGTGTTTATGGGCATTTCTTGAAGACCAAAGATGAAAAACTGCACCACAGTAGAGTCTGGCCAATAGTTGATGACAGGAGTGAAGAATCCCAACAGCTTAAGTATTGAAGAACTTGTTTAAATTTTCTACATTTCACCGTTATATGCTCATTGTTTTCAGTTTCTTGACAACCCCAAAACACAGAGAGTACTATCCATATGTCTTCTATAATTCAGCCACCCTTTTGTTGGAATTGCATTATGATATATCCTGCACCAAAAGAATGTCTCTTTTTGGATTCACTTTTCAGTTTATACAACCAGTTAATTTCCACTGGATCAATCTATAGAGATTTTTCCGAGCCATAGCTGTAATAGATTTCCAACAATCTGATGCGTTAGTTAAGGCTGGTCTTCTTCCAGGAAATTAAAATAGGAACACTCTTTATTTGCTAGACTAAATTCGGTCCAAAAAATTGCTCCAAAATTGTATCATTCCACCGACCTTCTTCATTCAATAGATTTAAAACTGTTAAATCCTGAATACTAGTATGATTGAATAGAGACGGCCAACTATCAAGCTTCCTATGCAAAATCCATACATCTTTCAACACATTTGTCTTTCTTACAAAAGAAACAAATGATGGCTGACTTCTTCTTATTAATAATTTGACCAGTCCGTCTACTATAATCTGCTAAAATTGTTAAAATCTAATTGATATCCACTTTACTAGCTTCAGCAAAAATTAGTATGTTATCAACATACAAAAAAGGAGACATTTTATCACTTCAGGGAGATATTTTAATACCAAGGTCATACCCCCTTTGATGAAAAGACCTAGATAATAGTTCATAAAAAAGAATAATTGGTACGGGAGTACAGGACATCCCTAACAAAATCCACATTTAGGATCTATCCATTCTGACCTCTTCCCATTGATCAAAGTAAAAAATCTTGGGTTTGCTACACTCTGTAAAACCCAATTAATTAATCTGATAGGAAAACTCATCACAAGCATTACGTTATTGAGAGATAGCCAACACATAGAATCATATACTTGCTCCATATCATTTTTTAAAATAAAGGTAGGCTACTCTTCATATATAAGAAAAGAAAGAACATTTTTAATTCCATTGGCAATCATCTTAGTGGTCAATTTATAAATTTCTTGTTAGAGGAAAATAGGATTGAATTTAAAGGGATATAAGCATTTTAAGTTTTTTGGTACAAGAACAATCAACTTATCTTTCCACTCCGTCAGCATTATAATAGAAATATAAAAAAGTATTAATAGCATTCCATACCTCATTTTTCACTATCTTCCAATAGAATTTGAAAATTTTAAGATGTAATACCATAAATCCCGAATTTATGTTAGTACCCATCTATTTTATGGTATCCTGAAGGTCTACCAGAGTAAATTCTGCAACCAGTTTATCATGAAAGCGCGGAAGGGACTTTTTGATCCGTTGGAAATTTTGGCCACCCTTCCATATCCACTTGCTTTTCACCCCATTTATGATGAAAAACTCTAAGAAAGCCCTTTGAATGTCATTATAGTACTCCTCCACAACCTGACCTGAATTAAGCATAATTTGCTTGATGTAGTTGATGTTACGTCTAGAAGAAGCCACAACATGAAATAATTGAGTATTTACATCACCTTCCTCTAACCACTTTACACTAAATCACTTCTGTCACAAAGTCTACATTCTCGCCAATGTAACATTTGTATCTTTTCACCAATTTTTATAACTCAGCAAGTATTTCTACTGAAAGATCATTCCCCAAATACATTCTCGCCAATGTAACATTTGTATATTTTCACCAATTTTTATAACTCAACAAGTATTTCTACTGAAAGACCATTCCCCAAATACGAATTCTTGAAGTTTAAAAATTTTCTCTTGCAAAGGAATTTTTTGATGATTTAGCTCCCTAAATTTATTTTTACTCCAAAAATAAAGAGTTTCAAAGTGCAAGAATATTTTCATTGAAGGATTGCTACTGGGGTTCTGAAATCCTTTTTCCGTCAAGACTGAAATACATATCTCAAAGAAGTAGGATAAGAGGTCCAAATGTTGCAGTCCATGACCCCTAGTCTGAGTTTTAATGATGACAAATAATATTGATTGAACTATTATTCATTGAATACTTTTGATTTCTACTCTTGTCAATGAGTACTAACATTTCAGGGAGATCACAAATTTCTCAAGACAACAAGAAGACTCAAGATTGGGAAGAGTAGGATTTGGAGTCTATAACCCTATAATTTTTCTTTTATTTTTATTTTTCTTTTCTTGAGTCTGGCCACAAAGTGTATGCAAAATTGAGCATTCATGCACAGGGGGAAAGGTTTTTAAAATGAAGAAATTTTTTTCTGTCGATCGTAATGAACGAGTTTCAATAGTAATGTACGATCCGCTCTAGCTCAATGGCTATCTGTGAACAAATTGTATTGTACGACACGTATCGTACTGTACGATGTGTTTCTAATTAAAAACCCTAGCCTCCAAATTAATTTAAGTAAGTTCTTAATTCGTAAATTTTGAACTGATCGTATTATATAATCCTATCGTACAGTACGAGTTTTTGAACACTTACTTAAATTAATCCCGTGATTAATAAATCAAATCAAGAATTAATTACTGATTAGTAATCATACAGTACGACATGATCGTACCGTATGATATACCGAGGCTGTTTTTGATCGTCTCAATCATCATACCAGACGATCCCTTGATTTTTGTACTAATCGTACTGGATGATGTTCAAATCGTACCGGACAATATGAAGCTTTTAACATATCGTATTGTATGAAGTAGATTGTACTAGACAATGAACAGAGATGAGTTTTCTTCATCCCAGCATTCGTCCTGTACGAATAGAAGGAATTTAACATATTGTATCGGACGATGTTATATTGTACTGTACGATATTGCTTCGAAAAATTGCTTGTTCGTACTCCTTACCATAATGAAGGCTATTTTGAACTAATCGTATTGTATGATCTTGGATCATACTGTACGAACAAAAATGACTATATTGAAAATTTAGGGTTTCTTGGAGCCTGATTTAAGTATATAAACTTCTATTTTTTAAAGATAGTGTGTGAGAGAGGAACGTGACTAGAAGGGGATTTCTTGAGAGAGAGCTCTTGATAAGATTTTGGGATTTGTGAAAGGAAGGATAAGGTGGGCTTTGTGAGGGAGATCACACAGTTGCTCGTAGCTTGCTGCATATTGCTCCTCCTGTGGCCCTAGAAGATCTTGCGGGAGGCTTTCTAAGGGGGAGATCCTTCAAGGTCCATGTTCTTTAAGGTACTCTGCCTTCTCTAGGAAGGAGAAAAATGAGAAGGTTCATTGCCATCACTGGGAGGGTGACATAGCGTGTGGTACTCCGCCATGCCGGGAAGGTGAAAGTGATGTTTGTAAAGACTTTTCCGCCTTGCTGTGGGGCAAAAGGAGAATTACTATTTTGTAGTGAAATTCCTGGAGTGGAGGACTTTGGGGAGTGGACATAGGTCAAGAGACCGAACACTATAAATTCTCTAGTGTGATTTTTCCCTTACTGCACTTTATTTATGTTTTGCATTTTACTTTTGTTATAATTGCTTGGTGAAAATCAAAGTGGAATTCTTTGTTGAGTAAGTTAAAATTTCATCACCTATTATTGTAATCTTGTTTTAAGCATTCGCTTATGCATCAATCAAATTTTCTTGTTGAAAATTTAAAAACACAAAAAATTTAGAACTCTATTTAGGATTGTCTTTTTATTGCAATAAATTTCCAACTCACCCCTCCCCCTCTTGGCACATCTTTTACTTTCACAAAATATTTTCAAATCGCCTATAATTACCCCCAAAACATAAGGAACATTTTCAAATCTCAGAAATAGCGAGCAATGGTCTGAAATCCTATTATGGTGGTTAATACCGAAATAGGAATTACTTGTAAAGCTGCAAAATTTAACAAACACCTACCAATCTTTCCATTATTCTATTGTTCCCATCTTTAGTATTACACCTTATAAATTTTGGTACTATGAAACCCAATTCATGAAGATCATTATTACTCATAAATTCTTTCATTTAGTTATCTCCTTGAGATATTACAAATTATTTACCACTTTTTTTATTCTATTTATTTAAAACACGATTGAAATCCCCTCTTACGATAGTGAACAAATTTGGATTGTAAACTGATTCAATGAACTCCCATGAAGGTCTTCTAGCATTAATATCTTTATTTGCATAAATGGAAGCAATAGTCCATTCAGTACCAGTAGGAGAAGAGAAGTTACAAATCACTCATTGAGATGAAGATGCTACAAAATAGAAGAAATACCACTTCTCCAAAGAAAAAGAATTCCTCCAACTCTTCCTACATCAAGAAAAAGGAAGAATTCCCTATTTGTTTTCCACAAATAAAACAAAACAAAACTTATTCTCTTGTACAAGATTTCACAAATAGTAGCCCGCCCCCTTCTTCCGGGCTCCTCTACTATTCCAGAATAATATATAATTCATTTAATAATTGAAGGGGAAGCATCCCCACCGCTAAATGTATCAACAACATCATTTCTCCTCTTACTAGGGACAATATTTATAGGTCCCAATTTATTTAATTCATTATTGGGTGACCAATAGAATTAGATGAAAAATATTCATAATTACTAATATAATTCAATTTATCAGCTAAAGAGGCTTTTGCACTTTATGATTTATATTACCTAGCTTAGGAGATAATTGATCCACATGAAAAGGCAATCAAGAAGAAGTATTCTGAGATGGACCCGCTTTTCTATCACCAATCACGATGAGTTAAGTTGCATCATCTATTTTGACAATAGGTTTCCTAAAATTTCTTCTAAGAGGGGCAAGACCCCAATTCCCATAAGAATCTTCATTTGGATTTTTGGTTGAAAAACAAGCAGCAAATGCAAACCACTTAGTTAAAGTTACATTATTTTTAACTAAATTTTTAGGAATATGGATCAAAGCTTTTTCAATTTGACTTGGAGTAACAGACTGCTCAAAATTTATGGTCAACTATGAAAGTTTGGGGAAGGTTGTAAGACCTCATTGAACTATCCCTAAGAGCACCAAGAGGGGGGTGAAATAGTTATTTTTAAAAATACTGCATTTTTTTTCATGTTTTGACCAATATCACAATTTGTGAAAAATTTTAGTCAGGTGACTAACATAATAGGAAGCAAATTAAAAAACTTGATTTTCTTTTTCTAAGTTTTGTAACACAAACCGATCAAGAGAAATTATTTTTTTTTCTAACACAAATTAAATTTAACCAAACAAGATTAGTAATTCAACAACAAATTGCAAATAAATTTAAAATCGTGCAAGAAATTAAAAATGCAAAGGATAATGGAATAGAAAAAAAAACCGGTAAGAACGCGTTAGAATTTTATAGTGGCTTGGTCAACCTTGATCTACATCCACTCCCCGGAGTTCTCCTCTCCATGTATTGCACTAACACTATAGTGAATCTCCTTTATTCCCCACAACAAGGTGGGGAAGCCCTTATAAATAACTTCTACCAAACCCGATGCAACAGAGAATTGAATACTATTTCACCCTCCTGGTGATGGCAACAAACCTTTGAAATTGTTGTCACCCTCCTGGTTATAGAAGAGAGCCTTCAATCCTTTTTTAACCTCTTGATGAAGGCAAAGAACTCATAACCCTTGACCTTGAATATTATCTCCCAAAAGAAACTCTAAGAACTCACCAAGGCCACTAGGGGAAGCAAGGTGCAAGCTTGCCTAGAGCAACTATGCAAAAACCCCTCAAATTCATTCCTCATCCTGCACAACCTCACCTTCTCCCTCCCCAAGCCTATGATCTCTCTCAAGAATTCTCCCTTAGAGTTCCTTCAATATACAAAATTCTATTTTGGAGACAATGTTGAAATGCTTAAGTACAAGACTTCAAAAATCATAAGTTTTCAATTAAGCCATCACTATTTGTATAGTATGATCTAGGTTTTTACAGTATGATTAGTTCTAAATAGAGGTTCTTATAATACAATGGAATAGTCATTGAGATGAGCTATTCAATTTTTATGTACTTATCATTATAGCTCGATCGAATGTTCGTACAATACGATTAGTTCAATTTCCTTCTATTCATACAAGACGATCTCCGGGATGATTAGAAATTATTTCTGTCAATAATCCAATATGATTTACATTGTAATGTATATTTAGTTCAAACATTAAGGGTTCATCACATACTATTAACATCATACTATATATTTAGTTCATAAAATCAAGGTTTCGTCCAATACGATATCTAAAATGATCTAAATTCATCTTTATCAGTTGAATAGTATAATCTGTATCGTATAATATGATTAGCCATATTTGTTAAATCTTGCTTTTATTGATTAATTATGGGGAATAATTTAAGTTTGATTTTAAATATCATACAGTATGATTAAGATCGTATAGTATGATTAATTCAAAAATCAAATTTTAAATACTTACTTAAATCATCCAGTTGTAGGGTTTTTGGATGAAAATGAATAGTACAGTATGAATAGTTCATAACAATTAATTATAAAACTAGCCTTTAAAATTGATTTTTGATTTAGCAAATTCTACAGTTCATTTTGAATAGTACGATACAATTAATTCAAAAATTATGAACTCACTTTTCTCACTCTTTTGTGTGTGAGTGTGCACAGTCGCTAATTTATCATTAACCCTTGCATGGACAGACTTAATAAATATAAAATAATAAAAATTGAAAATATACTTTATTGAAAAATATCAGATTCTACCCAAACTTGTGTCTCGATCATTCTTGAGCGGTATGTGATGTACCTGAAATATTAGTACACAAATAAATATATGCAATACATATACTAGGAAAAAAATTTCAAACAATAGTATTTGTTATTATCAAAATCACAAGATAAGCATCCTAGATTGAAATAATCTCCCCCTTTTTATGATGACAAATATTTTTGGTTAAAAATGTAAGTTAATGTTTTTCTCTTAATCTCCCCTTCATAAAAATAGATAGATTTAAAAATAGCGGTAAGATAATTTTTAATTAATTTTTTAATTTTTTAAATAATTTTATGCCAAATAAAAAGTAAAAATGCACAACAAACATAAGATACACAAAATGACTACATAACAAAGATGGATAATACACATACAACTAAACTACTACTCCCTCTTTTAACATCAACAAAAAGGAGGATCAAACAGAAACATAAGAAAAACTACAAAACTTAAAAAAATTAAAAATATAAATCTCAAAACATAGATACTAAAAGTAGGAAGGCTCCTAATCAGGTGGTGGTGATGGTGGCTACAAATACATGTGAATAGATGAAAAAATGTTTGCCAAACTAAGACATGTACGCCTTGTGTTGTTGCTACTGCTGCTAAATATGGCTATCTAGTCAGGACTCAAATTGATCTAAATGTTATATGAAATCCATGTAGGGAGAAAAAGCTACTATACAGGTGCAGGTGCTAACACTAGTGTTGGTGTAGGCTCCTATGTAGATGCTGTTGTAGGATGAGCTCCCCCTTCCTCTTAAAAATCAAGTTCTTCTTCTTGCTCATGCTCTTGGTGATGTTAAAAAAATGTGGAAGGAACTATCGATTTAGAAAATTATGAAATGATCAGCAGTAACATGATAGGTGAGCTCATATATTTTTTATCCAGGATGTAGTCAACGACATAAATAAGAGAAATGTTTTGCTTTCTTTTGATGGATAGAAGGCACTTGAGAGTAAGATTTTGAATGTAATTAATAATTATTTGGGCTTCATCAAATTTTGTTTCAACCATAATGAAGTAAGTAACCAAGGAAATAAATGGGGTAATATTTATACGATCTCCAGCTTTAGGAATGATTGAGGTTCTAAGGACACGCTAGATAATACAAGCATTTTAATTCAAAGAGTGGACAATGGGTTAATAATGATTTAAGCTAATATTTATAATGGTTAACTTGATCATAATCTAATTAAAGTCTCCCCTAGAAGCCATTGATTGGGGTTGTGGTCCATCTATGGATAGGTTCAAATATTCACCTAAGTCTTTCTTAGTTATTTTTATGGGTCACCTTCAGATATTGGATCGCATGATGGGAACTATGGCATTAATTCATAGGTTTGCAAAAAAATTATTAAAGAAATTTAAAATTAAAGGAAAAAAGTGAGGGTAAGCAAGAATTATCTAGTGGTGGATGCAAAAAGATTGTGCACTTCATAGTTTAGGGATTGTTGGTTCAATAGTCTATATGGGGTGGCGTAAGAGTCTTCGTACTGATAATAGGCTGCTTCATCTTCTATAGATTGAAAATAATCATCGACATGGCAAAGAGAGAAAGAACTTCCTTGGGTCAAATGACCATGCTTGTTACCTTCTACCATTTGAGCAATTGAAGGTTTGAGTCAAGAAGAAATAAGATATACAAAGTAATGGATGAGCTTAGCTTTAGAAATCCTTTAATTTATAGACTTTATAACTAATCGTATAGTACAATATTAGATTGTACATTATGATAAGAAAAATTTAAATCATCTAGATGATTTGTAAAAAAAAGTGATCAAATCATAAAGTACAATTAGGATTACACTAGATGATCTTAAGAAAAATTATTCAAGGCCAAACAGATTGTACATTACGAACAGGTGTTCATATAGTATGATATCTCAATTAATATCATACCATCTGATTTGAATTATCCAATGGATTTTAACATGCATATCATATAGTACAAAGAGGTATTCATATAGTATGACACCAATAATTAATCATATCAAGATCATTAATTTCACTGAAGGCAGATAATTGTGTAGGGATGAGTAGATCATATAGTTTGAAGGGAATCGTACAATATGATGTGAACAAATTTTAATTTAAAATTTTTAATATAAAAGAAAAGATGTGTGAAGATTAGGGAACATCCACCAAATGCAAAATAATAAAATAAATGAAAAATGAGAACACAAATCAACAAATAAATAGTCACAAAATTTCAAAATGTGATGCACATTAGAAAATACATAAAAGTGGTTGATTTCAAATGATAGAGAAATTTAGATTCATTCTAAATTAAGTATGAATATCTATAATGCCTAGTCTAGTCCTCACGGTGCTAAAGGTGTCATAGGCTAGGGGTTTTGTAAATATTTGTGAAAATATATCTTCGATGGCTATATGATGTAATTTTATATCTCTCTTGGCAACATGATCTCTAATGAAATGATGCATAACATCTATATGCTTAGTACGCGAGTGTTGGATTAGATTTTTGGAAATATATATGACATTAATGTTGTCACACATAATAGGAATGGTGCCTACAGGTAGTCTAAGATCTAAGATTTGTTACTTCAGCCATAAAACTTGAGCAACACAGTTTCCTACAATAATTTATTTTTCCTCAGCATGGATAGGGCCATTGAATTTTGCTTTTTACTAATCTAGGAATTAATAATTGGCCTATTAATTGACAGGTTCTTGAGGTGCTTTTTCTATCTACCCTACATCTTATAAAGTTAGAGTTTGGATATCCTATGATTTCAAAGGACGAGCTATGTCTAGGATACCATATACCTAAGTTTTGGATGCCTAATAGGTATCTAAGGATTCTCTTAACAATAATCATATGGGATTATCTAAGATCCGCTAGAAATCTTGCATACTAACATACACTAAACATGATATCAGGTATACTAGCAGTCAAATAAAAAAGTAATCCAATTAATCCTCTATACTTGTTTTGCTGAATTGATTGTTCATTAGGATCCTTTCTAATTGAATGGTAAAGCTCATGGGAGTGTTGATTGCCTTAGTACTATCCATCTCATATTTCTTAAGAATATCTTTGATATATTTTGATTAGCTTAGTAACGGTTTGTCATCCATTTATTTCACACTAAATCCAAGAAAATAGATAAGCTATCCCATCATACACATCTCAAACCCCTCACTCAATATTTTTAAAATTTTATCACAAAAATTCTTATTTGTGAAGCCAAAAAGTATATCATCGACATAAATTTAAATAATGAGTAGATATTCTCCTACTTTTTACAAGAATGGGGTGATGTATTCATTACCCTTAATAAAGGATCTATCTAGTTAGAATCTTCTCAGCCTCTCATACCAAGCTCTAGTTCTTTATTCAATACATAAAATTTCTTCTTTAATTTGAATACATGATTGAGAAATTGAGAATTCTCAAAACCTGGGGATTGTTCAACATATACATCTTCCTTAATCATTCCAATTAAAAAGGCATTCTTAACATCCATCTGATACAACCTGAAATCATCTAAAGCAAGCAAAGTCTAATAGTACTCTAATGGCTTCTAACTTTCTACAAGGGAAAATGTCTCCTAAAAATCAATTTCTTCAATTTGATTATACTCTTAGCTACTAATCTAGACTTATTCTTAATAACCATACCAAAGTCATTAATTTTATTCTTAAAAACCCCATTAGTTCCTAAAACATTCTAGTCCTTAAGTTCACGAACTAGTTCCTATACATCATTCTTAGCAAATTGATTTAATTCTTCTGGCATCACTAGAGTTTAGAATTCATCTTCTAGGACTTTATTTATATTAGTGGGTTCTACCATAGAGATGAATGCAGAATGAAAAACCTCTTTTCTAAGTCCATACATAGTTCTAACACCGATAGATGATCTCCTAGGATGAGTTTTCTAGGTTGACTAAATAAGTATTTCTAGTCTCTAGGCAAAGGCTTATGAGGCTCCACTCTATCTCCTAAGTTAATAGATTCTACCATTTGGATGACTTGTATTCTTCCTCTTCTTCTAACCTAAACTTAAAAGATTTGTTTGATTCATCAAATATGACATGGGTAGACTCTTTTACTACTATGGTCCTGTTATTAAAGATCTTATAAGCTTTACCTACAGAAGAAAATCCTAAGAAGACTCCTTCATCAGATTTGGGATCAATCTTTTCTAGTGGTGATTTTCCATTAATTAGCATAAAGCATATACAACCAAAGACATGCAAGTGAGAAAGGTTGACTGTCCTACCCTTAAGGAGCTCATAGGGTGTCTTTTTTAACTTGGATATAATATTGACACTATACAACACATAACAAGCAATATTTATTGCTTCTACCCAAAGGTATATAAGGAGAGAATATTCAGCTAACATGGCCTTAGCATCTTCTACTAAATTCTTATTCTTCCTTTCAGCTGTTCCATTCTACTGAAGGGTCCTAGGGGCAGATATGTTATACTCTATCCCTCCCTCATGAGAAAAGGATTTAAGCTTAACATTTTCTAATTCTCCATCATGATCACTATGAATAGCTGAGATCTCACATCTTAATTTCCTCTATATCCAGGTGGAGATGGTTATAAATTCTTCAAATGATTTTTTCTTTTATAGTAAGAATCAAACCAAGGCGAATCTAGAGTAATCATTAATAATAACAAATTTATATAATTTCCCTCTAAGCTGCCTACTGATGGGTCTAAACAAAGCCATATGAAGAATTTCTAGTAACTTAGAGGTTATGATGCCTTTAATTGAATGAAAGGAAGACTTAATTTGTTTTTCTAATTGGCAGGCATCACACAAGTAGTCTTTAGTAAAATCTAAGTTGGGTATGCCTCTAACTAAGTCTTTCTAGGTAATCTTCTTAAGGGTCTTCATGTTTACATGACATAGTCTCCTATGCCATAGCCAGGATTCATCAATAGTGACTTTCAAATATAAATAATTAGAGTATTCAATGCAATTCAAATCTAGCATATAAATATTTTTAACTCTTTTTTCCTTCTAGAACAAAATTTCCATTCAAGCTAATCATGCACTTTACATATACAAATTTAATATCAAATCCTTTGTCACATAACTAACTAATACAAAGTATATTATGATTTAAACCATCCATAAGTAAAACATTCTCAATGATAAAATTATTTAAGTTTTTAATATTCTTGAGGCCATGACTTTCCTAGTGGTGTTATCTCCTGATGTAAACTTACCTCTTAACTTGGTCTCTAACATGATGAGCTGCTTTATATCTCCAATAATGTGTCTTGAGAATTTATTTTTCAGGTACCACATGCTCTCATTAGGTCTTTTATAAAGCACTCCTATGAAGATAATTAATGGTTAGATTTGGGAACCTAAGTGAGTTTGGGTTCCACCTTATATTTTGATGAATGACTTGCATGCATCCTATGATGTGATGCAAATTATTTGGGCGTCCACATTAAATGTATCATTTGATTTAATGTGTAAGTATAAGCTCTATGACCTAGCATGCCACAATAATGACACCTAACTCTACGGAACATATTTACAAGTTTATATTAGGGGTTGTGCCTCTTCTTAGGGTATGTGATGCATATAGTGATATAGGTTTATAAAATTGTGTCAATATAGCTGATAGTTTCTTGTGTTGAAGTTCATGGACCTTTTCTTTTAGTAACTTATTTGTACTTTCAAAGCATGTAACTTCCATTTTCAATGCATGCTCATTATGATCAAGTTCACTTATAGATTCTTCTAACTATTTGTATGAATCTTCTGACTCAAGATGCTTTAATTTTAAAGATTCTTGTGCATTAGTTAGCTTAACACGATTCTTATTTAATGCATCAAACTCATCAAGTAAAGAAATATGATTTTTATCTAGAGCAAAATGTTCAACTCTCAGGCTATCATGCTTTTTTGTAAAGTAGAAAAATCAGTGTTCAAGCTAGCATACATCTTCTTGAGCTTCCTTTATAAATCATAATTTTTTTTAGATATAATAAAAAGATTATCTTAGGATAGATGACATATCTCATCTTGATCTAACTAATCAAGAATATTATTATCCATGAGACACAGATTAGTTACCTACTCTTCTACTTCCTGATCAAATGACTCTAAGCGGATTCAACCCAAAAAACCTTCTATGTCTATTGCTTCCCCTTTTTAAACTTTCCTTATCTTCACCGTTCTCCTTGATCGAGTGAATTTTCAAATTGGAGTAGTCAGTTTTCAAGTGGCCTAGTTTTCTACATTCAAAATAAATTATGTTATCCGATGCTTTAAAATTTTTACTACTTTTACATTTACTACATTATTGATGATGCATCTTCTTTCTTTTCAAAAAGTTTTTGAATTGTCAAGTCCTCAGTGTAATGTTGTCATCCTCCTTAGCTATAGATCTATCACTATCACTGAGCCATTGGCTTTTAAAGCCATAGTATTCTCCTTTTACCCATCACCTACATCAAGTAGTCTTTGACTCAAGCCGTACTCATAGGCAATGAGTGAGTCAAGCAAGTTATCAATAGAATACACAATTAGATATTTAGAATTAGAAATTTTAGTTACCTTAGTATCATAAGCACTAGGCAGGCAACATAGAATTTTGTTAACCCTTTCAAAATTGGATAGTTCTCTACCTAAAGCATGTAGGGATGTCATAATCTAAGTGAATTTAGTTTATATTTTAGAAATTGTCTCGCTAGGTTTCATGCTAAATAGTTCATAGCCATGCAGTAAAATATTTTAACCTAGATTGTTTGACTTCACTAGTACCCTTATTTGTGATGCATAATCTATCCCATGTCTTGTTTCCCGTAGTACATGTAGACACTCTCATGTAATCTTCAAATTTCAATGCACAAATAAAAAATTAAGCCTTTTGCATTTAATGGAGCAAGCTCTCTATCGTCATTACACCATTCAATAAATGGGACATAAGTTTTGACTCCATTAACTATACATGATGGAAGCGAATAACCAATTTGAATCATATGCCAAATTCTAAAATCAATATATTACAGAAAAGTAGACATGCAAATTTTCCAAAAATCAAATAGAATAACCCTTTGCAGTATTTTTATTACCAACATGTATCATAAGATATTTACTTGGCGGTTTTAAAATTACAAATTCCAAAACTTACTGTGAAACCACTTGAAATTTTGGGGGAGGTTATAAGACCTCATTGAACTATCCCCTGATGCACCAAGAGTGGGGTGAATTGGTTATTTTAAAAATATAAATTATTCTTTTATGTGTTTTAACTAATATCATAATTTATGAATACTTCTAGTCAAGTGACTTATACAAGCAAAATCAAATTAAAAACATTATTTTCTTTTCAAAGTTATACAACACACAAAAAATAAAGAGAAGCATATTTTTTTATTTTCTTACACAAATTATATCTAACTAAGTAAGACTTGTAATTCAACTATTATTTGCAACAAAATTCAAATTCATGGAAGAAATTGAAAATGAAAAAAAAAACTAAAAATAACATATTAGAATTTAATAATGGTTTGATCAACCTTGACCTATATCCACTCCTCAGAGTCCTGCTCTAAAGATATTATACTAACACTATAGTGACTCTCCTTTTTCCCTAACAGTAAGGAGGACAAGCCCTCACAAATAACTTCCACCAAACCCAGTGTGGTAAAGAACCGAAAGCTATGTCTCTTAGTGATGGTAGCAAATATTTGAAATCTTTCTCATCATCCTAGTGATGAAAGAGAACCTTAAATATTTTTTGACCATCTTGGTGAAGGTAGAGAACCCATGACCCTTGACCTTGAAGCTTCTCTCCAAAGAACAACTCTAAGAACTCGCCAAGGACACAGGAGAAAGCAAGGTGTAAGCTTGTATGGAACAAACGTGTGAAAACCACTCATACTCCTAATCCCTCATGCATAACCTCACCTTCTCAAGGTCCAAGCCCAATATATCTCTAGAGAGTTCTCCCTTAGAGTACCTTCAATAATGAAAAGTATATTTTTGAGTCAAGTTTGAATTACTTAAGTATAAGGCTGAAGAAAACACAAAATTTTCAAATTAAGCCATCATTATTCGAATAGTAAGATCTGCGTTCTTATAAAATGATTAGTTTAAAATAAAGATTTTTCCTATATGATAGAACTGTTGCAAATCTAAGATTATGGATTAGACTTTTGATGATATCAAACATTCATATTTTTTTACGACTGCTTTGCCTACTAACTTTTCAGGTCCACAAGATTGAGCGCAACTCAAGACCAGCTCAAGATTGGATAGATTTAGTTTGGGTTTGTCTGTAATGTTTTCCTTTTCTTGAGTCAATTATAAAAGTTGTTCTTGATGCTAAGTAACCTTGCACACACACACTTGAGGGATTTTCTGTGTTTTTTTTTCTTTTGAGTACATTAGCCTGGATGATGTTCATATCGGCCAGGATGATCCGACTAAAAATAGAAACCCTAATTAGGGCATCCTGGTTAAGCAGTAATAATTAAGCACAACATCCTAGACAATCCTTGTATTGACCAAGATGATAGGCTCAAATCAAAAAGAAACAACTGACATAATCAATTTAGGTATTCTTTATTTTAGGATATCAGCCAGGACGATCTCTACATCGGCCTGGATGATGCAGCACAATTATGCCTAAATTAATTTGGTAATTATGAAAAGTAATTAAGGCTAATTAATACGATCACATCAGTTGGGCCGATCGCAGGATCGGCCGGGATGATGTCCTGGACGATTGACATCGACCAGACTCTATTCAGGATGATTATACTCGTATTTGAACTGATCAGCCAGGATGATACTGTATAGGCCTGGACGATGTAACCAATTTTCTTTTGATCATCCCAAATCATCACGGCTGATTGAGCTTAATTTGTACTGATCGTACAGGATAATAGAAATATCGTTTAGGACGATAATGTCAGTTCTTGAAATTTTATTTAAAGGACCCAAATTATCTCATGCATAGAGACCTTTAGCTATTTTCTTGACCTGAGAGAGCCAAGAGGAGAAGGAGAGAAAGGGAGAGACAGGGAGGAACTTGTGATGGGGAGTTTATGAGAGGGATTCACAAAGATTGCTCCAAGCAAGATTCCAAGGCATCTTCTCCATTCTTTATCCTTCGTCCTTAGGGGTTCAAGAAAGGTAAGCTTCAGCAATTGGCCAAGGTTCTCTACCTGCTTCAGGAGGAAGCAAAAAGAGTTAGGTTCTCTGCTTGCTTCAGGAGGAAGCAAAATGAGTTGGGTTCTCTGCCTACTTTAGGAGGAAGCAAAAGGAGTTGGGTTCTCTGCCTCACCGGGGTTGGCAAAAAGGAGTTTTTATGAGGGCTTCTCCGCCTTGCTGTAGGAGCAAAAGGAGAATCACTTTTGTAGTGCAATACTCGGAGGTTGCCTCTGAGGAGTGGACGTAGGTCAAGGTTTGACCGAACCACTATAAATTTAGTATGATCCTTCTTTGTTTTGTTTCCGCATTTATTTTCTCGCACTTTGATTTCTGTGATGATTTTGGTTTGTGATTGTGCTTTGGTTTAAGAAATTTTTTAAAATACCAATTCACCCCCCCCCCCCCCCCCCCCTCTCGGTTAGCCTCAGGATAGTTCTTAAGGGCTTAACATCCCTAACAAACTTTCAAGTTGTATCAGAGTGGGATTCATAAAAATTATGTTTGAAAACTTTTTGAATTTTGATTCATGGCTAACAACGGTAATCATAATGCAATGGAAGGATATTCTATAACACGACCACCTTTGTTTGATAATCTTCCTTTTAATTTTTGGAAAACTCGTATGTCTACTTTTTTACAATCAATTGACTATCGTATGTGGATGCTTATTAAAGAAGAGTATTCTCCACCTTCTCGTGAACTTAATGGAATTAAAACTGAAGTACCTTTTATTGAATAGATTTTTTATGAAAGAAATTTAGCACAACTTAATGCAAAGTGTTTGAACTGTTTTATCTGTGCTTTAAAATCCAAAGATTACATGCATATTACAACTTGCACAATTGGTAAAGAGATTTGGGATAAATTTTGTATCACCTATAAAGGCACTAATGAAGTTAAGCAATCTCGTTTGAATATTTTATTACATGATTATGAACTTTTTCGTATGAAACCTAATGAAATAATTTCTAAAATGTACACAAGGTTTACTCAGATTATTACTTCTTTGCATGCCTTAGGAAGAGAACTCACTAATTATGAAAAAGTCAACAAAATTTTGAGATGCTTGTCTTCCTCTTTTGATGCTAAGATCACTGCAATTACTGAATCCAAAGATTTAAATGCTTATTCGATTGATAACTTGCTTGGATCACTCATTGCTTACGAGCAAGGAGTGAACCAAAGAATTCTTGATACAGGTGAGAGGAAGAAGGAGAAAATAGTGGCACTTAAGGCGAACAACTCAGACACTGACTCCTCCAGGTCTGAAAATGATAATATTGCCTTAATCACGAGGCAATTCAAAAACTTTCTAAGAAAGAGTCACAAGCATCATCAGAATTGGAGAAAAGGTAAGGATAACAAGAATTTTAAAGGTTTTCTGATGTTGTTTGTTTTGAATGCAGGAAGCCTGGACATGTCAAAGCTGATTGTCCTACACTTCAGGATCACTCAAGCAAAGAAAAGAATGAGGAAAAACCTAAGTTCATAAAGGATAAGAAGTGAGCCCAAAATGCTTTCTGGGCAGAGTCTGCATCTGACTCATCTAAGACTAAACCTGAAGAGGAGATAACAAACTTGTGCTTAATGGCTGATGATTTTGAACAATCTGACCAAGAAGAGGTATGCCAACCAACCTATGACCAATTGCTTGAAATATGTGAGAAAATTCATGCATCATATAGAAAACTCACGCTAGTTTGAAATTGGAGTTTTTGAATTTATAAAAAGAGCATAAAATTTTGAGTAAAGATCACCTTCAAATTGATAGTAATCACATGTCTCTACTTGATGAATTTGTTGATTTAAATAAAAAGAATTCTGAATTAATAATTGAGCATGATTCTTTGAAAGCTTCCTACACTTCACTTGAATCTGATTTTAAAGCTTCTACTAAAGAATATGAGCATAAAAAGCACTATTTGGAGATTGATTTAGAAAATACTCACTTGAGGTTTAAAGCTGAATTGGATGCACTTAAGAAAAATTGGATGACACCCATATTTGATCCAAAGCCAATAACTAGGAAGAGGCATTATAACCCGAACTGTTTAAGAAATCCTTTTCATAGAGTTAGATGAGTTCATGTGGCATGTTAGGACACATAGCACATACTTGCACCATTCACCGTAGTATACATTGGGTATGGAGACCCAAATTGCATAATTCACTGCATAACACTCATGCATCACATTCTTCTTTTATAAGAAGGAACCCAAATCTGTTTGGGTTCCTAAATCTGATATTTGATGATTTTGCAGGTGTGCTCTCACAAAAGACCTCGTGAGAGCATGTGATACTTTGACAAAGGCTCATGGCTCATAAATTGCTTAAACTTGCTGCTAAATAAAATTTTGAATTGCATGCTTACTACTCTATTGAGTGTTATTATTTTCTGCCTTAGTTTTTGTGTTAGCTTTCATATTTGCTATTATAGTTGCTTTTATTTTGGTTGCTTTTTTCTTTATAATATTTTCTCCTTTTTTATTTTTTGGAGATTTATAGTCAATATTTTAACATCTCTAAATCAGTTAAAGGGAGAAACACTGTTCATAGTTTTCCTCCCTCTAACCTCTTTTAGTGGTATAATTTTCTTTTCTAGATAAAAGTCTATCTCAAATTAACAACTGGTTTTTGAAATTAAGATCTTTTTCTATATTGCTACAATAATCTACCTTATATTTATAATATTCAAAGTATATATATATATATATATATATATATATATATATATATATATATATATTTCAAGTTAATTGAAATCTTGTCATTGCATTTATCATATAATTACTAAAGTTTGCTTTGTGGTCTATTATTCCTTATATTAGAGAGTGAGTTTCTCTTCTCTAATATCTAGAAGATCTACTCACAACTAAAAATATTTTAAGAGTTTTTGAAAAGGGATCTAGCTTGCAAGAACAAAAAATAAAAAGGCCAAAGACGTCAAAAATAAAAAAATGCGCAATGATGCCAAATTGAAAAATATTCACAAAAGTGTATCAAAAATCAAAAGATGTGCAAAGAGTGCCATTCAAATTAACAAGAGGCATAAAATGACCTCACAAAAGACAAGCTTACCCCTCTTTCAAACTTTTAAAATTTTAGAAAAATTCATGGGTTACTTGATATTTTCAAAGGCTTGATTTCAAATTCAATGATTGAGACAAATTGCTTTGGTATATTATTCTATAAGATATTTTCTTTGGAGCAAGTTTGAATGGATCTTTTTTTTTACTCAATTAGTTTGTTCTGAGTTAGGTCTTTTTGTTTTCAAAAGATTATTTTGCCCTGAAAGAAGTCCGAGCTAGGGTTAACAGGATCGGATATTCTATAATTTTTAGATTTTGACTTTGCTAACTCATTGATCTTACAAATCTTTAAAATTTAAATATTTTGAGCATTTATCATATGCATGCCTTGCTAAACTTTAAAAAAAAATCTTATTTCTTTTCTAATTTTTATGCCTTTTTTGGGTTTTATCGTTGTTGTTTTAGTTGATTGTAGTGTTTTTTGAGCCTTCTCTAATCATATCCATCCTTCCTCTGATTTCCAATTTTTGTCACATCATCCTGGATGATCCTTATATCATCCTAGACGATGTGCTCATCCTTCTTCAAAAATTCCATCTGCTAAATATTTTGACTATTCTGCTCTTCAGCATCCTTGACAATTCATTATCGTCCTGGACAATATGATCGTCCTCTACTATAATCATCTTGATCATCCTGGCAGATACCTTTTCATTCTAGCCAATGTGTTT
The DNA here is from genome assembly GCA_022539455.1 of Dendrobium nobile. Classification (NCBI taxonomy): domain Eukaryota; kingdom Viridiplantae; phylum Streptophyta; class Magnoliopsida; order Asparagales; family Orchidaceae; genus Dendrobium; species Dendrobium nobile. The sequence goes on along the minus strand of CM039721.1, from coordinate 42,564,721 downwards.
ATTGGTAATCATCATGTCCGATACACCTGTTCATCCTAGACGATACACGTGTCAATACATTTAAAATCTATAAAATCACCTGGGATGATCCATTTTTGGATAATTGTCCTGGATGATCCACTATTCATCTTGGACGAAACACATGGAGCATGATTTAAAACATTTTAAATTCGACTGGTATGATCCATTATTGAGCATCATCCTGAACGATCCACATAATCGGCCTGGATGATCTACTTTTTCAACGATCATCCAGCCTGACTCCTCGGGACGATCGCCTGTGTCTAATCATCCAGGATGATATCTAATCATCCTGGATGATATCTAATCATCCCGGCCAATTGGAACGCATTTCTGACCAATCGTCCAGTCATAATAATTGCACCGAATCGGCCTGTACAATCTTGCGATTGTCCTGGATGATCCAACCGATTCTTTAAATTGAGCCCAATTCAGCTGTTTTTCTTCACACCTCTCCTTCCCTTTGGCTTTCTACTTCATGTTCCTTGCTTTTTCTTGCTAATGGCTTGTGGTAAGCATGCTCGTCAAATGTCTGGAAGCACCTAGAGGGCAATGCTGGACCCTCAGTTTCAGGAGGCAGACGATCAGGCTGCCTACCATAGATACAAGTCGTGCAGCATCACCCTCTCCCGAACAATCAATCAGTCCACCTCTCTTATCTGGTACTCGACCTTTTCACTCACATCTATTTGTGCTTTATTCTCATCCTCGCAGTCTCCTTTAATTCTAAACTTCTTTTTGAATTTTATGCCAACCTCCGAATCAATTCTGCCTACACTACTCTCACCTCGTATGTGAATCAACGCCCAGTCAAGATCACATACCAAGATTGTACATAATTGCTACAGCTTTTCCACCAATGGGGATAAGCTACATATCCTAGTTTCTGATCCTGATTTTAACTGGGTTACGGCCAATCACTTTCTTTGTCACATCAATGCCCCTTTTCATGTTGGGGAGACTAGCTCTTTTCTTAAAGATGCTTGGACGATCCAGCACGTCCTTTGTACCTCTATGATTCCCAAAGTCAGCGACCGTGTCTATATCACTCCCCTTCTTTCACTCACTATTTGTTACATAATGGCCAATCGTGAATTCAATGCAGCCGACTTGATCTTTCGCTACATCAAACATTTGACTACAATTCAAGATCCAGGTCATAGAAGGAAGCCAAATCTTGCTCTAGGACATATCATTGCATATGTTTTAGAATCCCAATACAACCTTTAATATCCTGCTCCTCCCGACCTTCAGCCACCCTTTTACTCAAACAGTTCCTTCAACGTCCTTCACAGTACTCGTCTCCACCCTGGGGATGAGGAAGCTCAGGGGGCTGAGGAGGAGGAGGCTCCCGCTCCTCATCATGTATATATTCCTCTCTACCAGCACTCTCAGCTGGATCAGTTAGTGGAGAGATTTGATCAGTGGGAGACCCGCTTTAAGGCCTACATTATTGCACAGGAGTAGCAACATACTGAGGATATTATTCGCATGCAGCATTGGCACGACCAGGACATGGCCTGGTTTGGATCTAAGTTTGCCATATTGACCAGTTACTTTTCACCACCACCTCCTCCATCTGATTATCAGGGTCCCTCGTTTATTTAGTTTTCTTTGTTATATTATTTTTCTATAGCTTGTTATTTTAGTTTCTATTCTATTTTTTTTTATTTTTGTTTTGTTTTTGTTTTCCTCCTCCCTTTTGTGATGTCAAAAGGGGGAGTAGTTTGATGTATCTTGTAATTTGATTATGGAACTTAGTGAACTATTTTTTTCGTCACACTGTTTTTATTTAACTGCCTTAACTGCTTGAACTTTTTTTATTATGTTTACCATCATCAAAAAGGGGGAGATTGTTACGAATCTAAGATTATGGATTAGACTTTTGATGATAGCAAACATTCATATTTTTCTACGACTGCTTTGCCTATTAACTTTTTAGGTCCACAAGATCAAGCGCAACTCAAGACCAGCTTAAGATTGGATAGATTTAATTTGAGTCAGTCTGTAATGTTTTCCTTTTCTTGAGTTAATTATAAAAGTAGTTTCTGATGCTAAGTAACCTTGCACACACACACTTGAGAGTCTTTTTGTATTTTTCTATTTTGAGTACATCGTCGGCCAGAACGATATGACTGAAAATAGAAATCCTAATTAGGGCATCCTAGTTAAGTAGCCGTAATTAAGCACATCATCTTGGATGATCCTTGTATCATCCAGTATGATAGGCTCAAGTAAAAAAGAATCAGCCGCCATGATCAATTTAGGTATTCTTTATTTTAGGACATCAGCCAGAATGATCTCTACATCAGCCTAGATGATGTAGCACAATTATGCCTAAATAAATCTGGTAATTATGGAAAGAAATTAAGGCTGATTGATATGATCACATCGACTGGGCCAATCGTAGGATCGACCGGGATGATGTCTTGGACAATTGACATCGGCCAGACTCTACTTAGGGCGATGTTCAGGATGATTGTACTCAGATTTGAACTAATCGGCCAGGACGATACTGTATCGGCCTGGACGATGTAACCAATTTTCTTCTGATCATCCCAAATCATCCTGGCTGATTGAGTTTAATTTGTACTGATCGTACAGGATGATATAAATATCATCCTTGATGATAATGTCGGTTCTTGAAATTCTATTTAAAGGACCTGAATTTTCTCATACATAGAGACCTTTAGCTACTGTCTTGACCTGAGAGAGCCAAGAGGAGAGGGAGAGAGAGGGAGAGAGAGGGAGGAACTTGTGAGGGGGAGTTTGTAAGAGGGACTCATAAAAGTTGCTCCAAGCAAGGTTCCAAGGCATCTTCTCCAGTCTTCATCCTTGGGGGTTCAAGGGAGGTAAGCTTCATCAATTGGTCGAGGTTCTCTGCTTGCTTCAGGAGGAAGCAAAAGGAGTTGGGTTCTCTGCCTGCTTCAGGAGGAAGCAAAAGAAGTTGGGTTCTCTGCCTGCTTTAGGAGGAAGCAAAAGGAGTTGGGTTCTCTGCCTCGTCGGGGCTGGCAGAAAGGAGTTTTTGTGAGGGCTTCTCCGCCTTGCTATGGGAGCAAAAGGAGAGTCACTTTTGTAGTGCAATACTCTGAGGGTGCCTCCGAGGAGTGGACGTTGGTCAAGGTTTGACCGAACCACTATAAATCCAGTGTGATCCTACCTTGTTTTGTTTTCACATTTTTTTTTTGTACTTTGATTTCTATGGTGATTTTGGTTTGTGATTGTTCTTTGGTTTAAGAAATTTTTTAAAATACCAATTCACCTCCCCCCCCTGGTTAGCCTCGGGCTAGTCTTAAGGGCTTAACATCCCTAACAAACTTTCAAGAACTATCATACAAATGAAGTATTTGATTTCTTTGTACTTATTGTATCATATTATTGGATGTTCTTATGGTATTATTAGTTCAATTTCCATCTGTCCGTATAATATGATCGGATGTTTGTATGGTACTATTAGTTAAATTTCACTAGGATAATTGGAAATCATCAATGTCAATCATCCAATATGATTTACATTACATGGTATGTTTAATTCAAACATCAAGGGTTCATCCAGAATAATTGACATCGTATAGTATGATTAGTTCAAAAAATCAAGGTTTTATCAAGTATAATATTTGGGATGATTGAATTTTGCCTTTGCAAGTCATATAGTATGATCTATATCATGGAGTACAAATGGCCATATTTATTAATCCTTTCTTTAAATGACAAATCATGGGGATTAATTTATGTAAGATTTCAAATATTGTAGAGTAAGATTAGGATTGTATAGTAAGGTTACTTTAAAAATTAAAATTTTAAATACTTAAATCATTTGGCAACTAGGGTTTCCTGATGGAAACAAATCGTACAGTAAGATCTATATCATAATGTATGATTAGTTAATAAGCATTACTTATAAAATTAGCCATTAAAATTGATTTTTTATATAGCTAATCATATAGTACAATCTAAATCATTTGGTAAGATTAGTTCAAAAACATTTCAACTCACTTTTCTCAATCCCCAATATGTGTGGACGGTCTGTAATTTAGTATACACAATTACATTTTGAGACTCAAGAAATATTAAATAAAAAAAATACATACTCTTTTGATAGACATCCTATTCTACCAATACTTATGCCTTGATCATTCTTGAGCATTGTATGTTGTATCTGAAATGTTAGTACACATAAAAAAATAATATGCAACACTTTTGCTATGACAAATAAAAATTTAATCAGTAATGTTTATTATCATAAAAATTACAAGCTAGGGATCCTAGATTACAACAAATAGGGGTTCAGAATTACTTATTAATGAGTTTTAAATATGAAAAGAATACTTTGAAATAGAATAATTAATAGCATTTGTAATCATTGAAGAACAAGCATGACCCAACATACCACATTTAAAGCAAACATTTAAGATACCTTCATAGATGATAGGTTGGATGCCTTTTCCATTAATGCCTCCCACCCAAACTCTAGTAGGTAATGTTTTTGGATAAATCAACTCTAACACAGATTGTACCATATTCTTCACTACCACATTTAAATGTATTAGCATATAACAACATTAGCATTCAAACTCTAGATGAAATTCTATTGATATTCTTTTCATCGCATAATAATAATGGGAGATGGGGTAATTTGATCCAAACTGGAGAGAACAATCCGTTCAAATTGAGAAGAGAAAACTAAGGGTTCCATTTATCTAACCCAAAAATGTTCCCATAAGAGAACCATGGTCCCCCACATAAAAGTACCTCCCTAGCTTCCTCTATCTAAAACTGACATAAAAACCAATCCATTCCAATAGAAGTAATGAAAAACTCACCAATTGAGACCATTGTCTTTGTAACTCAGAATTAATGGCATAAAATAACATCTTGTTACCCATAACTTGAACACCAAAGCATTCTCCAAAAGTTTTATGTTATGATTTATAGATGATAAATTTTTACTATAGTTTCATCTTAAAAAAATAAATAAACGGGTTCAAGATTGGAAACTTAATTATGATCCGGTCTTATCCAAACTTTTGGGTTATTAACATTTTCAGCATGATTATTAGAAAATGATCCATCTGTAATCTTTTCTAGAAAGGTAGGAAGCTATCCTTAAACATAGAAAGGACAAACTTATTGATGCTCAAATGTTGTACTAGAACACGATCAATAAGACTTAAGGAAGAAGTTGCATTCTTTAGTTTTGTTATGTTTAGTTAAATAAAAATGTTTGTTATGTTTAATTATATCTCTATGTGTGGCTCTCCAGGTATTGCACTAATCAAAATTGACTCTTCTTTTGCCCCTAAAACAAGGCGGAGAAGGACTTACAAACTCTCTTCCACCAACCTGGTACGCTTGAGAACATTCACCTTTTATACCCTCCAAGTTATGAAATCATACCTTCTCATCCTTTTTCACGCACCTGGTGAGGGAAAAGTATCTACACATCCTTTTTCCCCCACCTGGTGAAGGCAGAGAACCAAACATGACTTTTCATCCTCTTGGTGAAGGAAGAAAATCATCACATCTATTTTAACCTTTTTGTGAAGGCAGAGAACCTTGATCCAATCTTGAAGATCTTCTCTCAAGAGACTCCAAAGAAGTTGGGAAGAAATTAGAAGAAGAATAATAGATCCTCACTTTGGGCAACCTTGTGAAACCCTCACAATTTTCTCTCACTAGATCTCTCTCTCTCTCTCCAATCTCATAATCTCTCTAAAACACACTCCCAATAGTCACTCTTAAGAGAAATTTTGAACCAAAGCATAGGGATGATATTTTATGACATTATATATAAAAAAACACATGAAAAACTATCCAAAAACTAATTTTTTACAAAGAGAACCGTCCACGATTTGTACTATATTATTATAGATTGTCTAGTACGAACAATTTAAAAATCATGTCATCATTTAATATAAACTTGGATGAACTTAGTTTCATACACTATGGGTCATCTATATGACTTTACATCGTACAATACAAATAGTTCAAAAATGAACTAATTCCTATGGTACGATAAGGTACAAACTTGCTTTCATACATTATCAGACTTGTATGATTTGACATTATATAATATGAATAATTCAAAATAATTGTCCATCATTCGGTATGATCTAGTATAAATCAAATTTCATGCACTCTATGTCGTCTGTATGACTTGAGATTATACAGTACGAACAGTTCAAAAATGAATAAGTTCATATGTATGATCTGGTATGAACCTGATTTTATACCCTGTTAGTCATATGTATGAATTAATAATGTACTGCATGAATAGTTCAAAAATGAACAAGTTTGGATGGCATGATCTGGTACAAACCAAATTTTATACACTATTATTCATCTTTATTATTATATATAATGTAGTATGATCAGTTAAGAAAATCAAGCAATGGTTTGAGTAACTGGATTTTGGAAAAAAACTAAGTCAAATTATATAGTAGGATTATGTCTTACAGTACGATCAACTTTTTTAAAAAAATTATCACTCCCCCTGTGTGTGCATGATTATTTAATTATAATTACACTTGCTCAGACTCATGAAAATAAAAATAAAAAATATATACATACTCTTTTATATGAAATCCTATTCTACCTTATCTTGAAGTCTTCAGCAATCTAGAGTAGTATATGATTTCTCTGACATGTTAGTACTCATAGAAACTACTAGAAATATCTAATAAATGTTAGGAGAAAAATAGTAAAATCATACTAATAATATTTTTTTATCATCAAAAATCATAATCTTAATCTTGATTACTAAATTGCAATATTCTCCCCCTTTTTGATGATGGCATAAACAATTATTATTTGTATAACAAATTAAAGTTCTTTTCTCCTTAACTCCCCCTAAATGAATGAAAATTAAAATCATGAAGATAAATAAAATTTTATCCTGCTTTTTAGTTTTGATTTTTATAAAAAAACAAAAAAAAACTACATAACAAAATAGACACAACACAAAAAAAAATACAAACACCAAAAAGACCCTAAAATAAACACAAGAAAACTTCAAATAAACATAACCATAAATAACCTCCCCCTGAGAGCCTATATAGAACATAAAAAATAAACTTCAAAATAAAAACACAAAAATACAAACCAGAGGACTTCAAACAAATAATAACCTCCCCCTTTTAACATCAATAAAAATGGAAAGAAAATAAAAAAAATCTTTTGAATAAGAAAGCTAGTATTGATGGATCTAGACAGGTGATAAGGAAAAAAAATTTAAAAATTTGCAAGGATAAGATTAAATTCCTAAAGTAAAAACTCATATTAAACTCATATTTAAAAAATAAAAAAAGATAAGATTAGTTGATCAGGTTCAATGTTCATTCTAGAGAGCAGAAATCTCAAAAAGAAAAATTATTACAAAAATTAACAAAAATCATATAGACCCAAACTCAATAGTTGAAATTTATTATTAAATGTATAGATTTTCCTAAGAATTAGAGATATAAAGGAAAGAATAAAATGTTGTGTGTGCTCATTTTATGCCTCTTTTCAAATTTGGCGATCGTTACACATTTTTTAATTTTGAATTTTATTTGGCAATCTTTGCGCCTATTTTCAGGTTGGGCTCTTTTTGTGCCTCTTTTCAAATTTGGCACTCTTTGTGCATCTTGTGATATTTTGTTCTATCCTTAACCTAAATTAGTAAATCTTAGCTTGGGTGAGTATTTTCCAAATAAAAGAAAAAAAATATGTATAAGGAAAAATAAAACACAAAACAAAATCCTATATATAACAATAAAAATAACACATTGAACAAAAATAAAAGGAAAGAAGGTTACCTTTTTGTAATAATTATAACTATGTGACAAATGTCTTATCAAAACATTAAAAATATTTTCTTATCTAGATCTCATTATAATTTGATTTAAAGTTAGAGAAAAGAAAAAGATTTACTAAGGAAATAAGTTTGTGATGCAAAAATTATAAAATTTAAATTCTTTAAACCCACATTTTAGATTAGTTGGTGTTAACTCATTAATTAACAATTCTAGAGGAAAATAAATAAAAACTTAGAAATAACTAAACACAATTTTTTTATATAATTTGAAATAAAAAAAAAAAAAAAAAAAAACAACACACTCAAAAACTAAATCAGCTAAAAAGCAAGATAAGAACTAATAGCAACTAAACATACACTCATAAAAACTAAACAACAAAATATACAACTAACTACAACTAAACTAATAATTTAGAGTGAGTTGATCTGGAGGAGGCTGTGGAGGACTGAATTGAGTGAAGTAGCTAGTGATGGTTACTTGAGTGATAAGAAAAGCAAATTGTCCTCTAACCCAGCCCATATCTTCATTATATTTGTAATCCTAGTTGTTAAGATGTGTATGAACTTGATCAAAATGTTGATCTATATGAGATTCAAGGCGATTAAATCTCTATATCATGTCTTGATAGAATTATTGATCTTGTCCAAGAGTAGGAGTAGGTGCAGGTGTGGGTCCTCCTTCATCAAATTATTCTCCTTCATCCGCTTGATCCTGATGAGAAATGATTCAAAATGAAGCATCAATTAAATAAATGGGTAGATTATTTGATAATTCAGGATGAATGAGGTTATATTACTTTTCTAGAATGTAGGCAGCCAGGTGTTCAAGAGCTACATTCTTCTTTCTTCTGGTGGCAAGGAGTCTAATGTCAGACAAGTTATTGATGTAGTATAGGATCAACTAGGCTATATCAGTAGGAGTGTTTTTCAGTATAAAATATGTAACGAAGGAAAGCAAAGAGGTAATATCTATTTAATTACTAGCTTTAGGTATGATAGAAGTTCCTAAGACATGCTAAATGATCCTATCATTTTGATTCAGTATATAAATAAGGGGTAAATGAGAGATAGAAGGAATACCCCTAAGCTGATTAAGAATGGTCCAATCATAATCACTTCTAGATATCGTTGAATGAGGCCTAACCCCTTTAATCCAAGGTGTAGAAAAGTCACCAAATCTTCCTTAGTAATTTTAACACATCCATGAAAAGTATATAAGGTAATTAAAGATAATAGAGTTGAGTTAAAAGGGGCATGATTTGAAAACTAATGTCTTCTTGAATCAGTAGACAAGAAGGGGTAATCTTAGCATGAACTAACCTATCGAAGGCTTATTTGTTCTCTCTAGACCGAAAATTGTCATCTTGTTTAGAATGAGATGAACCACCCTTAGAAGGTCGAGACCCCTTGCTCTGCTTGCCATTTGAGAAAAACTCCGAACACAAGAATTGAAAGGGACTAGAGATGAAAAAGATTGAAAAAATCCAAAGAATAAACTCCAATTTATAGAATTTTAACTATTTCGTACAATACAAAATTACATTCATACATACAATTTAGATCTTCGTACGGGACAATATTTGGTTTATACATACGAATGAAAATGGTCAAAAATAGTTAATGTTGCTGAACATCTTTTCATAAATCTATTTTATAATGAGATGTTTTGTATAATATTTTGACCAAATTGATTGTACAGACAAATAGGTGTTTGTATGGGATAATCAGTTAATAATGTTCATACCTAACAGTTGAGATCATCCACATACAAATCAATAATAGGATCGTACAGACAAATAGGTGTTTGTATAGATGATGTTTGAAAAATAACTGTCATTGGAATAACCACCAGGATTTTATAGACAAAAATTTTATGGTTTTTATAAACAAACATGTGTTCATATTGTACGATAAATAATAGAAAACATATTTTGTCAGCCAATTACATAAAAGAAATTATCTGAAATTTGGAGAATTTGTATAGTATGATTTATGTTCGTACAGTATGAATGGAATGGGAAATTTTATTTTTCACATGCTGATCAAGATACTCTTCAAAACAATTTATACAAGATTCATGAAAAAATAAAAAAACAAATAATAAAATGAAACAAAAATCAAACACAAAATAAAAAAATCAAAACACAAAATGGAGAAAAAATAATAAAGACAAAACACAAAAATAAAGAACAAAACACATTCATAAACATAAAAGAAATACAATATAATGTTAATTTGTAGAATTACAATTATCATGAATGAATATCAATAACACCCAATCTAGTTCTTAAAATGCTAAAAGTCTTAAAAGCTAGTGGTTTTATGAAAATATCTGCAGGTTGATTTTTTGTTGCTACATGATGTAACTCAATTTATCCTTTGGTGACATGGTCTCTAATGAAGTGATGTCATATGTCTACATGTTTGGTCCTAGAGTGTTGAATTAGATTATTTGATATGCAAATGGCACTTGTATTATCAAAAAAAATTATAGTAGTATCAATTGAAAAACCTAAATCAACTAGTTATTATATTAACCATAGAACTTGTCCCACAAAGCTTCTTAAGGCTATATATTATGCTTCAATAATAGAAAAAGCTATTAAATTTTATTTCTGCTAGACCAGGAGACTAAGGAGTTCCCAATGAATTTACAAGTTCTAGAAGTACTTTTTCTATCAACCCTACACCCTATAAAATTTGAATCAGACTATCCAATAATTTCAAAAAAAGATTATGCCTAGGATACTAAATCCCTAATTTTTAAGTTCTTAAAAGATTTCTTAAAATTCTTTTAACAACTGTTAGGTGAGATTTCTTTTGTATCAGCTTGATATCTAACACATAAATAAATACTAAACATGATATCAAGTAAGCTTTCAGTTAAATAAAGTAATAATCCAATCATCCCTCTAAATTTCTTTTGATTTATAGGTTTTCCTTTAAATCCTTATCTAACTGCTCTGAGGAACTCATAGGAGTACTTATTAGTTTAGCATTATCCATTTTGATATTTCTTAAGGATGTCCTTAACATATTTTGACTGACTAAAAAAGCTTCCATCCTCTCTCTGCTTTATGTTAAAACCAAGAAGGTAGCTCAAGTCTCCCATCAAACTCATTTTAAATTCCTTACTCATTATTGTTGAAAAATCATCACAAGATTTTTATCAATGAATCCAAATAAGATATCAAATAATAAGATTGTAATCTCCTACCCTTTTTACAAAGAGAGTGGTGTCCAAACTTCCTTTGACAAAAGATTTTTCTAGTAGGAAAATGGTTAACCTTTCATACCATACCCTAAGTGCATATTTTAGTCCATACAATGCTTTCTTTAATTTAAAACATGATTAGGAAACTGTGAATTTTCAAAATCTGGAGGTTGCTTAACATAAATATCCTCTTTTCTTACCCCATTAAGAAAAATACTTTTAATATCCATTTGAAATAATTTAAATCCTTCCAAATAGGCAAAAGCTAGAAGAACCCTTATTGCTTCAAGTCTGACTATAGGGGCAAAAGTCTCCTCAAAATCACTTCCTTCTATTTGATTATATCCCTTGGCTATAATCTTGCCTTGTTTCAAACCACTACACCTGAATTATTCATTTTATTTTTGAAAACCCACTTCAGTTCCAACAATAATTTGATTTATGGGTCTTTCGACTAATTCACAAACATCATTTTTAAAAATTAATTCAATTCTTCTTACATAGCTAAATTTCAAAATTCATCAGAAAGTACTTGATTCATATTAGTGGGTTCAATCATTGAAATAAATGATGAGTGGCTCACTTCTTTGTTAAGCTCATGCCGAGTCCTAACACCTTCACTCGGGTCTCCTAAAACTAGTTATTTAGGATGACTTTTAGGATATTTCCATTCTCTAGGAAACGTATTTTATGTTTCAACCTTTTCTTTAAGATTTATATTTTTAATTCCTTGGGTATTCTCTTCAATGTCTTCTTCTTTCAACCTAGACCCTCCATAAATATCAAATTCATCAAAAACTACATGAGAGGACTCCTCTACTACCAAAGTCCATTTATTAAAAACTCTATAGGATTTACCAACACTAGAATATCCCAAAAAAATTCCCTCATCATATTTAGGATCAAACTTTCTTAAAATAGTTTTTCCAATATTATGAATGAACACTATGCATCTAAAGACATGTAGATGGAGAGGTTGGGTGTCCTACCTTTAAAATTTTCATAGAGTGTCTTGTTCAACTTAGATCTAATGTTCACCCTATTCAAAACATAACATATTTTACTAACCGCTTTAGCCCAAAAATATTTTAAAAGTAAATATTAAGCCAATATGACTCTTACAACTTTTACTAAAGTTCTGTTCTTTCTTTTAATAACCAATTCTATTGAGGAGTCCTATGGGATGAAAAGTTGTGATATATCCCTTGCTCTTTATAGAAAACTTCAAATTTTTCATTTTCAAATTCTCCTCCATGATCACTATGAATTGTAAGAATTTTATAGCCTAGTTTCCTCTGAATCTAATTAGAAAAACTTCTAAACTGTTCAAATGATTCACTCTTATGAGATAAGAATCTAATATAAGTGAACCTTGAATAATCATTCACAATCATATACCCAATTGTCTTGACTCTTAGACTTATAGTGCTAAATGGTCCAATGATATCCATGTGAAGGACTTATAAGGGTTTATTAGTTTTGACATCCTTAATTGAATTAAAAGAGGACTTGTCTTATTTCCCTAATTGACATGCATCACATAGGTGATCTTTAGTGAATTCTAATTTGGGTATGCCTCTTATTAATGCCTTATGGGTAATCTTCCTAAGATTTTTCATGCTTGCATGATAAAGTCTTTTATGACATAACTAAGATTCATTTGTAATAATTTTTAGATATATAACATTAGAATATTTAACACAATTTAAATCAAACATTTAAAGATTATTTACTCTATCTCCATGCAACATATCAACTCCATTTTGGCTTATAATATAGCTTGTATATAGAAATTTTATGTTAAAACCCTTATCAAAAAGCTGATTAATATTTAGCAAATTATATTTCAAGCTTTCTACTAATAAAATATTTTCAATCAAAAAAGTATTTGTATTTTCAATCATACCTAAATCCTATCATTCTCCTAGTAGCATTATCTCCAAGTGCCACTTTGCCTCATGTCTTGGCCTCCAGTAGTATAAATTAATTTGTATCTCAAATCATATGCTTTGAACATCCTCTGTCCATGTACCAAATTCTCTCATGAGGGCTTGTATGAGAGCATTTCTATAAAATTATCAAACATTAGACTTGGGAACCAAATAAATTTTGGTTCTCCTTTTAACAATGATAATCTAGATGCATGTTTGATATGTTGTAAATGATGCATTTTAGGTTTCCACACTAGATGTATTCTATAATGAATAGTGCAAGTATGGGAAATATGCCTCATCATTCCACATGAAAAGCATTTAACAGCAAGAAAATGATTTACTATTATATATGAGATATAATATCTTTTCCTATATTTTTAAATTGTTCTTTTTTATCAGGATTGTAAAATTATTTAAGTGTTGGAGGTGTCTTATCTTCCTTAAAAGCTTTCAATTTTTCTTTAAGTTATGAGTTTGTACTTTCTAAAACTAAATTATCAACTTTTAACTCATGTTCTTTTTAATCTAATTCAGCCATAAACAACTTAAAATCACTCTCAAGTTTATTATAAGATAGTTTTAATAAATCATGCTCCTTATTAAAATTATCAAATTCATCTAGCAAACTCATGTGATTGTTATCTATGTTTGCATAATCTTTCCTCAGATTTTCATGCTCCTTTTGTAAATTTAGATACTCAATGTTAAGATTTACAGACAATTTTTTTAGTTTCCTATATGCATTATGGATTTTCTCATAAATATCAAAAAATTCATTATAGGATAGGTCATATATCTCTTTTTGACCTAAATGATCAAGCTTATTTTCTATTCAGAACAAGTTTCTAACCTCCTCTTTCATTTCTATTTCTAAAGAGTCTAAAGCTGAGTCAGCCCAGAAAGCTCTTTGTATTCTCTTCTTGCCTTTTCTAATATGAATTTTCTCCTCAACTTTCTCCTTGTTAGGATTAGATTTAAGATTTAGACAATCTGTCTTTATATGCCAAGCTTTCTACATTCATAATAAATAACTTCATTAGAAATCTTAAATTTTTAATGAACTTACCTTTATTCCAATGTTGACGTCATTGTTACTTTCTCTTAAGGAAACTTTTGAAATGCTTAGTCATAAACATCTTTACCATCTTCTGGCATTGATTGATCACTTTTTGGATAATCAATCTTCAAAGCTATATTTCTCTCCTATATTTTGTCACCTGCATCAATCTATCTTTGATTCACTCCTTACTAGTAATCAATAAGTGATCCAAGCATATTGTCAATTAAATAGACATTTAAATCTTTAGACTCAATAATGACATTTATCTTTATATCATAGGCAGTAAGCAAACAGCATAAAATTTTATTTATTTTTTTTGAATTTGTAAGCTCTCTACCTAAAGCATGCAATGAGGTAACAATCTAGGAAAATTTTGTATACATATCAAAAATTAAATCTTTTAGTTTCATTCAAAAAGTTTATAGTCATGTAATAAAATGGTCAACCTTATTTGTTTGATCTTATTTGTTCGTTTAAAAGTTATGCAAAATCTACAAAAAATTTCCTTTCCAATTTTATAAGTTGAAACACACATATAATCCTTAGATTTTAAGGCACCAAAAAAATGTTTAAATATTTTGCATTTAATTGTGCTAAGTCCCTTTCTTCTATAGTCCATTTAGTAAATGGTGTTTCAACTCTAATGACATTTGAATATCCAAATAGGTTGTTAGACCTAGTAGATTTATCCCAAGGCTAACTAAGAGGGGGGAGAACTGGTTATTAAAATTTCTCTTGGCAATTTAGAAAATTGATTTAAGTTCTTTTATACAATGATAAATTTTTCAAATTAATTTTTCTAACATAAAAAATAAAAATTCAAAAAAATAAATATACAGTAAAAATAAAGATAGAAGAACACAGAATTTTATAGTGGTTCAGTCCAACTAGATCTACGTCCACTCCCTGAAGAATCCATCTTCAGATATTTCACTATACCAAAGTGACTCTCCTTTTGCTCTCACAGTAAAGTAGAGAAGCCCTTACGATAACTTTCTTCCACCAACCCTGGTGTGGTAGAGTACCATCATACTTTCTCACCCTCCTAGTAATGTTAGAGAACCGGTATCCATTCTCACCCTCCTAGTGATGGCAGAGTACCAACATTCTTTCTCACCCTCCTGGTTATGGTAGAGTTCCAACATCCTTTTTCACCCTCCTTGTGATGGCAGAGTATCAGATCTTCTCTTAAGAGACTTTAAAGAAGAATGGAAAAGATTCAAAAAACATACAAAGAGATCATCACCTTTGGGCAACATTGTGAACCCTTCACAATTTTTACAAGTAAGATCTCTCAATCCGCACTCCCAAGCACACTCCCTAAATACAGCTACTCTCACTCTCAAAATAAAATTCACAACAAAAGTCCTTGACAGTCAGTTTTGTGGACTCTTAAATATGAAGGACAGGATAAACCATCCAGAAAACTAAAAATTTCAAGTTAAACATACTTGGATCATATAGTTAGATCATACTTTGTATGTTTGAGTAGTTCAAAAAATCCACATATGATCCTATATGAATTGATTTCATACTCTAGAAGTCATATATATGAACTGACATCGTATAGTGTGAACAGTTCATCAAGTATGACTATGTATGAACCCATTTCATACTCTAGTAGATGTTTGTATGAATCCTACATCGTACTATATAAACTAGTTAAATATAATCATACTTTTTATGGTATGAAAATAGACAAGCCCTTTTCATTTTTTGGATGTCGTATGTACTAAATTAACTTTATATAGTACAAACATTTCAAAAAATTTACATATTCATAAGGGACGAATTGGTACACACCCATTTCATACTCTGGAAATCATATGTACGATACTAATTTTATACAATATGATCAGTTTAGAAAATGGTGAGTTCATTCTGGACAAACTTGTACATATTCATTTCATACTCTGAACATCGTCTGTATGAATCTAATTTTGTACAGTACGAACAATTCAATTAAAAATTTATAAGGCATGATTTGATTAACTTCTTTCTAGAGAAACACTCAGTTCAAATCGTCCAGTATAATTTCATAATCATACAGTATGATTAGTTATAAAAATAAAAGTCTTGACTCACTTTCCTAGTGTATGTGTGCATGGTTACCCAATTACATTCACACTCTCTTAGACTCAAGAAAAATAGAAAAAGTATTGACTTTAAATATAAGAAACCCTAATCTAATCTGACTTGAAGACTTCAGTAGTCTCAAGTATGATTTCCCTAAAACATTAATACACACAAACAACACAAACAAATTTTTTTTCAGTATGTGTTAATAAGAAAAATAACCAACACAATAATATTTTGGTATCATCAAAAACTCACATGATATAAAAACATAATTTTAAAAACTAATTTGCAATATTCTGCCACTTTTTTATTATGACAAAATAATTATTATTTGAGTTAACACATTAGACAATTTTTCTCCTAAGCTTGCCCTAAATGAATGACCAATTTAAAATAAGAGATTCTAATGAAAATCAAAATCAAAAAATAATGAAAAAAAAAACACAATAAACATACACACAAAAACATACACACACCAAAAAACCAAAAATCACACAAACATCATCAAATAAACAAACAAAAAATACATCAAATAATAACTAATTACTCCCCCTTTTGATAACAACAAAAAGGAAAGTACCTCTTGGAATGATAAGTTTATATAAATAAATCAAAATAGTTTATAAATAAGAAGAGTTTTTTTTTTAAAGCTAATTACAAATATAACATTAACTTCTAATGCTAAAAATAAAAACTTAACTTTTAAATAAAAGAACAACTAAGATAATAAAAGTCAACCGGGCTCACTATTCATTCTTGACAAATTAAATAAAAATAATTAGTGCAAAAATGATGAAATAAAGTTTAATTAATTTTTAATTCAATTGTGAAGATTATTGTTGATTATATGGATTTGTATAAGAGATACAATGATAAAGGAAAGAATAGTATGAGTTTTTCAATTAGCGACATTGCACATCTTTTCAATTATTTGTGGCACACTTTGTGCATCTTTTTAGTTTGGGCTGATTTTGTGCCTCTTCTCACTTTGGTGAATATGGTGCATCTTTTTAAACAAGTGGCACATTTTGTGCATCTTTACAAGTTTGGCATGCATTATGCATCTTTTTATACTTTTAATCTTTCCAATATCAATAAATCTTAACATAACTTCCAATAATTAATAAAAATAAACACATTGAAAAAAATAAAAATAAAAATAAGACAACTATTTTGCAATAATTATAGTTAAGTAATACTTGTCTATAAGAACATGAAATTGATCTTATAATCTACATCCAGTTATAATATAATTTAAAATTTTGAGAGATTAAATTTACAAGGAAATTAATTTGTAGAGCAAAGTAATTCAAAATTCCAATCTAGAGTTCAACCACAAATGATTTATCTCCAAAAACATAAACATTCCAAGAAGAGTAATTTCAATGCTCATCAAAATAACATTCTATCATTTCATTCATCATTCTAAACACATGCAAATAACAACCATTTTACTGGAAACTAAAATCACAATAAGAATGAATAAAATCATAAACAAACAAAACATCTAAAGAACTAGTACAAAAGTTTCAACAGTAAGTACAACACGAAAGTATAACTAATATCCTAAGGGGCCTTGATCTGTAGGTGGTGGAGGGTTAAACACCGCAAAGTAACTATTGATCATAATTACATTAGTATTAACCAAGTTGAGTTGCCCTCAAATCCACCCCATATCTTCATTATGTCTTGTATCCTACTAGTTAAGATGAGCCTCAATTTGATCAAAATGCTGATCAAAGTGAGATTCCAGACTGTCAAAGCACTGAACCATTTCTTGATAGAAGTTCTGGTCAGGTCCAGGTGTAGGAGCAGGTGTTGGAGCTGGGGCTCCTTCTTCTTCCTCAGAATCTTCTCCCTCAAAACTTTTATCCTCACCAAAAAGTGCATGAAAAGAGGCATTGATAAAGTAAATGGGAAGTTCAGTGGGAGGGTTAGGGTGGATCAGGTTGTACTTCTTCTCTAAGATATAAACAACTAAGTGTCCTAAGGCCATATTCTTCTTCCTCTTATTATGAGAAAGTCTAATATCAGAAAGTTTGTTGATTTAGTCTATAATTAATTGGGCTTTGTCAATAGGAGTTTCAGTCATGATCAAGTATGTGACAGTAGACAAAAGAGGAGTCAAATTTATATAATCATGGCTTTGGGAATTATAGATGTTCTCAAAATTTGTTTCATGATCCTGGCATTTTGGTTAAGGGTATAGACACGAGAAAGATGCTCACTTGTGCAATACCACTAAGAGTCTGGTTTATTCTTACCAATCACTAGAGGTTAAGGTGTGTACTCTAACTCCTTGGGTTCTAAGGTGATGGAAGTTGTATAGACCCTCCTTAGATATTTCAACATGCTTCTTAAGGAAATAAAAGGTAATCCTTTTGTGATCTTAGTTCACCTTCATGTTAGCAAGAAAGATTTAGAAAGTTTCTTTATGGTGGGCATAGATAAGGGTGAGGATAAAAGGAAACTGGGTTGAGGTAAAAAGTGGCAAAACATAGAAGTTTATGTCACTTTGAATAAGAAGTCGATAAGGGGTGATTTTGTTTGTAATCTAATGAAAAAAATATTCCTCACTCTCCTTTGAAAGAAAGTTCTCGTCTCTACCATAGTGAGAGGATGATCCCTTAGAAGTGCAAGGACGTTTGTAGTTACTGGCCATTCCTAAAACTTTGGAATCGAGAAGGTTTGGGATCGAATGAGAAAGTGAAGAAAATACCATCTATGACCCTTCAATTTAAAGAAAAATGACCAATCGTATAGTACAAAATTTCATTTGTATGTACAAGCTTGAAATCGTACGGGACAAAAAATATTTTGTACATATGAATAGAAATGGCCAAAAATGAAATAACTTTTCATAAAATTCCATCTTTTAGGTGTCATTTCGTATAGACTTCTTGACCATTTAATCATATAGATGAACACATGTTTATCTGAGACAAATAGAATATTAAAGATCATTTTATGATAGTTAGGTTCATCCACATGAGAAACTGATAAAAGGATCATACATATGAAATGCGATTTCATACATATGATCTTAAAAAAATAATTGAATGTCTTAAAACTATCACCATTCATATAGACTGAAAAAGATAGATCATATAGATGATGATGATATCGTATAGTATGATATTCATTGAAAAAAATAGACTTTCATGCTCAACTCATAAAAATATCATGTACACGCTACAAAATCCATACAATATGAAACATTTCATCCAGTACAAAGAGAACACTTAAAATAAGACATGATAAATAAAAACCTTTTAAAAAATCAATCACCTAAGATTCGATGATATGATACTAGAAAAACATAAATAAAAACATTAAACTAAGGAAAGAAAAATAACCAAAAATAAACAAAATAAAAATATACAAACATAAAAACTCTAACAAACAACCTAAGAAAATAAACAAACACACCAATACAATACAAATCAAATATTCATAATTTTAATTTTAAGCATTAAGATCAATCACACCTAATATGGTTCTTAAACTTCAAAACATGTCAAAAGCTAGTTGTTTTATGAAAATGTCTGCAAGTTGATTCTTAGTAGCAATATGGTTTAAGTCAATTTCTCCTTTAGCTACAATATTTCTAATGACGTGATGACTTATATAAATATACTTGGTTTTAGAATATTGAATAGGATTCTTTTAATACATATGGCACTTGTATTATCACAAAAAATTAGAATGGTGCCAATTGAAAATCCTAAGTCAATCAGTTATTATTTTAACCAAAGAACATGTGCCACACAACTACCTAAGGCAATGTATTATGCTTCAACAGTATAAAGGGCGACTGAATTCTAGTTTCTACTAGTCCAAAAAACTAAAGAGTTTCCTTTGAATTGAAAAGTTTCATATGTACTTTTTTGATAAAACCTATATCCTGCAAAATTTGAATGAGAATATCTAATGATTCTAAAAGAAGAGTTTTAATTAGGATACTAAATCCTTATGTTTTAAATTCCTAAAAAATATAATAGAATTCTCTTAACATCTATCAGATGTGTTTCCTTTAGATCAGATTGAAATCTAGCACAAAAATAAATACTAAACATGATATATGGTCTACTAGAAGTCAAGAAAAGAAATGATCCAATTATTCTTCCAAATTTCTTTAGATCAATAGATTTTCCCTCAGGGTCATTATTTAACTGCACTGAGGAACTCATTAGTGTACTACTTGGTTTAGCATTATCGATTTCATATTTCTTGAGGATGTCTTTAATATACTTTGACTAACTAAGAAATATTCCTTTCTCATTTTGCTTTATGCTAAAATGAAGAAAGTAACTCAAGTCTCTCACTAAACTCATTTCAAATTCACCACTCATTATCTTTGAAAAATCATCATAAAGATTTTTATTGATTAATCCAAATAAGATATCATCAACATATATTTGAATAATAATAAGTATATCATCTTGTATCCTTTTTAAGAAAAGAATGGTGTCCACACTTCCTTTAGCAAATGATCTTTCTAATAGGAAAGTACTTAATCTCTCATACCAAGCCGTAGGTGCATGTTTTAGTCCATACAAAATCTTTTTCAATTTAAACACATGATTAGAGAATTTTGAATTTTCAAATTTTAGAGGTTTCTTAATATAAATATCCTCTTATATCACTCTATAAATAAAGGCACTTTTGGCATCCATTTGATACAATTTAAAACCTTTAAAATAGGTAAAGGTTAGTAAAACCCTTATCGCTTCAAGTCTGGCTATAGGGGTAAAAATTCCTCAAAATCAATTCATTTAATTTGATTATGTCCCTTGGCCACCAATCTTGCCTTTTGTCTAATCATAACTCCTAAATCATTCATTTTATTTTTGAACACCCAGTTAATTCCAATAACACTTTGATCTTAGGCCTTTCAATTAATTCCTAAACAACATTTCTAAAAAATTGATTCAATTCTTCTTGCATTGTCAAAATCCAAAATTCATCCAAAAGTGCTTGATTTATATTAATGGGTTCAAACATCAATATGAAGGTAGAATGATTCATTTCTTTGCTAAGTCAATGCCTAGTTTTAACACCCTCACTAGATTAACCTAAAATCAATTCTTTAGGGTGACTCTTAGAAAATTTTCATTCTCTAAGCAAAGGGTTTTCTATTCCAATATTCTCTTCCAAATTTGTCATTTCAATTCCTTGGAAATATTTTCAATATGATTTTTTTCCAACCTTAGCTCTTCTAAAATTCCATATTCATCAAAAACTACATGTGTGGTCTCCTCAACTGCCAAGTTCTCTTATTAAATACCCTATAGGATTTTCCAATACTAGAATATCCTAAAAAATTTCCTTCATCAAAATTTGGATCAATTTTTTCTAAAGGAGTTTTGCCATTATTATTTATAAACACCTTACATCATAAAATATTCAAATATGAAAGATTGGGTGTTCTCCTCTTAAGAAGTTTATAGGGTGTCTTGTTCAATTTGGATCTAATGTTCACCATATTTAGAACATAATAAGTCATACTAACCGCTTCAGCATAAAAATATTTTAAAAGTGAGTATTCTATAAACATGGCTCTAGTGGCTTCTATTAAAGTTCTGTTCTTTTTTTCAACTACCCCATTCTATTGAGGGGTCCTAGGTGCTGAAAAATTATGATTAATTATTTTCTTTTTATAAAAATATTCAAATTTCTTATATTTAAACTGTCCTCTATGATCACTTTGAATTGACAAAATTTCAAACTCTAGTTTCCTTTGAATCTAAGTAGAGAAATTTCTAAATTCATCAAATAATTCACTCTTATAAAATAAGAATTTGACCCAAGTGAATCTTTAAAAATTATCAATTATTACAAACTAAAATACTTTACCTCCTAGACTTACAATACTAACCATTCCAAAAAGGTCCATATGAATGATTTTTAAATATTTACAAGTTCTAAGATCCTTAATGGAATGAAAGGAGGCATTCTCTAACTTTACTAATTGATATGTATCACATAGGTGATTCTTGGAGAAGTATAGTTTGGTATCCCTCTAATTAATTCTTCTGGGTTATCTTCCTAAGGTTTTCATGCTTGTATGACAAAGTCTTCAATGTCATAACCATGATTCATCAGTAATTATTTTGAGACAAAAAACATTAGAAGATTTAACAAAATTCAAATCAAGCATGTACACGTTATTCACCCTATATCCATGCAATATATCAATTCCATTTTAGCTTATTATGCAGCTTGTGGAAAAAATTTTACACTATAACCTTTATCACAAAGCTGACTAAAACTCAATAAGTTATATTTTAAACCTTCAACCAAAAATACATTTTCAATGAAAAAGTTATTCTTATTGTCAATCATATACATACCTACCACTTTCTTAGTGGTATTGTCTCCTAGTGTTACCATGCCTCCATTCCTGACTTCCAGTGATATAAATTATATTGAATATCCAGTCATATGCTTCGAACATTCACTATCCAGGTACCAAATACTCTCACAAGGTCTTGTATGAGAGTGTTTCTATAAGATAATCAAACATTAGACTTGGAAATACAAATAAGTTTAGGTTCACCTCTTGGCAATAATAATCTAGATGCATATTTGATATGTTGTATTTTATGCATCTTAGGTTTTCACACTATATGAGTTTTACTATGAATTATTTAAGTGTGGGAGATATGCCTATTATTCCATATAAAAAATATTTAACACCAGGAAAAGGATTTATTAATTTACATAAGTTATATTATCTTTTCCTAGGTTTTGAGATTATACACTTCTGATCATGATTGTAAAATTATTCAAGTGTAGCTGGTGTCTTACCTACCTTAATGGCATTCAGTTTTTCTATAATATATGAGTTTGCATTTTTTAAAGTCAAACTATCAAATTTCAACTCATGTTCCCTTTTTTCTGATTAAGCCACAAACACTTTAAAATTATTTTCAAGTTCAATATGAGATGATTTCAATAGTTCATATTTTTTGTGCAAATCATCAAAATAATCCAATAATGTCATGTGGTTATTATCAATTAATGTGTGATCATTCCTAAGGATTTCATGCTCCTTTTATAAATTTAAAAATTTTAAACTTAGCATGTAGCTTTTTGAGTTTCCTATGTGTATTATGAATTTTCTCATAAACTTCAAATAACTCATCATAGGTTAAGTCACACACCTCCTAATAATCTGACTGATCAAGCTTGTCAATCATTAAACACAAGTTCATGACTTCCTCCTATGCTTATATTTTTGAGGAATATAATGCAAAGTCCACCCAGAATTTTCTTTGCAATCTCTTCTTGCCCTTCCTAATATTGGTTTTCTCCTCAACCTTCTCCTTTCTAGGATTATCTTTGAGATTTAAGCAATTGGATTTGATATGTTCAGTTTTCTTACATTCATAATAAATAACATCATTTGAAACTTTTGTATTTTTGTAGTACTTACCTTTGTTCCACTATTGACATCTTTGTTGCTTCCTCCTAAGAAAACTTCTAAATTTCCTTATCATTAAGGAAATATCATCTTCATCCTCAAGTTGAGACTGATCACTTTTTGAGTCAACCACTTTCAATGCTATATTCTTTTCCTTTCGCTTGTCAATAAAATAAACATTTAAGTCTTTTGACTCGGTTATAATAGTTATCTTTACATCATAAGCAGTAGGCAAACAATAAAGAATTTTATTGACTTTCTTATAATTTATTAGTTAACTACCTAAAGCATGCAATAAGATGACTATCTATGCAAAATGGGTATACATGTTAGTGATTGATTCATTTGGTTTCATGCAAAAAGTTCATAGTCGTGTATAGAATATTCAATCTAGATTATTTCATCTCATTAGTTCCTTCATACATTATATAAAGTCTATCCCAAATTTCCTTTCCAGTTCTACAGGTTGAAACATACATATAGTTCTCAGATTTTAGTGCATTAAAAAACTATTTAAATATTTAGTATTTAACTAAGCTAGTCCTTTTTCCTCTTCTATCCAATGTGTAAAAGGTGATTCTGTTCCAATGCCATCAATAAGTCTAATTGGTCTAGCATAGCCTTCATGTACTAAAATCCACATGTGATAGTCAAGCAATTGAAGAAAAGTAGATAATACGAGTTTTCCAAAAGTCAAATAATGTTATTAAACAACAGCAATCTAGTGCGAATATCCTTCAAATGTGTTACAATTTCCAAAAGTAGCCATGATCATTTTCAAAAAGTTGACTAAACCATAATTTTTGAAAGTAAGCTCTGCTATCACTTGAAAGTCTGAATAGGTTATTAGACCTAGTAGATATATCCCAAGTCTAACAAAGAGGGGGGTGAATTGGTCATTGAATACTCTCTTGGTAATTTAGAAAATTGATTTAAGTTCTTTTATACAATGATAAATTTTTCAAAATAATTTTTCAACCAAAGAAAATAAAAGTGCAAAAAACTAAAAAATGTAGTAAAAACAAAGACAAAAGAATACAGAATTTTATAATGGTTCGGTCCAACTAGACCTACATTCACTCCCTAAAGAATCCTTCTTCAGGTATTGCACTATATTAAAGTGACTCTCCTTTTTCTCTCACACCAAGGCAGAGAAGCCCTTATAATAACCTCTCTTCCACAAACCCTAGTGCGGTAGAGTATCATCATCCTTTCTCATCCTCCTAGTGACAGCAGAGAACCAGCATCCTTTCTCACCCTCTTGGTGATGGTAGAGTACCATCATCCTTTTTTTCCTCATCCTCCTGGTGATGGTAGAGTACCAAATCTTCTCCAAAGATCTTCTCTCAAGAGTCTTCAAAGAAGAAGGGAAGACATTTGAAGAACATATAAAGAGATCCTCACTTTTGGGAAACCTTGTTAACCCTTCATAATTTCTACAAACAATATCTCTTAATCCTCACTCCTAACACTCTTACTCTCACTCTCAAAAGAAAATTCACAAAATAATTCCTTGATAGTTAGTGTTTAGGACTCTTAAATATGATGGATAAGACACATCATCCAGAAAACTAAAAACTTCAAGTCAAACATACTTCAAATGTACAATACAATCATATTTCATACATATGAATAGTTCAAAAATCCATAGACGATCATGTACAAATGGATTTGGTACTCTAGCAGTTGTATGTATAACCTGACATCATACAGTATGAATAGTTCAAAACTAAACAGGTTCATCTTGTACAATTATGTATGAACCCATTTTGTACTTTAGTCATCTTCTATATGAACCCTACATCATATAGTATGAACTATTTAAATCAAATCATGCTTCGTATGGTTTGAATATGGATGAGCCCCTTTCATAATCTACATGTTGTATGTACAAAATTAATTTCATATAGTACGAATAGTTCAAAAAATTTACCTATTCATATGGGAAGAACTTGTACACACCCATTTCATACTCTGGATGTCGTCTGTACGCAACTAATTTCCTATAGTATGTCAGTTTAGAAAATTGTGAGTTTGTTTGGGACAAACGGTTATATATCCATTTTGCACTTTGGACGTCATATGTATGAATCTAACTTTATATAGTACGAATAAGTCAATCAAAAATTTTTAAGCCATGATTTGATTAACTTCTTTTTGGAGGAACACTTAGGACAAATCATTCAGCACAATTTCATAATTGTATAGTACGATTAGTTATAAAAAGACAAGTTTTGACTCACTCCCCCAGTATGAGTATGCACGGTTGCCAAATTATAATCACACTCTCTCAGACTCAAGAAAAATAGAAAAAGTATAGACTTCAGTTACAAGAAACCCTAATCTAATCTAACTTGAAGTCTTCAACAGGCTGAAGTATAATTTCCCTGAAAAGTTAGTACACACAAATAACACAAACAAAATTTTTTATAATATGTGTTACGAAAAACAATAATCAACATATGAATATTTTGGTATCATCAAAAACTCACATGATATAAAAAATATAGTTTTAAAAACTTAGTTGCTACACCATCTACTATTCTAGTAGGTTTAGTACAACCTTTATGTACTAACATCCATATGCAATAGTCAAGTGATTGTAGAAAAGTTGACATGCAAATTTTTCATAAATCAAAAGGATTGTTGTCAAAAGTCTAGTGATCAAATATTCTTCAGTAGTGTTTTTGTTTCAAAAATTAGCCATGGTCTTTTTTTAAAGAAGTAGTCTAAACCTTAATTTTTGAAATTGGCTTTAATACAACTTAAAAGTTCATGTAGGTTGTCAGACCTTATAGAACTGTCTTAAGACTAGCCAAGAGGGGGTGAATTAGTTATTTAAAAGAAATTCTTAGATTTTGGAAAACTGCCTTTTTTTATAAATCCTTTTAGAATATTAAAAACACTAATATTGAAATATGCAGTTGATTATAGTAATGACTTTCACCGATAATCTTTCAATAATAAATATAAAGAGCAGTTATATAAAATATAGGAATATTAAAAAGTAATAGAAGAACACTAAATTTTATAGTGGTTTGGTCCAACAAGACCTACGTTCACTCCTTGGAGACTCCTTCTTCAGGTATTGCACTAATCAAAAGTGACTCTCCTTTTGCCCCCATAGTAAGGCAGAGAAGCCCTTACAAACTCTCTTCTACCAACCTAGTGCGATAGAGAACTATCACCTTTTACACTCTCCAAGTGATGGCAGCATACCTTCTTGTCCTTTTTCACCAACCTGATTAATACAGAGTACCTACACATCATTTTTCACCCACCTAGTGATGGCATATAACTAAGCATCCTTTTTCACCCTCCTAGTGAAGGAAGAGAACCATTATGTCCTTTTTACCCTCCTGGTAAAGGCAAAATACCTTGATCTAGTCTTGAAGATCTTCTCTCAAGAGACTCCAAAGAAGTTGGGAAGAAATTAAAAGAAGAACAAGAGATCCTCACATTGGAAAATTGATCCTCACTTTGGCAACCTTATGAAAGCCTCACAATTTCCTTTCACTAGATCTCTCACTCTCTAATCTCAAAATCTCTCTTAAACACACTCCCAATAGTCACTCTCAAGAGAAAATTTGAAGCGAAGGATAAGGATGACAATTTTAGGACACTATTTATAAAAACACATGAAAAATTATCCAAAAAATGAATTTTTTTAAGAGAACCATCCATAGTTTGTACTGTACGATTGTAAATCGACTGGTATAAATAGTTCTAAAATTATGGATTCATTTAGTACAAACTGGGACAAACTTACTTTCATACATTATGGTTCGTCTGTATAACTTCATATCATAAAGTAAGAATAGTTAAAAAATGAACAAATATGTATTATACGATGATAAGGTATGAACTTGATTCATACACTATTAGTCATTTGTATGCCTTGACATCGTATAGTATGAATAGTTCAAAATAACTATCAATCGCTCATTATGATCTGGTATGAACCAATTTAATACACTGTCAGTCATCTGTATAAATTGACATTGTACAATATTAATAGTTAAAAAATGAGCAAGTACATATGGTGCAACCTGGTATGAACCTGATTTCATATACTATTAATCATCTGTATAATTTGATATCATATTATATAAACAGTTCAAAAATGAACAAGTTTGTATGGCACAGTCTAGTACAAACCAATTTTTTTACAATGTTAGTCATCTATTCGACTGTACAACATATAGTATGATTAGTAAGAAAATAAGGCCTTGGTTTGAGTAATCCGATTCTGGAGAAAAACTAAGCCAAATTGTACAGTAAGATTATATATCGTACAGTATGATCATCTTTTTTATAAAAAAATTTATTACTCTCCCCGTCTATATTTGCATGGTTGCCAAATTACAATTACACTTGCTCAAACTCAATAAAATAAAAATATAAAATATATACAAACTCTTTAATATGAAATCATATTCTAACTTGTCTTAAAGTCTTCAGCAATCTAGAGTAGTATATGATTTTCATGAAATGTTAGTTCTCATAGAAACAACTAGAAATATTCAATATATGTTAGGAGAAATATAATAAAATCATAATAATAATATGTTATTATCATCAAAAATCATAATCTCAATCTTGATTACTAAATTATAATAGTAGCCTCTTCCTACAGGTTACTAGCCTTATTCAAAAGCTTCTTAAGAGTTTTAATGGTGAAACCCTTCAAAAAAAAAAATATGCCTGTGGAAATTCTTCAAAAGAATCTCCATTGCATGTTGCTCTTCCAGCTGGGGTTTACACTAGATCGAGAGGTTTTGCAACCTCAAGATGCACTCAACTAGAGACTCCCCTGACTTTTACTCATTGATGATGAAATTAGCCCCAATCACATACTATTATTCTCTTGAAAATCTATTTAAAAATAAATATTTTAAGTTCATTGAAAGTTTTCACTAAATTGTTGGGTAGATCATCATACCATTCAAAAGCTATGACAAAAATACTACTGATAAATCAGTAAAAAATTAGTGCATCTGACCCTCTAATGTTGTAATAGCTTACTCGAAAGTGGGCCATATACTATCTCAGATTTTTTATTTCAGTGAAAATTTTGAAAGATGGTGGCACAAAACCCTTTAGATAAGGGATTGAATCATATTCCTCGGGGTAGGATTTACCCTTTAGAATAGATGCATCCCCTTAGGAATGGGCTAAGGCCTTCCTTACCTAGTTCTCAATCAACTATTCAAGATCTTTCTGGGTCGGTACTGGAGGGACTAAGGAAATTGCCGGCTAAACCAGATGAACTGGGGGAATTACTTGCTAGATTGAAGGAAGTATCGACACTGACTCAGGGAATTTAGAATAAGTTCTACTTTTCTAGTTTGGTCAGTGATCACTTGAGTGGCAGATTATTGTAGCTTGAGGGAAGCCTGTCGTGACTTATCTTGTTGTGCTTGCATTTTCTTAACATGTAGCATCTAGTCTTCCACTTGTGCCTCATGATTCTTAATGTGCTAATCATCATCCTTGGCTCTCACTAAACCATCTGAATCTAAATCAATAATAGCTGAACCTTCCTCCTTGCTAGAATGGTGTTTACTTTTCTCAATTTCTGTAATGGATCCACTGGTCTCCACCATGCAGACATCATTGACAGGTACATTCTTATTTATGAGCATGTCATCTAACTCTAGATCAAAGGTTTCTTCAGCCTCTTTCTACTTAAAAATATATTTAATTTCCTGTACTGCCTAGTCGACTGGTCGGTCCCCTATTGCTTCAGGTTGATGAGCAAGTAGCCCTTATAATCCAATATAATATAACTCCTCATCTTATAACTAAGAAATCATGGCTTGTAGCTTAAGATCATCATCTATCAAAGGTTCTGCCATCAACTGCTATATTATCTGCATGTCTTCATCTTAAACTGTGTCCTCCCCTTCGACTGTTCCTTGGTCGATAGTCAAAAGGATTGCATCTTATACTAGGTGAAGGATATCTACCTTAAGAGATGATGTAGGAGCTTGGAGTTTGGTAACTCTGCTATCATGTAAGGTAAATTCCTTAGATCCCTGGGTAGGGAGCTCGAGAATAACAGATTAAATTTGGGAAAGGGTGACTAGGACATCAACTAAAGCATTAATTGAATTAACAACTATAATATTAATTAAATTAATAACAGTACTAACTGGGATCTAAACAACACTAGTTATAATATGTAACATCTCAACAAAATATCGAGGTGGCTCAACTGCAGGTGGAGGGACATCAACTTTGGTGATCTTCTTAGGGACATATTTCTTTTTTGGAGACTTTGGCCTCTTTCCCTTGACTTCAGGTGTCCCTTTGACTTCCGAATCCTCCTTGATTTTTATAACCACTAAGGGCATCTTTAGAGGTTTTGGTAAGGAAACTAGTGGCTCATCAATAAAATAGTAGCCTCTACCATATATAGTAAGTATAATACCCTCTATTTTAGAGGACAGAGGGCATGTCACCAAATGGTAACCATCTACAAACACATAAGTTGCAGCCTGTAGTACAAACTTCTTATTCCTCATAATAGGTTAGGGAGTCAAACTATTAGCATCATATTTCTCCTCCTTCAGGATCTCTTTCTCAAAGTGGTGGGACATAACTCCTTTCAAGTGTTTGACATACGTCTCCTTTTTCTCCCCTGTTAGGGCAACACCACCATAAATAATGTTTCTTAACATTCTTGATCTCTAAGGCTGTTTTTCCTTTCAAGACATTTTGGTTGAGTAATCAACTGTGCTTGGCAGGATACTAGCTATCCTAGCCACCCTCTACTCCCCTGTAGTAGTAGCTAAGGGGTAGAAATGACTACCTTGAAGGAGTGGAGAGGAGGCAGGAATAGGTAGATCTTTAACATCCTCTAGCTTTATCTGGATTAAAGTCTTAACCTCGATAATTTTTCTTAACTTGGCTATCTTCCTCCTACCATTCCCAAATAATTCTTCCCTATATTTTTGCTGGTAAACAAGATCCCAGAACTCAACCCTTTCTCAAAAATATATTTTGCTTTAGGGGTCTAAATAGTGACATCTTACTCTTCTTCCTTCTTATCAGGATTAAGGGGGTCAGGCCCTAATCCCAACACCAAATCAAAAATGAGGTTGTCCACCTTAGTAGCATTTAGGTCGAATAATTTCTTACAATTTAATAATAGCTCAATAGTACTAAAACCCAAACCAAACTGAATCATATTCCCAATATCAATCTCAGGTCAAACCTCTCCCAAAAGTGAAAAGCATCTTACCAACCATTGAATTGAGTTTGAATTTCTGGAATTGAGAAAAGAATTATAATTAAAAAATTTTAAAATTAAATTTTAAAAATCATAACAGACCTTGTATACTATCATATACGCGGAGTTGTTGGATTACCTCCAGATATATGATGGTAGAATGCAAAGGTCAATTATGACCTTAAGAGATATTAAAATTTCACTACATATATTAGACTACAAGGAAATATTATAGGGATGATGGTGTAAATTTTTTATTGAGAATGAAAAATATTTTAAAAAGATTTTAATTTTGAAAAAAAAAAAGATGAATTTTATCCAAAATTTGAAACACAAAAAATTGGATTTTCACCCATTCATAGGATTACAAGATGGGGAGGAAAAATAAAGAGGGTTTGTTGCCTGACTCTTTCCACTCTATAGATTAAATAGAGGAGGAATGTGAAGGCTGGAAAATTTGAAAGATTAAAGATCTTGGAAATACGATCAATAGGGTTCATTAAAATTTTAAAACTCCACATATTGAGTTAGACTCAATGATATAGGTTCATAAAATTGATAATGAGATTTTAAAAACTTGATTTAACATTATCACCCTATCGATTATTTTGGGGGAAGAATGTAAAAACTTGATCCACCTACAGAGATTTTATCTCTCTTTTAAAAGTTCTTTAGGGATGTTAGGCCCCTTATGAACTGACCCAAGGCTAATTAAAAGAGAGAGGTGAATCAGAAATTAAAACAAACACAATCTTAAAACCAGAATCAAGATTCACCACTACGAAAACCAAAGTGTAAAAATTTAAATGAGGAAATAATAAAGGAAAGAACACACTAGATTTATAGTGGTTCGGTTAAACCTTGACCTACGTCCACTCTTCGGAGGCACCCACCGAGTATTGCACTAACTAAGTGTCTCTCCTTTAGCCCCCACAGCTAAGCGAAGAAGCCCTTACAAAATCACTTCCATTTTCCCTGGTGCGGCGGAGTTGCCGGGTCTTTTGACTCCAAAGAGATCTTCTTCTTCTGTGAACTTCCCTCAAGACAAGCCTTGAATCCAATGGTATTAAGGTGCAAGCCTGCTGGAGCAACCGTGTGGACTCTCCCTCCACACTCCCTTGAGTCCCCCCTCACAGGAACTTCTCCCTCTCTAAGACTTCACCCATTCCTCACTTCCTTTTAAGCTTTCTCTTCAAGTTTCCCCCAAAAGAATGAAGCTACAATGGCTACCAAAAACACTTATAAAAGTGCCTTATCAAAAGCTTAAATAGGAGATCTCAAAATGAGCTCATTAATGCAACTTGCTGACTTTATCGTCCGGGCCGATAGGAATATCATTCGGGCCGATAGGAATATCGTCCGGGTCAATAGGAATATCGTCCGGATCAATAGGAATATCGTCCTAACCGATAAGTATAAATTAAGCTCAATCAGCCCGAAATGATTTGGGACGATCAGAAGAAAATTGATTACATCATCCGGGCCGATGCAATATCGTCCTAGTCGATTAGTTTAAAACCGAGTACAATCATCCTAATCATCGCTCCAAATTAAAGCTGGCCGATGTCATTCTTCCACAACAACATCCCGGTCGATCCTGTGATTGTCCCGAATGATGTGATCAAATCAATCAGCCTTTAATGCTTTCCAAATATACCAGATTAATTTAGGCATAATTGAGTTAGATCATCCTGGACGATGTGGATATCGTCCTAGCTGATTTCCTAAAATAAAGAATACCTAAACTGATCATGGCGGCTGATTCTTTCTTAATTGATCCTATAGTCCAGGCCGATCGGCTTAATGACGGCTGCCTTAATGAGGATGCCCTAATTAGGATTTCTTTTTTTGAACCTGTCGTCCAGGCCGATATAAATATAGTCCCAAACGATGTTACCAAAAATAATAAACTCTAGAGAACAGTCAGAAAATCTTCTAAGGTGCGTGTGTGCAAAGTTACATAGCTTTAGGAGCCACACCAATTACAAAAGACTCAAGTAAGAAAAAGGGTACAAATTGACTCAGACCTAGTCTACCCAATCTTGAGCTGATTCCAAATTGTAGTCTTAATCTTGTGAACCTGAAATATCAATAGATAAGGCAGTCATAGAGAAATAAGAGTGTTTGCTATCATCAAAATCATAACACATGAAAATAGATCTGCAACAATCTCCCCCTTTTTTATGATGGCAAACATTACTATTTGAATTTGCAAAGAACATTTTCTCCTAATCTCCCCCTCACTAGAATAAAACTTTTAAAAATAGGGGAGATAAAAAAAATTTGTTATTTTTAATTTTTTGAAGAAAAAAAACAAAACAAAAAAGATACAAATTCAACAATACGTTCTCCCCCTTTGACATTATCAAAAAGAGAAGGGGCACAAATAATAAGAATAAAATATTTAAAAGATAAAAAAAATGATCCCTGATCTAGTGAATAAAATAAATATTCTTAAAATGAGAAAGTTACCTCTTTGTTTTAATCAAAAATTTAGTAGAATTGTATTGGCAACGCATAGCCCAGAAAAAGTTAAAAATTCAGAATTTGATAATCCAAACTCTAGTTCTTTTAAAAGGCTCAAAAAAAATTTTAATTTAATATCTAAATAAAAGAATAAATTAGAGAAAGAAATAGTTATTTTTCAAAACTCCTTCCATAAAATATATTTAATAGAAGATTAATGCACGAATTATTAAATCAGGAATCATGATTTTCAAACTCAAGCATAGAAAGTATCAAGGGTTTTCTTAAGCTTTAATAAGTACAAGAATGGTAAGTATTAAATTTTGTGGGCTCATTTTATGCCTCTTGACAATTGCTTGACACATTGCGCATCTTTTAATTTTTTTGATACACTGTGTATTCCTTTTTTCCAATTTGGTCTTTGCGCATCTTTATTTTTGGCATCATTGGCCATTTTTTTTAATTCAAAAAATTATGAGTTAGATTCAATAACTTGCAAAAGATCCCTATACGATAAATAAAATGTAGGGAGATAAAAAATTTTAGTTTCAAAAACTAATTTATAATATGAAAAAGATTTTAAATCAAAAGTAGAATAACCTCTTTTAGGAAACAGAGATTGAGAATCAAAATATGAGTTTCCTTCCATTGACTATTTTTAGAGAAGTCAAACACAATTTTCATAAGAATTTAAAAAAAATAAGAGGTAGGTTTTCATTTTTAGAAAGGTAACATGTGTGTTGATCAGAGAGAACACAATGAAAAGAAAATTAAAGAAAACAAAATTTAACAAAATTGAAAAGAAAATAACATAAACAAAAAAGAACAAACAAAACATACAAACATAAAAAGTACACACAAAATAATTTAAGCATCATCTTGCTCCTGATCAGATGATTCAGAAGCAAGATCTGCCTAAGAAATTTTTTGCTTTTCATTATTTCCCCAATTTATAATTTGCTTTGCTTTACCCTTTTCTTTTGCATGAAGAATTCTCAAATTGGGGCACTGATTGTTTAAATGTCCAAGCTTCCTACATCCAAAGCAAATAATGTCAGAAGAAATATTAATATTTTTATAATTTTTACCTTTATTCCACTTTTGTTGATGCTTATGCTTTGATGAGCTTTTTGATTTGCTTGTCAAGTCATTGATTTCGTCACCAACTAAGCTACCTCTTTCTGTATCTTCAGCTTTTAGCACTATCGTTTCACCTGCATCCAAAAGTCTTAGACCCAAACTTTGCTCGTAGGCAATGAGTGAGCCAATCAAATTATCAATAGAATATTCATTCAAATCTTTTGATTCACAAATGGCAACAACTTTAGCATCAAACTTATTTAGTAGACAACGAAGAATTTTATTGACTTTTTCAAAATTTAAAAATTCTTTACCTAAAGCATGCAATGATGTCACAATTTGAATAAACCTAGTATACATGTCTAAGATTATTTCATAAGGTTTCATGAAAAATATTTCATAATCATGCATTAACATATTCAACTTAGATTGCTTGATTTCACTAGTGCCTTCATATATGGTGTGTAGTTTATCCCAAATTTCCTTACCAGTAGTGCACGTGGAAACTAACATACAATCTTTAAAATTTAAAGCACAGAAAAAATAGTTTAAAAATTTTGCATACAATTGAGCATTGATTTTCTCTCCTCTACTCCATTATTTAAAAAGAATATCAGTTTTAATTCCATCTAAAATACAAGACGGTATAGAATAATCAGCTAAAATCATATGCCACATACGAAAATCAATTGATTGCAAAAATGTAGACATGCAAATTTTCCAAAAATCAAATGTAATATTTTCAAATAAAGGTGGTCTGATGATTGAATAACCTTCCATAATATAAAAATTAGATATTTTAGCCATGGATCAAAATTCAAAAAGTTTTAAAAGTTGGTTTTTATGAATCCTGCTCTGACACCACTAGAAAGTTCGTTAGGGATGTTAGGCCCCTTATGAACTAGCCCAAGGCTAATTGAGAGAGAGGTGAATTAGTAATTAAAACAAACACAATCTTAAAACCAGAATCAAGATTCACCACTACGAAAACCAAAGTGCAAAAATTTAAATATAGAAATAATAAAGGAAATAATACACTAGATTTATAGTGGTTCGGTCAAACCTTGACATACATCCACTCCTTGGAGGCACCCACCAAGTATTGCACTAACTAAGTGTCTCTCCTTTAGCCCCCACAGCTAAGCAGAGAAGCCATTACAAAATCACTTCCACCTTCCCCGGTGCAGCGGAGTCGCCGGGTCCTTTAACACCAAAGAGATCTTCTTCTTCTGTGAACTTCCCTCAAGACAAGCCTTGAATCTGATGGTATTAAGGTGCAAGCCTGCCGAATCAACCTTATGGAATCCCCCTCTACACTCCCTTGAGTCTCCCCTCACATGATCTTCTCCCTCTCTCAGACTTCACCCATTCCTCACTCCCTTTCAAGCTTTCTCTTCAAGTTTCCCTCAAAAGAATGAAGCTATAATAGCTGTCAAAGACACTTACAAAAGTACCTTGTCTAAATCTTAAATAGAAGATCTCAAAATGAGCTCATTAATGCAACTTACTGATTTTATCATCCATACTTATACGAATATTGTCCTGACCGATCAGTACAAATTAAGCTCAATCAGCCATGGACGATTTGGGAAGATTAGAAGAAAATTGGTTACACTGTTGAAGCTGATGCATTATCATCCTAGCCGATTAGTTTAAAATGGAGTACAATCATCCTGATCATCGCCCTGAATCAAACCTGGCCGATTCAATCATCCACGACATCATCCCGACCGATCCTGCAATCATCCTGGACGATGTGATCGAATCAATCAGCCTTTAATGCTTTCTAAAGATATCAGATTAATTTAGGCATAATTGAGTTAGATCGTCCTGGACGATGTGGATATCATCCTGGCTGATTTCCTAAAATAAAGAATACCTAAATTGATCATGGCTGTTGATTTTTTCTTAATTGAGCCTATCGTCATAGCCGATACAAGTATCGTCCAGGTCGATCAGCTTAATAATGGCTGCCTTAATGAGGATGCCCTAATTAGGGTTTCTGCTTTTGAACCGATCGTCCAGGCTGATATAAATAACGTTTTGACGATGTTACCAAAAAATAGTAAACTCTAAGGTATAGTCAGAAAATCTTCCAAGGTGCGTGTGTGCAAAGTTACATAGCTTCAGGAGCCATACCAATTATAAAAGACTCAAGTAAGAAAAAAGGGTACAAACTGACTCAGACCTAGTCTACCCAATCTTGAGCTGATTCCAAATTGCAGTCTAGATCTTGTGAACCTGAAATGTCAGTCGATAAGGCAGTCGTAGAGAAATAAGAGTGTTTGCTATCATCAAAATCATAACCCACGAAAATAGATCCGCAACATCTTTTTGACATGAATTTCATGGTTGGCTAAGCTTTCCTAAGGAAGAAATGAGTAAAGGATCCAATGGAAGGAAAGGTAATTAAGACTAACGATGAAATAAAAGTTTGCCATTTTTTTTATTTATGGGATTTTAAAAGGTAATTTTCATTGCAAGGTACAAAACAAATCTAAATTAATTTTCTTCAAGGAAATTAGAAATTAACTTTAAATTTTAACTCTTGAGTCAAATAAACCATTAGGAATAATATACCACCTTGGAAGGTGGAGAAAAAATCTCCTAACAAGTTCAGACCCGAAATTATATATTTCCTCTTAAATGTCGCAGCCTGATTTAAGGGAGAACCATATTTGACCCCGGAGAGTCTAAATGAAGTTCAGTTAAATATTTTACTATGATAATCAAGAGAAGTGATCATTAATTTCATATTCAAATTTATGTTAGCAAATGATTTATCTCCCAAATGGGAGAAAATGTCATCCATTAGCAATTTTTCGATTATGACGATGATGATCAATATAAATCTAATTTCCTAAAAGAAAGATTATTTGAGTTTTGAAAAATTAATTTGAGTTCTAAATCTCCTATGAGCACAAGCCCTCGTAATTAATTACATTATAGGAAATCAAAGACTTCTATGAATACTCTTGATTAAAATAATGGCAGATATTTTATTTAGAAATCTTCTACGAATGATATCAAGGAGGTGAATTTTAAGTTCTACTTTGGGATTGGATCACATTTTAAACACTTATTTCTAGTGTCAATGGAGGAGAGGTAGGAGAAACCTTAGGATTCTAAAATAATTCAAAAATATTCTAACCTAATCTAAGTGTTTGGCTTTCAAATTTAAAAGTTGTTGGGCACCACTAAACATAAACCTGGATTTTAATCCTAAGATAGATACAAGTTACTTTGAGTGGGATACACTCGGTCTTCAATTCCTCAGCGGGCTCCTTGGGTTTATTGTACCTAGGTTTCTCAATGAAAAATAAAACTCTTCCCCTATTCAGATGGTTATTCTTTCCCCTTTTGGTATTAAACTGATCCAAATTTAGGCTTCAAAATAGAAAAAGACTATCCCCCTAAGGGATATCCTTTCCTATTTGGAATCCAACTTTAAACTTATGTATCCCAAAAACTATCCCCCTAAGGGGTATCCTTTCCTATTTGGAATACAACTTTAAACATATGTATCCCAAACTCAAAGATAATTTCACACCTCAATACTTTAAATAAATTACATTGATATTGAAAAGAAAAGTATAGACACTCCTGTAAGGTTATCTTGGACATTTAAATATTAAATCAATCCTAAGAAATTATATAATAAAATTAAAATACTATAACTAGTCACGTTTGGCCATGCTCTTATTTATTTGGGGGCAAAGCTGCTGAAGCACCTATAGCATTTATAACTATTAAATTTTTATCCCCCTTAATTACCCTACACGAGCATGGCCACCCAAAGAAAATTCAGTGAGTAACCCGATTGTTCTTAACCTAAGGGTAGTCTAATCATAAATTAAATCATTAATCCATATAGTACCTTAAAAGTAAATAAAAACAACAATCAATTTCAATCACAACTTGTAATGAAATCTTAGAAAACCTAGAACTCAATGGTAAATTAAACACTGTCCTATCTTAGGCTAGAGTTTGTTATCCTAACAAATAATATAAAGTGTGTGCTAAAGGCCATGTGGCTGCGATAGATGCTAAGCAGGGTAGTTAGTTAAGATTTTCTAATGTTTAGTTTTATTAAAGGTTGAAGGAGATATTTATGTTTGAGTTTAAATGTTAAAGTATTAAAGTTTAATTTAAGATATATTTTAAGGATTAGTTAATTAAATGGATTTAATTAGTTAAAGATTAAGGGATCAGTGAATTTTAATTAGTTTGATTAGTTGTTGATTTTAAGATCTAAATTAATTTAGATTTTCCATCAACCAGTTCGTGGCATTGTGCCAATGGGCTTGCGGAACTAGACCTCCTTAGGTCACTTAGCCCCATAGCCCGGAGTAGTGTATCCTAAAAACCTAGTT
The DNA here is from genome assembly GCA_022539455.1 of Dendrobium nobile. Lineage (NCBI taxonomy): Eukaryota > Viridiplantae > Streptophyta > Magnoliopsida > Asparagales > Orchidaceae > Dendrobium > Dendrobium nobile. The sequence continues at coordinate 42,526,039 of CM039721.1, read as the reverse complement.
TATAGAGTTGGGTTAAGAATTTTAGTTTAGTTAAAAGATTAAGAGTTAATTAATTCTAAGGTTTTACACTATATTTAATTCATTCGTGGTATTTTGCCACTAGGCTCGAGGAATTATTCCTCCTTAAGATACTTAACCCTGTAGCCCAGAGTAGTCAATCCTAAAAACTTCATCTTTGAAGTGCTTGTTATGTATTAGAAGGGCTAGTTGATTGATTTTATTAATCAAGTTAGATTTTTTTTAGAACTTTAAAAAAACTATTAATATTTGGAAATTTATTTTTGAATTATTTAATCACGTTAACTAATGAAGCAAAAGTTAACTTTCTTATTTAAAGTTAATTTTGATAGTTTCAGATCTTAAACAAATATTTGACCCTAAGATGAGCAATTAGACTATTAGTTTGCTTAATTTTGAGTTTTCTATAAAAAGTTATGATTTTTTTATGTTTGGACCTAAATTTTAACTATGTGTGATCGAAAAGTTAATTTTTTGACTTTGGCTTAATTTTGGAAGATTAATCTTTTGGAAAAATAATAGACCCTAAATGGAGCTGACTAATTCAAAGTTTGGTTGATTTGGAGTTTTTAAGAATTATTTATGATTTTTTAAAGTTTTCTTAATTAAATAAATTTTCAAATTACTTAATTTGGAAGGTTTTTATTATTTTGCCACAAACTTATTCTAAACTGGTTGGAATCACTCCCAAAGGACAGGGATAACTCATCAGAGTATTTTCAAATGTTTAGAAATTTTTTGGAATTTCTAATAATTTTAATTAATTAAATTAATTATTTTTTATTTATTTTCACTAAAAGTCAAATCAAACTTCAATTTAAAATCCAATGATGGGGCTTTTATTTTTCATACGTAAAATACTAAATTTTGATCAAATTGATGTATTAATTATATTTTTTAGATTTAAATTTGATATATATAATTATTTGAATTTTTTTGGGTCCTTAAAAATGCTACATTTTTATATGGTTAATTTAACTTCCAAACTTAATGAAATTTAAACCTATGGTGTAACATGACATTAAGTTTGAGTTTGCCATGTTTCACCCCTAATGGGTGTGTGTATAATTTCCTAGGAATTATCTAAATCATCTAGACCATGTCATTGATTATATTTCCCAGGTGTCACTAGAGTTCAACTATACTTGAATTTTTTTTAACTAATGCTGGAACATATGCAATCACACCATAGGAATTATGCACCCTAATTACTAAAATTTGAACAATTATGAATTTCCAATTTTTTTGTTCAAAATGGGCCCATTACTTTGGAAATTCAATCATAGTAATCTATTGGGTATCTTATTCTAAAAAATTACAAAATATGCCTAAGATACTCAAAAAAATTTCACCAAAATTTGGACCCTAATAAACCAACAACAACATCATCAAGCCTTTATCCCACTACGTGGGTCAGCTACATGAATCCTTTTTCTCCATCGTGTCCTATTAAAAGTCAAATTCTCGTTTAAATCTAATAAAGAAAGGCCATTCCTAATATTTTCTAACCAAGAATTTTTAGGTCTACCCCTACCTTTCTTAACATAAGTCAAATCTAGTACCTCTACTCTCCTAATCGGGTCATCGGAAGGCTGCCGTTTTATGTGACCAAACCATCTAAGGTGACTCTCTCTAATCTTATCTTCTACTGGAGCTACTCCAACCTTTTCACGTATATGCTCATTTTGTATTCTATCTCTAAGGGTAAAGCCACTCATCCATCAAAGCATCCTCATCTCTGCCACACTTAACTTAGTATTATGCTTCTCTTTTAATGGCCAACATTTGACACCATAAAGCATTGCAGGCCACACTGCCATCTTATAAAATTTTCCCTTAAGTTTGAGGGGTACAATTCTATCACAGAACAAGCCCGATGCATTCCTCCACTTCAACCATCCAACTTGAATTCTGCTGATAATATCCCCATCTATTTCACCATCACTCTGAACAATAGATCCAAGATATCTAAAACTTGTACTATTATTAATGACCTGATCGCCCAAAGTCACAATCCCCTCACTAGGTCTATTACTACTAAAATTACACTCCATATATTTCGTTTTAGATCTACTCAAGCGAAAACCTTTAGACTCTAAGGTTGACCTCCACAATTCAAGTTTACCTTCAACTCCCTCTCTAGTCTTATCAACAAGAAGAATATCAATAGCAAAAAGCATGCACCAAGGTACATCCTCTTGCAAATGTCTAGTGAGAACATCCATGATTAAAGCAAAAAAGATATGTGCTTAAGGCTGATCCTTGATTTAACCCAACCGAAATAGGGAAATACTTGGTCAATTCACCTTGTGTTTGAACACAAGTAATAGCTCCAGCATACATATCTTTAATGATTTGAATATAAGCATTATTGACTCCTTTCTTTTTAAGAACTCTCCATAACACTTCTCTTGGAACTTTATCATATGCTTTTCCTAAATCAATAAATAGCATATGTAGATGTTGACCTCATTTTTGGTATGAGGTCACTAAGACCCTTCCAAACTCTAGATTAATTCTAGGCCCTAGGATCCACTCTAGACCTTAGGATCCTTTCCTAGAGCCAGACCTTAGGGCCCACTCTAGAGCCTAGGGTTCCCTTAGATCCTAGATCCTGAAACCCCTTTAGATCTTAGGACTAATCTAGACTCAAATCAATCCCTATCTTTGATCAACTCCAACTTCAAATCAATTTCTACCTTTTGATCAACTTCAACCTTTGATCAATTTAAATCTCAAATTTCATTCAACTCAAACCCCAATTAATTCAAATTTCAAACACATCCAAACTTTGATTCAATCCACTTGATAATCCAAAATTTAACTTAGACTTTGATTCTACCTTTGATCTAGCTTTGATCCTATCCATTCATTAACAATCACCACATGATTGTAAATGATTTGGATACCCCAATATTGATCATTCAAACTTGAAATCCATTCCAAATCCAGAAATCCAAACTCAAATCCAAAGTCCTAAGGTCTTGTCCTAAAGACCCTTTTCAAAGAATTTTCAAACATTTCAAAACCCAGTCAAATGGCCTTTGATTCAGGGTCTATCACTTGCAAAGTGATAAGACATGTCTCTAGAGGTTACCCTCCAATTTTGAGCCTATTCTGAGGTCTCTAACCCCAGAATCTGAATTAAAATTCAAAGGCTGTAAAACCTTCAAATATTTACAGCCTATGCCACTGAACCTAACCCCTTTGAGATTTTGATCTTGGAGCCTTTATCAAAGCCTCCAACCACTTCCAGACTCTTGATTTTAACCCACTGAACAGTAAACTGCATTTTTCAGATCCATTTTTGACCCTAGTTGACCAATAGGTCAAAATTGACCAAAATACCCTTATGGGATTTCAAATGGCCATTTCTTCAAATCAATTCCAAACTCTTTGAAACCACTTCCAATAAACTTTAAATGTTAAACTCAACTTGTTGAACTCAAACCCAGACCTTGGGTCAACCTGGTTGACCAAGTCAACCAAGTTTAACCCATGGACCCATACACCCTTCCTCTTTCAAATTTTTGAATCAAGTCCATTCCAAGTCCTTTGAATGTATGGGATAACCTCCTGGGTACCCAAGAGACCCCTCTTGGTGACCCAAGCCTTGGGCTCACTTGGGTTAGCCATATGGCTTGACCCAAGTGACCAAGCAGAGGCCTCCCTTGAGCCATCTTTTGATCTTAACCAAATTGAACCCAAATCAAGGTGCTATTGAGTTCCAATTAACCCAATACACCTTCCTTGATCAGCCCAACCCTTGGGCTCACTTGGGTCAAGAGCCCAAAGTGCCCAAAAGCACTTGGGATTGAGCCAACTCTCAACCTAAGCCCAATTGAACTCGACCAACACCTCCCATAGGTGGCCCTAGGTTCAATACATCTCCTCCAGCCAGCCCATGCCTTGGGCTAGCTTGGGTCAAGAGTTAGGCTAACCCAAAGTAGCCAAAAACACTTGGACCTGAGCCATCTCCCAGCTCAGATCAAATTGGACCCAATTGCCACCTGCATTGGGTGCACTAGACCCAGACCTACCTCCCATACCAAGCCCAGGGTCTGGCCTGGCTCGGATCGAGCTCAATTCGACTTGAACCGAGCAGGTTTGGGTCCAACCCAGTCACCAGTTCGATCCAGGCCTCCCCAGGCCAAATTGACTTCACCCTTGGCTCCAGCATGTCCCCATCGGTCTCCCCCGGTCAACCCGACCCAGGCCATGGCCGGCGGCGGTCGGAGCCAATGGAATTTAAGTTCCGGTGGTCCCCCCAGACAATCCCTGGCTCAAGGCTGCTGCCCATCGGTTCGATCTCCACGATCCCTCCTGGACGTCACCATCGTCCACCTGGCAGCGATCCGAGCCTTCCCCAGTTCAATCCCGGCCGTCCAAGCTCCCGAAGGGTGGCCGAATACCCCTGAGCTCGCCAGACCTCACGAGGCATTGGCATTCGCTCTCGTTCGATCCCCAAAGCTCCTTCGAACTCCCGGAAGCTTCCTTCGAACCTAGAGATCAATCCCTCCTTCCGTTTGAGCAAGCGCCCACGAAAGCCTTCGGCATCCCGCTCGAAGTCGCACCTCCGGCCATCATCTGACCCCGACGCCTGAAGGAGAACTGTTTGCCACCATCCCCTGAAGCTTCCTGATAGAGAAGCTCATTCGTTGAGGCCTTCTCTGCGGTAATCTCTTCATCCCGAGCTCCCTAGCTAGGTAGTTTGGTCAAGTGTGAAGGAAACCTTCACCCCAACGGATCTCCACCATTGAATTGGAAGTTTCCACCATCCTGATCCTCCCTGTGAAATTTCATCGGAGTTCGCCAGCGGGATCGCCCGGATCAAGCCGGAGAAGCTCTGTGGTCTCGGATACGAGCGGGAGGTTGAAGACGAAATCATAGCCGTTGATCTTGATCAACGGCTCGGATTAGATCCCGCGGTATCGGAGCGCCTTCGATCCCAGCCGTTCGATCTGCAATCCGACGGCTGTGGTTAATCCGGCCGTTAACGGTTAGCGCCAATCATTGCCTGGCGAATCAGCGCGCGCCGCGTGGTAACGGCTGCTGACTGTGTAATTGCCGGATTAATAAATCCAGAAATTCAAGGGAACTTCAAAAATTCATAACTCCCTGTACACTTGTCCAAATTAAGTGTTCTTAGACTCATTGGAAAGGTCTCAAGGAGCTCTACAAAAGCCTTATGGTTCCAGACCCTGGTTAGGTCAGTCTTAGGTTTAATTTCAATTTGAGCATTTTATGAATTTCTTTAATTACTTTTTAAATACATGTCCACCAGGTCTGGAATTTTGGGGGATTCAAATTGGACATGTTTTTGACATGTCCAAATTTTATCTCCCCATTTTAAGTTGTTCAAGGGCATTTTCCCTATTTTTTTAAGTTTAAGGGTCATGGTTTGACCCTTAAATTCAAAAGGGGATATAGACCTATCCAATGGGATTTAGGGTGTGATTTTTGGTGTGTTGATGATGTGTAGGATGAGGAGTGTAGAGCCACTGATTTTGCCCCAATTCAAGCCTAGGATAGACCCCCATAGTGATTTGAAGGTGACTTAGAGCTCACCTTGGGTGGTTTGGTTGACCACCTTAGAGTGCTCCATTTGAGCTCAAATTTGGTGGGTTTTGTCCTTAGGGTCAGGTGATCCTATGGACCAAATTTCATCAAATTTGGAGTTCATTTGGTTCCCCAAGTAGGAGCCTCAAAAATCCTTCTTAGAAATGGCCTGTTAACCCTAATCAATTGATAATGAACTTTTCTTAACTCCTAAAATCCATTAAAATGTCCTTAATTGTTTTTAATTGACCCCTTGACCAATAAGAATTGAAACCCTCTCAAATTGATCTTTAGACTTGTCTTAGCTTGGTCCTTAGGTAATTAGGGTCTAACCAACTGTAATTAAATCTTAAAAATCCCAAAAGGGTTTTAAACACTTGTTGATCTGTCCTTGGGTCATTTATGACCTTTGGAATTGATCCCAAGGAGTTTAGGGCTCATTTGGGCTCAAACCCTTAAGTAGATCCCTTAGTTGTAGTAATTTGATACTCCCTACGAATGTGTAAAATTCCTAAAATTCACTGTTAATTATAGAAAATTCTTGATTAATCAACTTAGTGGATAGTGACTTCAATTAGGTTCTATCACTTCCTAGAAACATCAAACCTCCATAATCTAGCTAGAACCAAGGATTCAACATCTTAGGTGACCTTAGGTCAGAACGGGCCAGAACTTTTAAAAAAATCATAACTTTCCATAGGAAACTCCAAATTGAGTGTGCCACCTGTTTAACAACTCATGATTAAGTCTATTATTTATTAAAAATTTAAAACCCATAAGATTGACTCTAATTTTGAAAGCCAAATCTTGACCTCTTAGTTAGCATACCCGGATAACTCTGTGAAATTTTTTAACTCTTCTAACCCTTAAAATTCTTTTAATAGGTAATTAAAAGTTTTCAACCAACCCACTAAAATAAGTAATCAACTCTCCTTGATATTAATTCACTTCTTTAATTCCAACCAATTCAAAGTAACTTAATTAATCCTGATTGCTACTGGGTAACCCAGGCCTACGAGGCTATTAGTTTAGCCCCAAGGAAGGTGAAATAAACTTCATGGCCTCGGTGTGAAACAAAGGTAGTAATCAATTAACCCTTAAAATACATTTAATTAAAATTCCTAATTTGTTAATATTTAAATTTTAATTCAAATCTCCCTTCTAAGCCTTAACAAATTTAAAACTTTAGACAACATTAATAAACCATCTACTTCATGACCTACCCCAACCACACAACCTTTTTACACACACTTTTGATGATGTGCTAGGACAACCAACTCTAGATCTAGGATAGGCCGGTGTTTACTTTACTGCTGTGTGCCGGGTTTTTCGTGGTTTTCACTACATGTTGTGGATGAAATTGCTTTGCTGTGTCTGCTTACTTTTCTGTACTCTATGGATGGATTGATGTGTTTGGCGACTAGATTACCCTTAGGATAGGTGCGATCTGGATGTTCACATAATTTTCTGCAGGTGGCCACGCTCATGCAGGACAATAAAAAGGGGGGGCTAAGTTAATAATAAATGTTAATTGTTATAAATGCTTGCACAGGTGCTTCAGCTGCTAAAGCCCCCAAATAAAAGAGCGTGGCAAGTGTGTTTTACTTACTTTTCTGCACATATATACAACTGCTTGGGAATAATTTTTTTTAACTGCTTAGGATAACCCTGCATGTGAGTCTAGATTTTTGATTTGATATAAATGTAATTTGTAAATTGTAAAGTGTTGTGAAAGTTAAGTTTGAGTTGGGATATTTAGGTCCAAAGCTTGGGTTCCAAAGAGGAAATGATGCCCTTTTGGGAACTATTCCTTTTCCATTTGGAAATCCAAATTTGGATCACACTTCTCTTATATCCAAAGAGGAAAGAGTGGCCTTCCCCTCTAAAGGGAAGTGCCCTCTTATCCATTTGGGTAGCTTGTTGTGGAGAACCCAAGGAGTTTGAAGAAAAGGAGTCTAAAGAAGAGCAAAGATGAAGACTTGAAGATTGAGGGTATCCCACTCAAAATAACTTGCGTCATTACTAGGCTTAGAATCCGGGTTGTTATCAGTGGTGCCCAGCCACTTTACTTTCTGCAAAACTCTGGTTTGTAATAAGCAAGGCAACTTTGCCTATGGACATTTATTAATTAATTTATATTTAATGTGATGAGTTGATTGCCTCTAGGATTGCCTGCTTTTCTTAGTTTTTTTGGCGATTGTGTGCCACTTTTGTTTTAGCCTGGACACGTGAGACTCGTAAGTGTGTGAAAGTTTTATACTCATAATTTTAAAAAGTCTAAAATTTTAGTGACTCTAAATAACATAGAAAGATAACGAATCTAGGGAATTAGCCGGGGACCAACCCCGGGGTCGCATGCATATTTTTGCACTTCTTCTTTCCTTGTTTTAGACCCTTCCCCGCCTGCGGGTAGAGTTCGGATAGTCTGACCTATGAGGACGAGGTGCCGGACCTGGGGAAGCCCAATCTTCTAAAAAATTATTTTCTAAGTCTGTTTTTAAAATTTCAAGCATACTTGATTTGGAAGTTGTCAACTAGCATGCATTGCATTAGATACGAACTAAAAGAGTCAAAAATCTTAATTGCATCAGTTTAGCATTTTAGCACCCAACATAAGTTAAAGGGGCCAACTAGGAAAATTTTTTTTTTAGATGTCGGCCCCAACTCTCCAAAACTTTAATTACAACGTCCCTACCACTCTTTCATAAAAGACCGGGTTCATATATTTTAAATCGACTAAGTGGTTAGCTGGCTCCCCAATCCAGGCCATGGTAAGACCAGGTTCTGCACTGCATTAGTTAGGTTCGGACGGCTGTGGTCCAGCGTCCAAATTAGATTTAGGATCCGGTGCAGATCTTTGATTATAAGACCCCAACTTCGGGAATATAGTCCCAAACTTCTAATAAAATGTTCAACTCAAATTAAACCTCTTTCCAATCCTAAAATGTAAAGCCCAACGTTTAGACTAAGTTGGTACACTTCCGGATGGTTCTGGAATCTCAAGGTGTCCCCTACCTCTCCTCCTTTGACTCTGATAATAATTGTTCAATCTTGATCCATTCCCTTTTGATTCTCTAAAGGATTCTATTCAAATTTTTTTTTATATATCACTCCTAAAAAATCTAACAAAATTTCATTCTTATTTTAATCGAGAGTTTTTGTAGGGGACTCTGTCTCCCTACGATGTAATTAACTACGAGGGCTTGCGCTCATAGAAGATTTGGAACCCCACACACCTGATTTCAAAATTAACCTTTTTAAAATATTCTTAGATTTCTTTGGGAAAAGTTCAAAAAAAATGATTGTCGTTATCATATTAGAAGAATTATCATTGAAAGGTGTTATTTCCCTTTTGGGGAGATACATTCTTCTTTGATAAGGCTTTGGATATGAAATCGACAACCATACCCCTCGAATATCATAACCAGACATTTAGTTGATCTTTACCTTGTCCCCTCGGGGCCGTGTGAAGTTCTCTTTAGAGTCTAGTTATGATATTCGATATGAATCACATAATTCTAAGTCCGAACGCCATTATGGGATTTTATTTTCATCCTTTGGGGTGATATAATTTTCCAAACGAGCTGGTTCGACTTTTAGAATTAAGATTCAGCCTCAATTCTAAAATTCCCAAAGAAAACTAATATTTTTCAAAACATGTTTTTCAAAATTCCACCAACAGTAGATCATCCTTATTTTCTCTCTATTTTTCCATCAAACCTCTTAATAAATGTATGGCTTCCATAGTCGACCTACCCGGCATGATTCCAAATTGATTTTGAGAAACATTAGTATCACGCTGCAACCTATGCTCCATAACTCACTCCCATAGTTTTAAAGTATGACACATTAACTTAATACCTCTATAATTCGCAAAATCTTATGCATCATCTTTATTCTTAAAAATAGGAATTAACACACACATTCTCCACTCATCTGGCATCTTTTTAGTTTTCAAAATAGTAATAAAAAGTTTAGTGAGCCAAGAAATTCCTTCATCTCCTAAGCATTTCCATACCTCTATTGGAATATCATCCGAACCCTAATAAACCACTAGATTATAAAAAAATCACAAAAAACAAAATCCAAACAAATAAGAATATCTCACAATCCAGTAAATAAATTCACTAAATTTTAATTTGAATAAATAGTAGGCAAAATTCCCTTTCCAACAATACAAAGAACGACCAATTTGGTGAAATTTTTATTTTCTGTGAATTTTGGAATATTTTGAGCATTTTTTGTATTTTTATTAAATAAATAGTCTGCGCCAATAAATTGTAATGATTCGCATTGAAACAATGGTGTGCTCGATTTATTGACGTGGCACAAAATGAATGGCCACTAAACCACGTTGGTGCTTCATCGGAGCCATTGATTCGACTGTGGAACGAACCAGCAGTTGAGATGCAGCCATGTAGGTGCCCACTAATCAGACTGGCATACATTCAAACCCAATTAGGAGCATCATACATTTCAATTGATCCTGAGTTATCTGATACTGATGAAGGCAAATTCTAACGGTTGTGATTAATCAGTCGATTTCAGTTCAAAAATAAACTAAATTGTCAAATACTTATATCTCCCAAAAGACTTAGCCAAATCTCATGAAATTTGAAACATAGCTTACGACAACATATTCTCGTAATGCCTGGAGTTTGGAGGCTCCTTGCATTGCAAATTTTCTATAGTTTAAAATTGAAGTTCTACCTAAAAGTAAGAAACTTTTACAATCTAGCCGACGAATTTTTGAGAGCTTAGACCCCTTTTACTCCTGATGATGTCCTCTACAAGTTTGTTAAAGATCCCAAGAGCTTTGAATCACTGGATTTGAAGTTCTTGAAAAGAGATGGGTTTCTCCACTAGAATGGTCTCTCCTTAATAAAATAATAATTTTTGACCTAGGAATGATGGTGGAAGGATTGGGATGGACTTGGGAAGAGCTAGAGAGGATGGGGAAGGCTCATGGAAGGTTAGAGGCTACTAGAGTAGGAGTGTAGATGAAAATGAGCAAGGATGATGGGTATTAGGTCAAGTTCCCTACACTTAACCCCTTCTTTTTAAATTGGATGGGATTTAACTAGAGCGAACATAGACCTAAATTTCCCAAAATTAGGAGAAAGCTGGTGGGTTGAGAGATTGGTCTTGCCCCATAGGTAGGGGATAGGGGTACAAATGAGGCGAGTCAAGCTTGAGCTAGGGGGTAATCGAGTCGAGCCTGACAATCAAAACTCGAGCTCAAGCTTGAGCATGAACTTAAGTCGAGTTCAAAATCTGAGCTCGAGCTTGACTCATCATCATATTGAGCGGCTCATTAAGTTGACTATCGAGCCCATCGTCGCACCTGTGACAGGCGACCCATCATCTCAAGACCTCAATTCTAACTTCTGTGGTTCCACCCTTATCGTTGCATCCATCATCATCTAGCTTGTCCATCGTCATCCAAGATCTTTCAGTGAGATTCATACCTTGAACTCATAGCATCTGCCATCAAGAACCAACATCTTGAGCTCATATAATGTGTTCCTGAGCTTCATCGTCGAGAACTTGAGATCCGTCATCTTGAGGTCATCATCCTAAGATCTAACGAGCAATGGATGAGCTCTATCATCGAGATCAAGATCAGTCACATCTGCTCTTTATCTTGAGCTTGTTATCAAAATCTGCTCTTGCGTCATCGCTGTTTTGTATTTTTCACTCGTGAGATTTGGATTTTCTACCCACGAGCTCCACCAATGAGCTGCTCGCCAAGCCAATGAGTCAAGTCTGATGTATGTTTGAGCTCAAGCTTGATTAGCCATCGAGCTCGAACTCATGTTCAAGCTCAACTCATGAGCTTCATAAGCTCGACTCGTCAAGCCTATTACCGAGTCGAGTCCAAGCTGGCTCACGATATGGCTTAACTTGGTTGCACCCCTAATAAGGGGATCACATACATTTCCTTCATTTGGCTAAACCAAGCTTAAGCATCATTTAGGGAATTGATTTATGGCCTTTTATGAGAGAAAATAAGCTGCTTTTTAGTAGGTTTGTGTAGGATTTAGATGGGGGAATGGGATTTGCTTATGTGGCATAGTGGTGTATCCAAAATTTGGTCTCTTTGTCATGAGTTTGAAAGGGATTATTGACTTATTGACCTTTTTGCCAGTGAATGGTGATAGGGATAGGTCTTGAGAAGGTCAATAGGGTTGTAGGAAATTATCCCAAGGACTTTGGAGTAAAGGGATTGAAGCTTTGAATAAATGCATGAGGTTGGAGAGGGTTTTGACCCTTCCAAATGGGTTGACCAAGTCAACCTATGGGAAGTTTGATTTGGAAAGTTTTAAACATGTCAAGGGTGTCCAATTAAATGATTTTGAGGTTGATTTGATTAAAATAGGTTGAATAATTAAATTTAACAACTATGTATATCAAGGGTTGATTTTCTCAACCATGGTTGACTTGGTCAAGCTAGTCAAATAGGCTCAAATGAGTATTTTGAGATCAATGGAGGTGGTCTCATGTATTGGTGAGATCATTTGGATTAAAATTTACATTTGAAACCATAAGGGGCATTTTTGTCAACCTTGGTTAACTTGGTCAACCAGGTCAAATCAAGACTTAAGTCCGGGTCCAATAGATCTCAAATTATATTTAGGATCCATTGGGATAGTTTTTGAAGAATGATATGAGAAGACCATGTTGAATTTTTGGAAGAAGACCAAAAATACCATTAAAGGGCCTTTTAGTCATTTTGACCCCAGGTCAACACTAGGTCAAACTGGATCTCAAAAATAGTTATTTATTTGTCAAAAATTCATAACAAAGGTGATGGATGTGGTTGGAAGGTTTGGAAGGGGTCCCAAGGTCAAACTTCACTAGACGGCTTGTTTTGTGGCATAGGCTATAAATATTTGAAAGTTTTGCTCCCTTTGGAAACCAATTCATTTTTTGGGGCTAGAAATTTTAGAATGAGCTCAAATTTGGAGAGCTAGTTATAAAGATATGTTTGATCAATATACAACTGATAGATCATGAATCAAAGGTCATTTGATTGGATATCTAGGTGATAAAAAATTCTCCTAAAAAAGGTTTCAGGACTTAGTCTATTAGCTTTTGATTTGGACTTAAGAATATTGGAGTTGAGATGGATCTTAAAGTAGATTGATTAGACTAGATCTTCCATATCAATCTCAAACATATGAATTATTGAGAGTGATTAAACAGGATTGACGTTTGATTAAAAAATGATCCAGGAACTAAGACTTAAAATTGAATTAGATTTTGGATTGGATTTTATCAGGGATCTGAATTGGAGTTTGGATGGCATCTATGTGACTAACATGTGAATAATTATCAGTCCTTAGATCACCAAAGGTAAATATGGATTGGGCTTGTTGAGCTCATAAAAAAATGAGGTCAATAAAGGAGGAACTGGTTGAAAACACATAAACCAAGAGCCAGATGAACTAGATGGATGCAAGGGGAGAAATGGCAACAATCATCTCACTGGAAACATTTCACCTATACGTTTGAGCTAGGAAAATGTTGGGGAGGATGTTTTAGGGAGAATGAAAAGAAAATTTGTCTCTAGATACTCTCGTGGCTTTGTTAGATAAAGATTAGTGAAATGAACCCCCTCTTATTACATTAAGCTTTAGAGTTCAAATTGGACGGTCATGATTGACTAAGCCGCTTCTTTGTATCCTTAATATGTGCCTCAGGTGATTAGAATGGAAAGATAAAGGCTAGACCAGTCCCATTACCATTTGTTGAATCCTAGAGAGGGGGATTGAATTTGCTTAAATTGGTTAAGCTAATTGTTAAGGTCAGTTTGGAGAATGCTTAAGGGAGTAATAAAGATCATGTGATTGGGTTAAAATATTTGGGATGGAGCAAAATAGTTTAGGGAAGTGAGTTAACCAATAGGAGAGAATTTGAATGCTTATGGACTAGTTTGACTAGTCAACCTAGTCAACAATTAATGATGTGGCAGGGAAAGAGTGTCATGGGTCATTTGAGTGATCTCCAACCCCTTGTGTTCATGAATTTGAGATCAAAAGAGAGGGTTAACATTGAGGAAGCTCTTCCTAATTAGGTTTTGAAAGGTTTGACAAGTCAAACTGATCAAAAAAATAATGAGGTGATCTCCAAGTTTTGAGGGGATGCTAGTGTTGTAATTTGAGAGAGGCATAAGGCTATATGGGAAAAGTTTAAGTGTATAGTCAAATATATGAATGAGTTTGACCAAGTGTGAAATGTCTGACTTGGTCAAATTTATTAGGGTTTGATTGATCTATGATTGAGATATATTCAAGGCATAAGAAAAAGAGAATTTGAAGCTTAAAAAGAGTTGGATTGTATGTACATGAAGATTTAATCAAAAGCTTAGGAATTTGACCAAGTCAAATATGTTGACTTGGTCAAATTCAATAAGATTTGACCCTTCAATGTTTTGAATGCATTTGAGTCAGGGATTGGGATAAGATTGGAAGTTTGAAGAGGTTTGAATAGGTTGAAAGGATTGAATGCATTGAATTAGGCCACATGGATCAACTTTTACCAACCATGATCTAGTTGACCAAGTTAACTATTGATTAGGTTAAAGTGACAATCAAGTTCAAATCATCAAGAGAAGTTGTCAAAGTATTTTGGGTGAATTCAACTTTGAATTGGAGTTAGATTGAATGTAAACTTGATTCATGGTTAACTGGTCAACCTATTCAAACCAAGGGTTTGGGTTAGCCTCAACAAGTTTGAATTGATTATTTGAGAATGTTGGAGGTGGTCCCATGCAAGGTAAGGACTAATTGGTCCAAATGATCATTTAGACCCTATAGGGGCATTTTGGTCAGCCATGATTGGCTTGGTCAACAATGCCGAACAAGGGTATAAATTTGGATCCAATGCACTCCTAATGATATTTAGGATGCATTGGAAGAAGTTTCAAAGATTGATTTGACAATGTCATGTTGAGTGTTAGGGAAAAGTCCAAATTTTCTCTTAAAGGGCATTTTTATCATTTTGAGCCCTAGTCAACTCTGGAAAACTGAGTTCAACAAAATGCAATTTATTGGTCAATAAGTCATATTAGAGGTCATGGAAATGTCAAAGGTTTTGGGAAAGGTTCTAATGTCAATTTTCACTAAATGGTAAGTCCAATGGTATAGGCCATATATATTTAAAGATTTTTACCTTTGGAAACTAATTTAGTTTTTTAGGGTTAGAAGTGTCAGATTGAGCTTAAATTGGAGGGTTAACCCTAGGGACATGCCTTAACAATATACAACTAAATGATTATGAATCATAGTTTATTTGACTAGATTTTAACCTAGAAAGGGTTTCAGGACATGGGTCCTTAACCTTGGGTTTTAACATGTTGTTCTAGTTTTGAATGGATTTTTTTGATGTGATTTACTAAATCTTAAGTTTTTGGCACCCATTATAATCAAATGAATTATTAAGAATGGTTGAACATGATTATGGTCTAATTAAAAGTTGACCTAAAGTGTGGAATTAAAAAATGGACTGGAGTTTGGACTAGGATTTGATTACGGACTTGACTAGAGTTTGAATGTGATATATATGACTTAAAAGTTGATAATTGTTAATCATCGGATTAATAATTCGGAGCTCAAATAGGTCTTGATGACCTAATACAAAAATGATGTCAACAAATGAACCCTTAATCTATATAGTATAATGAAGTTTTGTTGCACATATTGGCATTGATCGAATTAAAGGATTACAGTGGAATTTTGATTCTAATGAAAGGAATCACCTAACCCTCGGCCTAACGGATTCCTATAGAGGACTTAATCCTAATAGATAGATTGAAGTTGAATTCCAAGGTAGGCATCACTTAACCTCGGGTCTATAGGATGTCAATAGAGGACTTATTCCTAATAGACATATTAAAATTGAGTTTCAAGGTAGGCATCACCTAACCTAAGGTTTACAGGGTTTTGATCGAGGACTTACATTTAATAGATAGATTAAAGTTAAATTTCATGGTAGACATCACCAAACCTCAGGTCTATAGGATGTTGATAGAGGACTTACACCTAATATACAGATTAAAGTTGACTTCCAAGGTAGGCATCACTTACCCCGGGTCTACAGGATGCCGATAGAGAACTTACACCTAATAAAAAAATTAAAATTTAATTCTAAGGTAGGTATCACCTAACCTTGGGTCTACAGGGTGTTGATAGAGGAGTTATACCTAATAGAAGATTAAAGTTGAATTCCAAGGTAGGCATCACATAACATCAGGTCTATAAAATATTGATAGAGGACTTATTCCTAATAGATAGAATGAAGTTGAATTCCAAGGTAGGAATCACCTAATCTCAAGTCTATAGAATGATAGTAAAGGACTTAATCCAAATAGAAAGATTAAAGTTTTATTCCAAGGTAAGCATCACCTAACCTCGGGTTTACATGATGTCGATAGAGGACTTATTCCTAATAGATAGATTAAAATTGACTTCCAAAATAGGCATCACCTAACCATGGGTCTACAGGATGTTGATAAAGGACTTACACCTAATAGTCAAATTAAAGTTCATACCAGAATGGTGCCTTAAGAGGCATGCTCCATCAATAGTAGATTCTAACCCACGGAAAGGGAAAACATATCCCTAAGGAAAAGGAAACTAATTTTTAGATTTAAGAGTTATATGAGAATAATACGAATTGATTTAAAGCTTGCAAAAAAATTTTTACTAACTTAAAAGTCAAGCTATATTAAGCATAGTATTTCTTAAGGAAATGCCCATTAACGGGAAACATTGGGAGATTTCCTTTACTATCAACTAGATGATAAGAACCCCCTTCATAGACTGCATCTATGATGAATGGTCCTTCGAACTTACCATTGATCTTTTGGTGTGCTCAGATCGGCTTCCAAAAAAGCAAGACTAAGTCTCCTACTTGGAAGATTCTAGGTTGCACAAATTGATCATGAGCTTAAAACTCTAGACTCTAGTGAGCTTACTAATGAGACTCTTTAAGGCCTTCAACCTCTTCTAATCAGAGTAGTGCATAATGTTCAGCACTAATTTAATTATGGACTGTAACTCTGAGCGAGGAAATCTAAGGGGAGTATGGGCATGGATCCAAACACTAGTGTGAACAGAGTGGATTGGGTATAGGTGGTATGATAAGTCCACAAGGCTTCCACAAACCTCTCATCCTATTGACATTCATTATAATCGAGTGCCTTTTTAATGATCTGCACTAGATTTTTATTGAATTCCTTAGCCAACCCATTAACCCATGGGTAATAGATTGTCGAGTATCTCTAAACAATACTATGGCACAATATAACATTATAATTTTTTGTAGACATAAGGGCAAACCCATTATCGAATATGATTCTGTGGGGTATATAGAATCAATATATGATATGATCATAAAAGAACTTCATGACATTGCGTGATGTTACATTTTGTAGGGGAACTGCTTCCATCCCCTTAGAAAAATAATCAGTCGCTGCTAAAATGAAGTGATGCCCTTTGAAGAAGAAGGATCAATCGTCTAAATAATGTATGTGCCCCAACTTTTGAAGGGCCATAAATCTATTGTGGGATGTAACACATTAGGCGGGTGATGTAATATTACATCATGTACTTGACATTGATTTCAACATTTTATAATATTCATGCAATCATCAATCATAATAGGCTAGCTGTACCTAATTCTCTTAATTTTTAATTTAATCTTAGGACCTAATTAATGAGCACTAGTTAGTCCTAAATGGATCTTTTTTATGATCTTCATTGCCTCTTATTTATCTAAATAATATAGCCACATCCGATCAAATTATTAGTGGTATAACATATTGTTCAAAAGTACATAAGATTGGGCATGTTTCTTGATATGGTCGATAAGGGATTTATCTTGGGAAATTTTTTCCATGTTGAAAGTAGTCATGTCTCCAATTACTCTCTTATTGGTTGTCGAAGAGGCAAAAAGAACCTGGGAAGACTGCTTATTGATGTTCTCTAAATCTATATGAGATAGGACTTGATAACCTTGAATCTCTATAGGAATAGAGTCTTCTTCTTGACATGCAAATTCTTTTGTGAGCTTTGCTAAGACATCCACCGTAGAATTATTTCGATGAGGAATTTTATACAAAGTCATGATAGGGATCTTCTCAAGTAGGTGAATTTTGTATTAGGGGTGTTTGAGGAGTTTATGATTCAAAACCTTATAGGTCACTACAATTTCGTTGATCACCAATTAAGAATCACAAAAAAAATTTTAATCTCTTTAATCTCTATCAAAATTACAAGTTATAGGCCAGTTATTAGAGCTTCATACTCAGCCTTCATATTCATGAAAGGCTCTAATAAATGATAGGAAAAATGCATCATTCCCATCTCTGGTGTTATGAAAATCATGTCATTTCCAAATTTTTTTGGGATTGTAGATTTTTGGGTTTTGCCCCATTGAGAGGATGTTGCACCATCAAAGTAAAGTTCATAGAAACAATCATCAAATTCCTTTAAACTCAAGATTTAAAGGAGAATCCATCGGCAGCGGGTGTGTTGTAAGGAAGTTAGTAATGGTCTGTCCTTTCACAGCACACTGGGGAATGAAAGTGATCTCAAATTAAAGCAATATCATAGATCACTTCGCAAAACAACTTGATAACGTAGGATGGGTCATAAGATATTGCAATGGGTTGACTCTATAAATCAAACTCACTTGGTGAGAGAGCATGTAATGTCTTAATTTTTGGGCTGCAAAGACTCTCTTGTTCTTCTTATAATTAGAATATCGTGATTCGATCCGCATAGGTTTGGTAAAAAGAAGAATCTTCTCCTTTGATCATAAATAGAAAGTGTTCAATTGGAACATGAAAACGTGAATGAATTGGTTTGAGTTACTCTTTGGGACGGAGTGGAAGAAGGGAGGAGATTCTCGAATGAAGAAAAGGATCCAATTACTTTGAAATAATTGAACGAGGAGCCGTATGAGGTGAAAATCTCATGTACGGTTCTGTAGAGTGATAGTAAGGGTGACTTATCTGTCAACTTTTCCACTATCACCCCCAAAAAAGTAAACTCTGCCTTACATAAAGTTGCCAGAGTACGATTAACCTCTAGATTTGAAATCACTGCTTATATACCTGGTATTGGCCATAATGCTTCTCGATTGAAGGGTGTCATAGTTCCGTTGGGAGGATTCTTCGAATCAGGTAATAGAGAGCATGTTCTTTTCCCTCATCATTGACTTAAGATAAAAGGGTGCCAAGTGACTCATCGAGGGCAGCAGTGTAAAGAATAAGAGGTTCCACGGGATAGGGGATACCAATACTGCCAAATTGGTAAGATACTCTTGATGTTATCAAAATCATTCTAACATTTATTGTTCCATATGAACATAGCATCCATTTTAGCTAGGATAGAGAATGCTTGACATCTCCTAGAAGGAATGGATATAAACCTCCTCATATACGCCAGTCTGCCTTGAAGAGACCTTCATTAAGTAAGGATCTAAGGAGGTGACATATTTAAGATGGCTTCAATTTTGGCAAGATCAATTTTGATTCCACTTTGCCACTATAAAGCCAAAAAACATGCAAAGAGGTAATGTCTACCATAAGCTTAGGTATAGGCAAAGAAAATTCATCCTTGGGACTTGCCTTATTCAAGTACTTATATTCGACACAAATCTAGATTTAACCGTTCTTCTTTCAAACTGGTATGACGCTGGCTACCCAAGAGAGATATTATTCCTCTCAAATAAATCCATCCTCGACCAATTTCTTCATTTCAAAAATGACTTGTGAACTATTACATCGACAGACAAGCCTGATACTTCATAGTATGTCCAGGAAAATTAATCCCTAAACTCAAAAAGAGGTTGGTTCAGATCCCTATACTCATCCTCACTCAATAACAAACTTATGAAGGAGAGGCGAGTGTAATCTTCTATTCCAAGTTTAACCTCTTTTAATTCGTCAACTGTCGATTCAATATCTTCTTCGAATTCAGATGGTGCATCCTAAACTTGAAGTTCATCAAAGTCATTTAAAGTCAACAAACAAAGTTTATCGAGAGAGTTAATAACTTCCATAGGAACATTCTTAGATACAATATGATCATTTATCATATAATAATATTTATCATCTTTAAACAAACTAATGGTACCAAAGCTGATACCACTCTTCAAACTTCTCTTATTTTTTGAATCACTAAGACTTTCATGGTATCGGGCTTGACCCGTAGTCCATCAACTCAGTGTGAGACCTTTGAAAATAAGACTTCTTTCACTAGTTGGAAAGTAGAAAAGATAATTTCATTAATTCATTCAAATCTACCTCTCCAAGGGTTACATCCTCCCCTTTACCTAAGGAGGAGGAGCTTGGATAAAACTTCTAGACTTTCCTTACTTCACCATCTAGGTTACGAGCTTCCTTAATCACTAAGCCTACAACCCTATCCACAGACAGTGGGGTAAATGTTAAGGCTTCTATTCTCCTGCTAAGCATTTCATACATCGTTAATTCAGGCTCGTCACTTTGAACTTTTGGAGCATCAATCTCAGGGTCACTATCCTGTTCTAAAGTGATATCAAATTTTGGAGGGGGCTTGATTTTATGGTAAACAAATAGAATTGTGTCATCCTTTTTTTGTTCTTCACCAAAACTTGCTTTCAGATTAATATAGACTAGGGTTGTTCTTCTATCAAATGAAGCACGGCCTCGACCATGTGCCCTCTAGGCCATCCTCCCACCTCTTTGAGGTAACATGTTTGGTGGCCTAAGGACCATGACCTTGAGGTCATCTTCACTATCTAATTCTTCTATTTTTTATCTTTCTCCTTTCTCCTTTTGATTCTTAATTTTTATTAGAGCTTTACTCACTTGTTTTCTTCTCAATCTTAATCTCCACTTTAGAATGGGCAGAGGACCCTTTAGGAGCATAATATGTAGCATCTTCTTAGAACCAAATCTCTTGAATATAATGGTTACAAATCACACATAATCACCCTACATACTCAAAGTTATCTCATTGGTACTTGACACGCTAATGACGGGTAGAATGAACCACACTATATTTATGGATCTAGGGCATACCTAAGAGTGCATTGAAGGACATTATTGAATCAATTATATATACTTTTTCTTCATTTTTCAATTTATAAATCTCTAAAACTAGGGTAATCAAACCTAAAGCCTTCTCACCTTTTTGTTGAACTTATCATTGGTTAGCTTGCATGTATTAACTTTAAGATATACAAGAGTTTTTATGTTTATCACATTGATCGATGCACTGGATCAAACAAAACTCTAGATAATTTGAAGTTTTCCATATTTATAGTAATATAAAGTGGGAAATTTTGAACATTTGTACTTATAAGTTAATACTCATCAGAGAAAGTTACTCCTATGATTTCCTTAAAGTAGAGGGCTTCATCTTGAGAAGTCAAAGCTAGCTGAGTTAACTAAATATATAGGTTAAGAACTGCTTTAATTAGGCATTCTCTCATCTCCTTTGAGAGGACAAGATCATCGTAGATGCTAAACTTGGCAGGCAACTTCCTAAGATAAACTCAAGACCAAGCATATTTGAAGGTTTGATTATTGAGGAGGATTTGAAATTGGATTGTTGGAGATAACTTACTTGCCATTTTTCTAGGGAGGAAGCTTAGGGGGTAAGACCTTACCACCATAAAGTTACTAAAATTTTGTTAGGGATGTTAAGCTCTTATGAACTAGCCTGAGGCTAACCAAGAGGGGGGGTGAATTGGTGTTTTAAAAATTCTCAATCAAAAACACAATCATAACTAAACAATCAATAGAAGAAAATTAAAGTGTGGAAATTAAATATGGAAATGCAGTAAGAAAGAACACAGAATTTTATAGTGGTTCGATCAACTTAACCTATGTCCACTCCCCGGAGCCTCTCCTCCGGGTATTGCACTAAACTCAGTGACTATCCTTTTGATCCCACAGCAAGGCGGAGAGGCCTATACAAACCTCCTTTCCACTAGCATCGGTGAGCCAGAGAACCCAACTCCTTTTCCTTCCTCCTAAAGCAGGCAGAGAACCCAACTCCTTTTGCTTCCTCCTGAAGTGCGCAGAGAACCTCTATCAAATGCTGAAGTACACCTCTCTTAAACCTCCAAGGAACTAGGGATGATGACCAGAGAAGATGACTCAAATCCTTGCTTGAAGCAACATTTGTGAAACCACTCACAAACTCCCCCTCACAAGATCCTCTCTCTTTCTCTCTCTCTCTCTCTCTCTCTCTCTCTCTCTCTCTCTCTCTCTCTCTCTCTCTCTCTCTCTCTCTTACTCTCCCTCTCCTCTTGGCTCTCTCAGGTTAAGGCAGCAATGAAAGATATAATCTTGGGTAAATAAGAGGTCTTATATATAAGAGCTTCAAATTTTCTCTTAATTGCAACAAATTGACATAGATCATCCAGGATGGTCGATGGATCATCATGTATGATCAGTGCAACATTAGCTCAATCAGTTAGGATGATCTGGGAGAGTCTCAAGGATTTAAGGACATATTTATTCTGATTATCTAGGATGATAGGACATCATCCTGTGTGATTAGTTCAAAATCGTTAAGTATCATCCAGAACATCACCCTAATTATATGTCTGGACAATGGAAAAATAAACTGATCATCCATGATGATTTCATGATCATCATGGCAGATTAGTTCAAAATGTCAAATATCATCCAGAATATTTCCCTGATTACATGTCTCGACGATGAAAAAATAGCTGATCATCTAGGATGATTTTGGATTGCCTGAATAATTAGTATAAATCAATACAAATCATCCAGAACATCTTTTTGGTCGTCCATGAAGGAACTAAGGTTTGTTTAACTGATCTTCCTGGACGATACTGTAATCATCCAAGACGATATGATCTACCAATCAAACCTGAATTGCTTTTCTTAATTACCAAACTAATTTAGGCATAATTATAATGCATCATCCAAGATGATGTCATGGATGATGTCCAAAAATAAAACATGCCTAAAAGATTTAGGGACTGATTCTTTCTAATTTGAGCCTATCGTCCCGAACGATGCTAATATTATTTAGGACGATTTACTTGGTTGCGGCTATCTTAACCAAGATGTCATAATCATGATTTTTATTTTTAACTAATCATCCATCATGATTTTTGATTATCTTGGATGATATGATTAAAAATAAAAAACTCTAAAAATAGACAGATTTTTTTCTGAGTGTGTGTGTACAAGGTTACTTAGCATCAGCACCCACTTTGTTATAATTGACTTGAGAAAAGGTAAAAACTCTTAACGTGAACTTACAGACAGACTCACTCCTAGTCTATCCAATCTTGAACTGGCTTGATTTGTAATTGATCTTGTGGACCTGAAATGTTAGTATGCAAGAAAGTCATAGAAAAACAAAAGTGTCAAAAATATTTATTATCATCAAAATTATAATTCATGAATCCAGATTCACAACAATCTCCCTTTTTTATGATGGCAAACAAAAAATGATTTAAGCAGTTTAACTGAAACATCACAAGGAAAAATAATGTGAATAAAGAAGTTCAAATTTTACTAAAAACAAACTGATGAGACAAATACTAAATAAAAAATAGTACAATGAAACAACATAAAACATAAAATACAATCACTACTCCCACTTTTGACATCACAAAAAGGAGGAGGGGATTATAAAAGAAAAAATAAAATAGAAACTACCAAAAAGAAATAAACTATATAATAGAAAAAATAACATAAGAAAAACAAAATATAAGTATGACGGACCCTGATCATCAGAAGGAGGTGGTGGTGGTAGTTGAAAGAATCTATAAAGAGTAGCAAACTGCTCCCCAAACCAGGCCATGTCCTAGTCGTACTGGCACTACTGGTGAGCCACGTATGAATCAAATCGAGCAACATCCTCCACATGTTGCTGCTCCTATACAGCAAAGTAGGAGTCAAACCAAGCCTCCCACTAGTCAAACCATTCCACCAGCTGATCCAGCTGTGAGTGCTGGCAGAGCAGAGTAGGTGCAGGAATAGGTGTAAGAGCCACTTCCTCCTCAGCTCCATTAGCTTCCTCATGCTCTAGGTAGAGATGAGTACTATAAAGAACATGGAAAGAGCTGTTGGTGTAGAAGGAAGGCCAAAATTTAGGTGGGGTGGGATATTGAAGTTGTACTTAGATTCTAGGACATAAGCTATGATGTGTCCTAAGGCAAGGTTTGGCTTTATTCTGTATCCTAAATCCTTAATGCTGCTGAGGTGCTCAATGTAGAAGAAAATAAGATCAGTAGAATTAAGTTCTCTATGGGCCATAATGTAGAAAGTGGTGATCGAAAGGAGAGGAGTGGTATGGACATGATCACCAACTTTAGGAATAACAGAGGTTCGAAGCACATGTTGGATTATCCTAGCATCCTTGACTAAGGTGCTAGATGCGCCATCATGATAGGAGACAAGAGTGTTTCTAAGAAAGTAATTAGCTAGAGCCTAGTCATAATCAGGATCTTTAGATAAAACATGAAACTTATCTCTAGTAGTAGATAATAAAAGGAGCTTGGGACAGTCATGATAAGTGATTTCAACTGGGCATTTATTGATATAAGATTGAAGTGCAGTGTATAATGAGTTGATTTGAAGGCTTGCAGAAAATTCAAAGAGCAATTTGGAATTGAAAGGGACGGTAAGGATAAGGATTAAAGTGAGTGAGGTGTGAGCAAAAAGGTCAAGAATAGGGTAAAAAGTGAATGTGGATTGACAGTCTAAGATAAGGTGATCTCGGCTATCTTGTAGAATATGTAGGCGGCTTGGTCAGCAATCTCAATGAAATGAGGGTCAATGTTGGCCCTTGAAGAGCATCCAACCAGCATTTAGGATGCTTGCCACCAGCCATGAACAAGACTGTGAAAGCTTGAGGGAGAGGAATGAAGAAATGGGATATTGTAGGAGAGAAAAATCATTGAAAGCTGATATTTATAAAGAAATGGGCTGATCGTCCAGGACAATCGCAAAATCGTCCAGGACGATCAGGCAAAATTATTGCATCCGAGATGATTGGTCAAAAAGGTGACTATCTCGTTTAGGATGATCAAATATTGTCTGGGATGATTAGACACAAGTGATTGTCCCGAAAAGTCAAGTTGAACGATGGTTGAAAAATCAGACCATCCATGATAATTAGATGGATCGTCAAGGACGATCGACAATAATAGATCGTACCGGCTAAATTTAAAATGTGTAATGGCTTTGCTAAGTGGATCGTCCAGGATGAACACGTCAATCGTCCAGGATGATCACCAATAATTGAGTAGAATTTTAGAAGATCGTCCAAGATGAAGAGGATCGTTTAGGACAATCACAAATAATTAAAGCAAAAAATGATCAAATTATTTGAGATTATAATAGATCGTCTAGTATGATCTTAAGAAAAAAAGTCATATCACTTATCATATGGAAGATAAAGGGTGCTGCGCAGATATTATCTAGGATTATAGGAATATTGTCCAAGATGATGTGATCAAAAATTGAAGATTTGGGGATGGATAGAGATGATCAGAGAAGGCCCAAAAAAAAACTAGAATAAAATAAAAATAAATAACAAAAAAGATGATAAAAATGAGAAAAAGAATAAAAACAAAGGTTTTTTAATTCAAAGCACAAATATGATGAGTTTTTCATGTGATTGAATTAAAATTTGTAAGAGTCAATATTGACTTAACATAAATAAAAATCCAAAAAATGGTAGAACAACCGATTCTGTTAGCCCTAGCTCGAACTTCTCACAAGGCAAACCATCATTTGAAAATAAATATCTAACTTAGAAAAATTAATTGGATAAGAAAAAGAGATCCATTCAAAACTTGGTTCCAGAAAAATATCTTATAAAATAATATACCAAAGTGATTAGTCATAATCATGAAATTTCAAATCAAGCCTTTAAAAATATCATATGACACATGAATTCTTCTAAGATAACAGTTTGAAAGAGAATGAAACTTGCTTTCTTGTGAGTTCATTTTATACCTCTTGTCAATTGGTTGGCATACTTTTCCCATCTTTTAATTTTTGAATATCCTAATAACACTCCTTGATTAGATTTTAGGTCAAATTTTCCTAAGGGTGACTCCCCATTATTAAGAATAAAAATCTTACAGCCAAAGATATAGAGGTGTGAAAGGTTAGAAGTCATACCCTTAATGATCTCATAGGGTGTCTTATCTAGTTTATCTCTAACATTTACCATATTCAACACAAAACAAGTTGTGTTTATCACTTCAGCCTAAAAGTATTTTGGAAGGAAATACTCAGAAAGCATGACTCTAGCAGCCTCAACTAAGGTTATGTTCTTCCTTTCAGCTACCACATTCTACTGAGGAGTCCTAAGAGCTGAGAAGTTGTGACTAATCCCTTTATCTTCACAAAAGTCACCAAATCTCTTATTTTTAAACTCTCCACCATAATCAGGATGGTCAGGATCTCATAACCTAACTTTTTCTAAATCTAAGTGAAGAAGGATCTAAATTCATCAAAAGACTCATTCTTATGAGATAGAAACTTAATCCAAGTGAATCTTGAGTAGTCAACAACAATCACAAAACTATAAACTTTCCCCCCTAAGATGGCAGTGCTAATGGGTCCAAACAAATCCATGTGAAGGACTTCTAAAGGTCTAGAGGTGTTAATGTCCTCAATGGAATGGAAAGAGGATTAGACTTGCTTCCCTAGTTGACATGCATCACATAGGTGGTCTTTGCTGAACTTAAACTTTTTGACACCTCTAATTACGTCTTTTTGGGTCACTCTCCTAAGGATTTTTATACTGGCAAGACATAACCACTTATGCCACAACCATGACTCATCAACAATAGTTTTTAAGCAAAATGAAGTAACACATTCAATATTATTTAAATCAAGCATGTAAACATTATTAATCCACTTTCCCTACAAAACAATATTGTTATTCAAGCTAATAATGTATTTATTTGCCAAAAAATTTATGATGAAGCCCTTATCAAACAACTGACTGATGCTTAACAAGTTGTGTTTTAGTACATCTATAAGCAAAACATTTTTAATCATAAAGTTCTTAGAGTTTTCGATTATACCCTGGCCCACCACTTTCCTGGTGGTGTTTGTCTCCAAGAGTGACCTTACCTCCAGTCCTGGCCTCCAGCAAAATGAATTGGTTGGCATCTCCGATTATATGTCATGAGCATCCATTGTTTAGGTACCATATACTCTCATGAGGTCTTCTGTGAGAGCATCCCTACAAAATCATCAAACGTTAGATTTAGAAACCCAAATAAGTTTAGGTCCCTTCTTACGGAAAGAAGAATGCAAAGCATGTGTGTTATATTGTGAACCATGTAATTTGGGTCTCCACACCCAATGCGTACTATAATGAATAGTATAAGTGTGTGAAATGTGTCCTAACATGCTACATGAAAAACATCTAACACTAGGAAAAGAGTTTACTAATCTACTCGAGTAGTGATACTTCTTCTTAAAGTTATGTGATGCATCTAATGATGGTTTATCATTTTTAAATGCTTTAAGTTTTTATAATTACTTAAACTCTTTTTCTAACTCAACATAAGATGACTTCAATAAATCATGTGCATCAGATAATTCAATATGTTTTTTGTTTAATGCATCATACTCATCAAGAAATGACTTGTCATTACTATCAATTGTAGAGTAATCTTTAAGTAAAATTTCATGCTCTTTTTGCAAGTTTAAAAAATCAATTTTCATGCTAGCATGCAATCTCTTAAGTTTTCTATATGATGCATGAATTTGTTCAGAAACTTTAAGTAATTAATTATAGGTTAGTTCGCATATCTTTTCTTGGTTAAACTGATCGAGATGATCATCTTCCATCAAGCATAAGTTTGTAGTCTCCTCTTCAGCTTCAATCTCAAAGGAGTTAGATGCAGAATCTGCACAAAACACCTTTTGGAATTGCTTTTTATCCTTTCTGAACTTGGGTTTCTCCTTACCCTTCTCCTTGCTTGGGTGAGTCTTAAGTATAGGACAATCATCTTTTATATGTCCCAGCTTCCTGCATTCACAATAAATCATATCAATAGAACTTTTAAAATTTTTGCTACCCTTACCTTTATTTCACTTCTGATGGTGCTTTTGCTTCTTCCTTAAAAAGCTTTTGAATTACCTCATAATTAAGGCAACATCATCGCTTTCAGACCCGAAAGAATCAGTGTCAGTATTGTTGGCCTTCAGCACCATAGTTTTCTCCTTCTTGTTCTCACCTGCATCAAGTTGTCTTTGATTCACTATATGCTTGTAAGCAATGAGTGATCCAAGCAAGTTATCAACAAAATAAGTATTCAAATCCTTAGATTAAGTTATTGTTGTAGGGCCCAACGGCCATTTCCAACACCTCTTCATGGCTGAAAGCAATACTTCTTACCCACAATAGGTGTCAACTATCATCACAGCGGCTGCTGAGTTCAATTTTCCCCCTCTTCTCAAATTCCTCATATCTAACATCAAACATCTCGTAAACATTCAGCTCAATTCCGACAACCATGCCATATGTAAGCTACATGTACTTAAGATCTTTGTAGCTAATGGTTTTGAAGGCTTCCTTACTGGAACCCAAACCCGTCCCCAGCAACACATTTCCTCCTCCACTGGTGAAATTTCTCTTAACCCCGCCAACCAACAATGACAACTTGCCAATCAAAACCTTGATGTATCCCTATTTTCCACCATATCTACATCCATTTTATTGTGTGTTCTCACTCTCCACACCACTCACAAAATCTGGACTACCCTTGACAAACGCTTACAGCCGACCAACCGCTCAAGAGTTCTTCAACTCAAAAAAGAGCTTCATAACATCTCCATGAAGGATCTTTCTATTACTCAATACCTAGCTCAAATTAAAACACTCGTTGACAACATATCTATAGCGAGTTCACATATTGATACAGAGGACATTATTCACTACATTTAAAATGGTTTTCCACCTTCCTATAATGCTTTTAAGACCTCAATCCACACAACTCTCACTCCAATCAGCTTGGATGATTTTTATTCTCTTTTGTGTAGTGAAGAGATTAACATTCATAATGATCAGTCAAAATTTGCTGCTCCTCTGGCTGATTCAGCAACCTTCTACACGTACAAAGGTCTGCTACTAAAGCATTTATTAAAGATATTTCACGCCCTGTTCGTGGTCATTCTCCTTCACCCCGTAGAGGTTCTACTGGTCGGACCAATCGACCAGCAAACAATCAACGCCCGATATGTCAGATATGAAGCAAAGTTGGACACACAACAATCACATGTTGGCATCGATACAAGCCCTCCCACTCTGCAGTTCCACAAGCTCTCTTCTCTCAGCCGCAACCACCAACTTCTGCAGATTGGTATTTGGATTCCTGGGCATCTTCACACATTACCTCTGATCCTTCTCAACTTCAGCAACCGCACCCTTATCAAGGCTTTCATAGCATCTCCATAGCTAATGGAACGTCTCTACCAATTCAGCAAAATGGCACTGGAATCCTTCCATTACTAAACTCTCACCATAAGGTACTTCTTCATAATTTGCTTCATGTCCCTCCCCTCACTCACAATCTTCTTTCTATTCACAAATTAACAACTAATAATAATTATTTTATCTCTTTTAATTCTTATGGGTTTATCATAAAGGACAATCTGACCAATCAACAATCCTTCGTGGTCATAGTCGAGATGGCTTATATCCCATCTCCACTGTAACTCAACCAATTACAACAGCTCTCCAAGCTCGTCTAAATCCATCTTCACTATGGCATGCGTGGCTAGGTCATCCACATCCACAAACTCTGCATATCCTAGCTCGAAACAACTCCTCTTTATGTATTAGCAGTACTCCTTTTATTTGAACCGCTTGTAATGTGGCCAAAAGCCATAAATTTTCATTTCCGCTCCATTCAATACAAATGCAATTTCCTTTATCACTTATACATTATGATGTCTAGGGCCCCGCCCCCATTCCATCTCTAATTGAATATTTTTACTCTGTAATTTTTATTAACGATTATTCGAGATTTTGTTAGTTATATCCTATGCATACGAAGGCGAAAACTCTTCATAAATTTCTGTATATTTTCTTCATATAGCAGAAAAAACACATAACTACAAAATAAAAACCTTTCACTCAGATAATGGAAGCGAATATATCTCAAAATCATGTCAAGCATTTCTCTCCAATCATGGCATTACTCAACAACTAAGCTATCCATACACTCCTGAACAAAATGGTGTATCTGAGCACAAACATCGGCATCTCCTCAACACCACTCGTACTCTACTACATGATGCCAACTTACCACTAAAATTCTGGCTGGAAGCATTACTCACTACAAACTATCTAATCAACTTTCTCCCATCCAAAGCAATTTAACTTGACAATCCATAAAATCTGCTTTACAAACATCAACCAACCTATTCACATCTCAGACTCTTTAGTTTTCTCTGCTTTCCTTGGCTTCTCCCCATAACCAAAAACAAGCTTCAACCTCACTCTACTAAATGCATTATGCTAGGATACTCTTCTTTGCATAAAGGATATAGATGATACAATCTACAAACTGAACAAATTCATATTTCTAGACATGTCGTTTTTCATGAAACTACATTCCCATACATTAAATCTCCTCCCTCCACAAAATCTCATCCTTCAACATCCCTTCCCTCGCCTCTCACGCTACTACCTATATTAGCCTTACCATCCATTACTCCATATATTGTGTTAGCCTCTAATTTTATCCCCATACGACCCAACTCACCAACTATTCCTCATATTCCATTTCTCCTAATCGATACTTCAAATTAGCTCTTACCCTCTAGCTCTTAAACTCTGCCACTCAATCCCATTGTCCCCTCCACACACCCCATGCTCACTAGGTTCAAAACAGGTAATCTTAAACCTAAATAATTTCTTAATCTACCTACTACCTCCACTTCAAATCCAACACCCACCTGATACACTCAGGTCGTTAAACACCCTTCTTGGAGATGTGATATGTCTAAGGAATTTAAGGCTTTACAAAAACAAGGGACTTGGTCCCTTGTTCTCGCCCCTCCCAATACAAATATTCTTGGTTGCAGATGGACATACATAACTAAGCTAAAATAAGATGGCACAATTAATTGATACAAAGCACTATTAGTATCTCAAGGATTCAATCAAGTATTTGGCATTGATTACAAAGATATATTTAGTCCTGTTGCAAAAATGCCTACAATTTGAATCCTTCTTACAATTACAATCACTTGCAATTGGCTTGTGCTTCAATTGGATATTACAAATGCCATTCTACATGGCCAGCCCAAGAGGATGTTTATATGCATCAACTGCAAGGCTTTACTGATACATCTTATCCATATTATGTATGTAAGCTCCACAAAGTGATCTATGGTCTGAAATAAGATACAAGATAGTGGTTCCATACCTTCACATCATTTCTTCTCAACAAAGGTTTTATTTTCAGCAAATCTAATCCCTCTCTCCTTATATTCAGCAAAAACAACATTTATCTATATTTGTTGGTCTACGTAGACAATATACTTCTCCTTGGTAATGATTAAGCTGCAATTTCAAATTTCATAGCTACACTCAAATCTAAATTTTCTCTCAAAGACCTTGGCCATATCTCTTTCTTTCACAACATTCAAGTGCTTAAAACAACAAATGGTTATTTTCTAAACCAAAAACAATATGTTGTTGAGTAGCTGCAAACTTCAAGATTCTCTAATTGCAAACCATCTCATACTCCTATGCCCACCAAACCTTCAAAATCGGCTGCACCTTCTCCACCCTTTCATGATCCTCAACTTTATAGTAGCATAGCTGGCACCCTATAATATTTTACTATTACCAAACTGGATATTGCCTTTGCAACCAACCACATATGTCAACACATGCATAAGCCCACAGAATATCATTTTCAATTACTTAAATGGCTGATACACTACATCCAAGGTACCTCAAAATTTGGTCTACCTATTACACCATGTGACTTGCATCTACGCAGCTACTCGGACTCAGATTGGGATGCCGATACAATAGACCGAAAATCCATAACTAGATTTTGTACATATCTCGATAACACACTCATCTCATGGTGTGTTAAGAAACAAGTTGCCATTGCAAAGTCCTCTACAGAGGCAGAATATTGTCACGACCCGACCCGACCGGGACGGATCCCGCTCACACCGGGCAGCGACTAGCCAAACAAACAGACCAGGATCTGGCTTTGGAATTTCCTTCAGAACTGATTCTTCCAAATAATTCAACTCAAAACAGACACACAGAGCTACTATGAAACATCAAATGCAGTGGAACAAATCATCTATATTTTTCTTTTCCTCAAAACAATCATCTACAAATACAGTGCATGGCTGACAAGAAGAACAAAGAAGAAAAGCCATGACTGTATAAAAATCAAAAAGTACAAAATACCTATAACTGATCAGACTCTGAACTCTAATCCAAGACCTCCTTCCCCTTCCCAGAACCTGAAAACCACGCAGAAAATAAGGGTGAGCTCAACAGCTCAGCAAAGCGACAAACCTCCAATCAAAACTTTCAGAATCCAAAACCAAACACTTCAAACCAAATCCGTACAGAAATCAGAACAGAATCAGACAGATATCAAAATCGTGCAGATCAGAATGAAACAGATCAAATCAGAATAGATACGGACATATATCAAATCAAAACAGATCTAAACGGAACAGATCAGACAGAACTGTACGGAAACAGAAGTCATATCCAAATCAGATATCAGATAGTATTGTAATTAATAGCTAAATTTCCTGACACTGACAGAATCTCTACAGATTCTAGCCCCTTATGCCTCCCTTTGTGCTCACGGCACCAGAACAGATGTGCTTATAGCACCAGAACAGATGTGCTTATAGCACCAGAACAGAATTCATCGGATCCGGAACAGAACAGATATCAGATTTCAGATTGAGCTCATTTCAGATTTCCCAGACACTAACTGAATCTCTTAGGATCCAGGTCCCTTATAACTCCCTTTTTATATCATATACAGATAGCATATCAATTCAGAAGAAATCCGGACGAATTCAGAAATCAGACAAAAATCGGGCAGCACAACGGCTGTATACGGAATTTACACAATTTTCCTGAAAAATCACAGAATACCAAATTGGCACAGAATGTAGATAACAACATTACAAGACTTTAATTCTACTGCCACAACATTTTTAGACATCGTAGAAAAATAAAGTCGAAATAAAACACCGCCGAATTCAAAATACCCGGACAAAAATCTCCAGAAAATAACCAAAATATGCACACTCGGCATGTCAACGACATACGGAAAATTACGTGGTAAAAACTGAACCAGACAGGAAATACGGACGAAAATCACGAACAAAATTAATTCCGGACAGATAATACCGCCAAACACGACAGTTCTGAAAATTGAGAAAGGCGGATTGTGCCTTACCTTGCGTACAGCAATATCTTGAACAATCTCGTCGGACGAAAACAGACCGACATCGCCCGAAAATCAGCTTTTCCAAATTTGCCCTCAACCTTCTCTCTCCTCGGCTGATTTTAGATATTTTTATGATTTTCTCTCTCTTCAAAATGACTTGATTTCAGATTTAAATTCCTCTGATCGGCCCGACCGATCGCACGATCGTCCTGGACGATCTGAACAAATCCATATCGGCCTGGGACGATTTCTCAGGACGATAATTAATTTTCTTAGACGATAAAAACTCTATTCTCTGACTTGTGCCATCCACTGATCGTCCCGAGACGATCCTAGATCGGCCCGGACGATCCCTACAGGAAATCATTCCTGGAACTTCTGGACAGAAAACTGGAACAAAAATTGTACTGATCGTCCCGGGACGATCCAGATCGGCCCGGACGATCCAGATCGGCCCGGACGATCCTGGAGCAGATTTTGATGTTACAATCTCCCCAACTTCAAAAAAATGTCGTCCTCGACATTGCCCAATCCAAAATTCAGTCAAAATAAGTACGGGTACGACTTTCTCATGTCAGACTCCTTCTCCCAAGTCGCTTCCCGTGCAGTACGGTGCTTCCACTGGACTTTAACCATCGGAATCTCTTTACTTCGTAGCTTTCGGACGTCGTACGCCAAAATTAACTCTGGCTCTTCCTTGTACGCCAGATTCTCCTGAATCTCAACCTCGTCAGCTGACAGCTTCTTCCCAGAGTCAGATACCCACTTTCTCAAAGTGGATACGTGAAACACGTTATGCACATCAGGCATCGAATCAGAAAGCAACAGTCGATAAGCAGATTTTCCAATCCTTTCCAGAATTTTAAAAGGTCCAACATACCTTGGACTAAGCTTGCTTACCTGGCCAAATCTGCTCACACCCTTCATCGGGCTGACTTTGACATACACAAAGTCACCAACCTGAAATTCAACAAACCTGTGCTTCTGATTGTAATATTTCTGCTGTCGATCCTGAGCCACTTTCAATCTTTCTTTAATCAAGCTGGTCTTCTTAACAGTTTCTTCAAGGAAAGTGGCACCCAGTTCCTGTCTATCTCCGACCTCAGTCAGAGTCAAAGGAGTACGGCACTTCCTGCCATACAGAGCCTCGTACGGTGCCATGCCAATACTAGACTGAAAACTGTTGTTATAAGCAAACTCAATCAAAGGGATATGATCTTCCCAGCTTCCGCCAAAGTCCAACACACAAAGCCTCAACAGATCTTCCAGCACCTGAATAGTCCTTTCAGACTGTCCGTTTGTCTGAGGATGAAAGGCTGTACTGAAATGCAGTTTCGTACCCAAGCCTTGCTGAATGCCCTTCTAAAGTCTGGAAGTAAACCGTCCGTCTCGGTCAGAAACTAT
The DNA here is from genome assembly GCA_022539455.1 of Dendrobium nobile. Classification (NCBI taxonomy): domain Eukaryota; kingdom Viridiplantae; phylum Streptophyta; class Magnoliopsida; order Asparagales; family Orchidaceae; genus Dendrobium; species Dendrobium nobile. The sequence goes on along the minus strand of CM039721.1, from coordinate 42,491,590 downwards.
CACTCGAGGCACACCGTGCAATCTGATAATTTCCTTCACATATACCTGTGCCAAGCGATCCACCGGATCGGTCTGTCTGATTGGAAGAAAATGGGCGGACTTCGTCAGTCGATCTACAACCACCCAAATGGCGTCGCGTCCTTGTCTAGATCGAGGAAAACCCATCGCAAAGTCCATCGTTACCTCCTCCCACTTCCACTCAGGGATAGGCAACGACTGCAACAGTCCACCTGGTTGCCGATGCTCTGCCTTCACCAACTGACAGGCCTCGCATCTCGACACAAACTCTGCCACATCCTTCTTCATTCCAGGCCACCAGAACAAAAGCTTCATGTCAGCATACATCTTACCACTGCCTAGATAAATAGTGTAGCCTGAATGATGAGATTCGTACAGAATCTCCTGCCTCAAATCTCCAAACACAGGTACCCACAACCTGTTCTTGCAGAAAATAGCACCAGAATCAAAAATTCGAAGTTCAGGAGTCTTACCAGATCCAATATGAGCAATCAACTTCGAATAATCAGAATCTGACTTCTGGGCTTCTTGAATCCTTGCTTCCAAAGAAGACTGAATGCTCATCAGCGCCAAATCCAAACCACTGGAGGAAATCACCTCCAACTGCAATCGCTCCATGTCTCGAATCAGGAAATCATCAAAAGTAAGCTGCAAACCTGATAATCCAAAAGACTTCCTGCTCAGAGCGTCCGCTACCACATTAGCCTTCCCAGGCTGATACTGAATGGTCAAATCATAGTCCTTGATCAACTCGAGCCATCTTCTCTGCCTCAAGTTCAGATCCTTCTGAGTGAAAATGTACTTCAGGCTCTTATGATCAGTAAAAATCTCACATCTGACGCCATACAGGTAATGACGCCAAATCTTCAAAGCAAACATAACAGCAGCTAACTCCAAATCATGCGTCGGGTAATTCTTCTCATGTGGTTTCAACTGTCTCGAAGCGTAAGTAATTACCTGACCATGATGCATCAAAACACATCCCAAACCTTTCAGTGAAGCATCACTGAACATCTGAAATCCTTCCGTACCTGACGAAAGTGCTAACACTGGAGCTGAAGTCAAACAGTCCTTCAATCTCTGAAAACCAGCTTCACACTCCGATGTCCAAATAAAAGGTACTGCCTTCTGCGTCAGTCTCGTCAGAGGCGTCGAAATCTGTGAAAATCCCTTCACAAATTTCCTGTAATATCTGGCCATGCCTAAGAAACTACGTACCTCAAATATCGTAGTCGGCCTTGGCCAATCAGCAACCGCCTGAATCTTCTGGGGATCAATAGAAATGCCTTCTCCGCTCACCACATGCCCCAGAAATGAAATGCTCTTCAGCCAGAATTCACACTTGGAGAACTTGGCATACAGCTGATGCCGCCTCAAAGTCTCCAACACAATGCTCAAGTGTCTGGCATGATCATCCTCAGAAGCAGAATATACCAGAATATCGTCGATGAAGATGATCACAAACTGATCCAGAAACTCCCTGAACACTCAGTTCATCAGATCCATGAAAATAGCAAGCACGTTGGTTACCCCAAAAGGTATAACCAAGAACTCGTAGTGCCCATACCGAGTACTGAAAGCTGTCTTCACCACATCAGCTTCCTTCACCTTCACCTGATAGTATCCGGATCTCAAATCAATCTTCGAAAACAAAGAAGAATCGGAAAGCTGATCAAACAAGTCATCTATCCGAGGCAAAGGATACTTGTTCTTGATTGTGACTTTATTCAAATCTCTGTAGTCAACACACATACGGAGTGTCCTGTCCTTCTTCTTCACAAACAGTACAGGTGCTCCCCAAGGAGAAACACTAGGACGGACAAAGCCTCTGTCTACCAACTCCTGAAGTTGAACTTTCAACTCAGAAAGTTCTTTCGGTGCCATCCTGTACGGAGCTTTTGATATCGGAGCGGTACCCGAAAAAATATCAATAGAGAACTCCACCTCTCTATCCGGAGGTAAACCAACCAACTCCTAAGGAAAAACATCCGCAAACTCCCGTACCACAGGGATCTCAGAAATAGAACCAACCTCCAGGTTCAGATCCCGCACCGAAGCCAAAAATACTGGACATCCCTTCTTCCACATTCTGCTCACCTCCAACATAGAAATCAGACTGGAGAGAACACCTCGTAATCCCTGAAATACACATCGCTCTCCAGCTATAAGCAAACTCACTTGCTTCTTCGAACAGTCAATCTGAGCCTCGTTCAGACTCAGCCAATCCATGCCCAGAATCACATCATAAGAAGAAATCGGCAACAGAATCAGACTTGATTTTCACTTCTTACCAGAAATATCAATCTCACACAAATAAAACTTACGGGCAATCAGATTACTTCCAGCCGGTAAAATCATGGAAAGAGAAACCGAAAGTAAAATGGAATCCAAACGTAAAGCCTCAAAACAGCACTCTGACAGAAAAGAATGACTAGCTCCAGAGTCAAACAAAACACGACAGGGCTGATCAGAAATGTAAATCGTACCTGTCACAACATCTGGAGCGTCTCGAGCCTCCTGCTGACTCAGACTGTAAACTCGTGGCTGAACTGGAGCTGGAACTGAAGCAACAGAACTGCTAGGCAGAGGGAGCCTCTCACTAACAGTAGGTGGTCTCCGTGGTACAGAACTAGAACCACCACCTCTACCAAAAAATCCCTCAGGGCGTGGAGGAACAGTCCTCGGTTTTTCTGCTACTGAACCGGCAGGTCTGACAAAGCCCTCAGATCGAAACTCAGAACGCCGATCAAATCCAGTCTGTGGACACTCTGCAATCCGATGTCCTGGCTGACCACATCGGAAGCACAGACCAGCCATCCTGTAGCACTGGCCAAGGTGTCGCCGTCCACAACTCTGGCACACAGGTGCCATACTAACAGATCCAGAACTCGTCGTACTGGCAGCAGTACCAGACGATCCTCCACTCCTCCTGGAGTCACCAGATCCAGAACCAGCTACAAATCTCCTCTTCCCAGAGGAACCACTACCTGAAGCCTCGCCTCCAAACCTCTTCCTACTCGTAGTCCACCGCTGCTGAGTAGCCATCAGGTCGTTCTCAATTAGACGAGCTCGCTCTACAAGCTAAGAGAAATCAGTTATACGGAACGGTATCAGGGGTTGCCTCATAGTATCTCATAATCCCCTCAGAAATCTGTAGTACCTCTCAGCAGAAGTACTAACCAGCTACGGAGTATACCTGGCTAATGCAGTAAACTCTGCCTCGTACTGCATCACAGTATTGCTCCCATGAACAAGCCTCAGAAAGGTCTCCTGCATCTGCTGTCGTGCAGAAGGGGGAACGAACCAGTCTCGGAACACCTCAGTGAACTCTTCCCAGGTAATCAAAGAGTTCAATCGGCCCTGAAATTTGGCCTCCTGCTGGCCTACCCACCAGTGCCTAGCCTCTCCATCTAACAGAAAAACAGCCAACGGAACCTTCCTGTCTGACGGACACTGCATGCCGTCAAAAGTCTTCTCTATCCTCCTCAGCCACTCCTCAGCTGCTCTAGGCTCAACAGCGCCCTCAAATCTCGGAGGTTTCAACCTCAAAAACATCTGGAGATGTCTATCAATATCATCAGATCTGACAGTAGAAGCTCTACTATGACTCTCACTCATCATCTGAGTAATGAGTGTAGCAAACTGAGACAGTGTATCTGGAGCTGTACTCCCCACTGGTGCTGCCTGACTGGCACTCTGCCCGTCTGTCATGTCTGGGTCTGGCTGATCCATATAGAAAATCCAGAAAAATCTGGAAAATTAACACAAAAACAACACAATAAAAAGCCAAACAAACCAAAACTACCCCAGACAGACTCACTTACAGATCACTTCCTATAGTTCTGTCTTACATTTCAACCAAATTCCAAAACCATTGCTCTGATACCACTAAAGCTTGTCACGACCCGACCCGACCGGGATGGATCATGCTCGCACCGGGCCGCGACTAGCCAAACAAACAGACCAGGATCTGGCTTTGGAATTTGCTTCAGAACTGATTCTTCCAAATAATTCAACTCAAAACAGACACACAGAGCTACTATGAAACATCAAATACAGCGGAACAAATCATCTATATTTTTTTTTTCCTCAAAACAATCATCTACAAATACAGTGCATGGCTGACAGGAAAAACAAAGAAGAAAAGCCATGACTGTACAAAAATCAAAAAGTACAAAATACCTATAACTGATCAGACTCTGAACTCTAATCCAAGACCTCCTTCCCCTTGCCAGAACCTAAAAACCACGCAGAAAACAAGGGTGAGCTCAACAACTCAGCAAAGCGACAAACCTCCAATCAAAACTTTCAGAATCCAAAACCAAACACTTCAAACCAAATCCGTATAGAAATCAGAACAAAATCAGACAGATATCAAAATCGTGCAGATCATAACGAAACAGATCAAATCAAAACAGATACGGACATATATCAAATCAGAACAGATCTAAACGGAACAGATCAGACAGAACTATACGGAAACAGAAGTCATATCCAAATCAAATATCAAATAGTATTGTAATTAATAGCTAAATTCCCTGACACTGACAGAATCTCTACGGATTTTGGCCCCTTATGCCTCCCTTTGTGCTCACGGCACCAGAACAGATGTGCTTATAGCACCAGAACAGAATTCATCGGATCCAAAACAGAACAGATATCAGATTTCAGATTGAGCTCATTTCAGATTTCTCAGACACTAACTAAATCTCTTAGGATCCAGACCCCTTATAACTCCCTTTTTATATCATATACAGATAGCATATCAATTCAAAAGAAATCCGGACGAATTTAGAAATCAGACAAAAATCGGGCAGCACAACGGCTGTATACGGAATTTACACAATTTTCCTGAAAAATCACAGAATACCAAATTGGCACAGAATGTAGATAACAACATTACAAGACTTTAATTCTACTGCCACAACATTTTTAGACATCGTAGAAAAATACAGTCAAAATAAAACACCGCCGAATTCAAAATACCCGGAAAAAAATCTCCAGAAAATAACCAAAATGTGCACACTCGGCACGTCAACGACATACGGAAAATTACGCAGTAAAAACTGAACCATACGGGAAATACGGACGAAAATCACGAACAAAATCAATTCCGGACAGATAATACCGCCAAACACAACGGTTCTGAAAATTGAGAAAGGCGGATTGTGCCTTACCTTGCGTATAGCAATATCTTGAACAGTCTCGTCGGACGAAAACGGACCGGCGTCCCCCGAAAATCAGCTTTTCTAAATTTGCCCTTGACCTTCTCTCTCCTCGGATGATTTTAGATATTTTTATGATTTTCTCTCTCTTCAAAATGACTTGATTTCAGCTTTAAATTCCTCTGATCGGCCCGGCCAATCGCACGATCGTCCTGGACGATCTGAACAAATCCATATCGGCCTGGGACGATTTCTCAGGACGATAATTAATTTTCTTGGACGATAAAAACCTCTATTCTCTGACTTGTGCCATCCACTGATCGTCCCGGGACGATCCTAGATCGGCCCGGACGATCCCTACAGGAAATCATTCCTGGAACTTCTGGACAGAAAACTGGAACAAAAATTGCACTGATCGTCCCGGGACGATCGAGATCGGCCCGGACGATCCTGGAACAGATTTTGATGTTACAAATATCGTGCTCTTGGATCCGACACTTTTGATATTATTTGGCTACGATGTATTCTTATTGATTTTCAAGCAACTTCCACTACACCTAGCGCTTTGTACTGTGACAATACATCGTCAATTGCTTTGGTCAACAACCTGATATTCCATGTTAGAACAAAACACATTGAAATCGACTTTCACTTCATAAATGAACGCATAGCTTCTCAAGAAATTATAGTTCATCATATCAACACAGTCGATAAACCAGCAGATCTACTCGCCAAATTGCTGTCCTCAGACAGATTTCATCTTCTTCGCAACAAACTGACGATCCAACCTATAGCTCATCAATTTGAGGGGGGTTGTTAGCACTTATCATTACATAAGTGAGCCAACATATCAGCATATGCTTATTCCACTACTCTGACCAACAAGGACTCTGTTCACAACTGAATATGCAGTCTCTCCCCCTCCTCTCCACAGCAGAATAGTGACAGCTAACAACCTTTACAAATAGAAATACAAGCATTGTAAAAGATGATTTTAACCATCTTGATGAAATGAAATGACTGTGTGAAAAACTACTTTCATCTTCTTCCTTCTTTAATTTTCTTTACTTCTCTGCTTACTGTTCTATTTAGCTTCTTTTAGTACGCAGTTCACGAGAAATGAGTTCAACCTCAAATTGAAGTCTACCATCAGGGTGGAGTTCACCACCAAGAGCTTGAATGTTGATGATAAGATTATGAAGGCTCAAATTTGGGACGTCGCCGGTCATGAGAGGTATCACGCCATCACAAGTTCTTATTATCGTGGAGCTGTGGGTGTATTACTTATGTTTGATGTTACTCATGCTACATTTGAGAATACCGAAAGTTGTCTAAGATAGCTAAGGGAGCACACATATCCAAACATTGTTGTTATGCTGGTCTAACCTTCTTCATCTTCTTGTTGTATCAACTAATGATGGAAAAGCATTGACAGAGAGGGAATCATTACTTTCTATGGAAACATCTACTCTTGAGTCCACCAATGTGGAGAATGCCTTTTATGATGTTTTGACTCAAATCTACCAAATTGTGAGTAGGAGAGCAGTTGAAGCTGGTGAAGATGCAGCCTTTGCTATTCCAAGCTAATGTGAGAGAATTGATATAAATGATGATTCTTCTAAAAAGAGGTTTGGTTGTTGCTCTAATTAGGTTGAAACAAAACATATGAAGATTTTCATGTCACAGTAAGTATTTGATTAGGAAGGCAATAGATGATCTCGTTTCATTATATAATTGATTTCATCTTCCTAGAAATCTATAGATGCAGATTTCTATATTGATAGACTAATTTTGAAGGCCTGCTATATTTTGAAATTTAGCCTATGAAGTATCTTCTTTTTAAGGAAATTAATTGTTCGAGCGAAAAAAAGCCCGTCTAAAGTTTGTTTTTCCCTATTCCATTTCTTCATTGTTATTCGACGTCGCCTGCTTCACGTGAGGTAGAGTTTTAAATGAGTCACTAGCTTCTTAGCCTCATTCGACGAAGTTCCATTTCTATTGAATTGGATGTCACGACAGTTCGACGAAATAAATCGAAAATAAAGACGGGAGTAATAATGGAGCTTGCTCGTAGTGAAGGATCTCACCTTCTTTGTCCAAATCCTATAAATTTGCTTTTCCCCCGTATTTAGAAAATCCGGGATATATAGCAAAAGAGGAAAAATGAGGATTTATTTTGCTGTGAAATTTAAAATATTCTTAAATCCCATTTGGAAGCATAAATCCTGTTTATATCTTGTATCCAAATAGCCTTTTCCTTATCCGAAGAGAGGTTTCTTTGAAAGCATTGAGCTCAAGACAGAAGGTGTGCTTCTTATTTTAAACATTTAAGTCATTATTCTTCTTTTTTATGTCTTTTTTGTTGAATTTCTTCAAATTCTTTTTAACCATTTTGTATCTCGTTCTCATGCAATCAGCTTTCCAACAGCAGGAGCAAAAATATTTTCTCCATTTACAGACCAAGTCAGTTAGAAAACGAAATATCATAGAGGACAAATGGAAGAACGGATCAACAACTATCTCTTGGAAGTAAAAAAATGTCGCCTTCCACTACAAAAATTTTTAACTATCTTTGGGAGTGTAGCTCATAATAGATCTCAGATAAGGTAGACAACTGGCAATCATGGCTCTGTTGCCATGTTTACTATAGCTTTGTCTCTGTATTTATTTAAAAAAAAAGTGGATTTTAAAGATGGTTCTCTTCTTGTTTTTCTTGCATGTCCAATTTGGGCATGGAGGATTAAGGATTTCTTACAGGGGATTTGTTAGCTTGGCTGAAAATTTGGGTTTTTTTTTTTTTTTTTTTATTTGGGGACATTTAGGTTAATTAAGGTAAATTCACACACACATCACATACAAAACTTCGAACTCAAGACCTATTGGCTGATAATCGAAGCTCTCAATCAATAAACCAAGATGAGATGCATAAATTGGGTAAAAATTAAATGCTTGCAAGAAATTTTTCTATTATGTTTGGTTTAAAAGTTATTTTACCGAATAGCTAATTTCCTTCTTATATCATTTAAGACAAGACAACAAACTGGATAATTTTAAATGATTATTTTGTATCTTTTAAAAATATTATCTTACAACAGTTGTAGATCAAGAACAAATGTTAGATTTCCCAATATATACTAATTGCCAAATTTTTTAACTGAATAACAAACTAGCACATCTCATTCAATTAAAAAATTGAATTTCCTTTTTTCTAGCTCATAAAAATGTGGGTCAGCTTCTACTCCTGTTGTTGGGTTGCCACCTATTCGTTCTTCTAGAAAAAAAATATTGTAAGTTCTTCAAAACAAACAGCTGAATCAGCACTTGAAGATCAGAGACGTCGCCCCAAAGCTTGCAACCATTAAGAAAAAATTTCTTTGTTAAAATCAACATGGTAGGGATTGCCATTGGAAGGAAAAAAGATATACTTGTTTATGATTGCTATGAAAAACTCTCTTCAGGTTATATTGCTTAATCCTTCACAATTTTCGCAGATGTGACTTGTGAATGACTATATGTTCATCTGTTATTGATATTTATTTGGTTGGTATACAAAATGATGTTTTTTAAACTAAGCTTGAGAGGCTGTTGTTGCCACCATAGGTATGGAAAGAAAATTGAGAACTCTGATTGATTGATATATTGTGACATACATATTTTAGATGAATTTGTTATAATTTGAGTCTAAAATGCTAGAGGACTGACAACAATAAGGTGAAAACTGAGGCTATTTTTATTTGGTTAAACGTTTTTGTATCACTCACAACTCCATGAAAATATTTATAAATGATTTTGGATGATTTTTCATCCGTTTGTCTAACTTCATATAACATTTTCCTGTATTTTGATAGCTTAAATGGATTATATTGCTACAATGAAGGAGAACGTAGAGAAACATGCAATTACAGGCTCACTTGATGGGAACGATTAATATACTCTAATCTATGAGGTTGATGAAGGTGACAGAATGTTGGTTGGTGATGTTCAATGGGAGTAGGTTCTTCATGCCATATTACACGGTTTTATGTAATTAAAAGGATATTTATCTCATAAATTGTTTTTAAATTATATACTGATTACTTCATGAAAAAGCATAAGCTATTAATTTGATATTTGTTGAACAAGCTGGTGAAGTCTTTTGACTTTTTTTAGATATATCATACTAATATATCATAAGAATTCATAGAAAATCAACCTAACAAAAAAATCTATACAAGTGGAAATTTAAATAAGCATATTTTTATCATTCAACATTATTATTAATCTCTAAGTGTTTTTTTATCCATATGATGCACTCATTTTACCTTATAGTTTAATATAATTTATGTGATTAGATAATAACTTCAATATTAATAAATTTGTATAGTTTCTGATGAATCTTGGTTAAGAGATCAGGAAATAGTGCAAGAGAGAGAAGCTCCACAAATTGAGGAAGGATTTGGAAGGAGATTTTTGGCTGCATTTTTTGTAAATGGAGGATGGTGGCCGGTCATCCTTGGATGACCAGAACACCAATTCCCTTAGATCTACCGCGCGTCCAACTTTGTTGGATACAAAAGGTAGTTTTACATTCAATCGCAGCTTTCCTGCTTTTTTTAACTCTCCTCTTGTGATTAGAGAGGGAGAGGGTGTGCTTCTAAGAAAACATCTTTGATGGAGAACGGTAAAGGAAAAGAAATTTTGGTGGATTTGAAAAGTAAGTCTTGCTCAACCTTGCCGGTTTGATCCCTAGAGCTAATGATTTGGAGGCTTCCACCTCTAGTGAAACCAACCACAATTTGAATAATACTAATGTGTGGATTAGAAAACCACACATTAAAATTAATTCAAATAAAATTCATGAAGGAAGTATAGATGCTAGTGTGGTTAAACTTGACTTGGAAAATGAAAAATCCAATGTTCATGTTCTAAGAAATTCATTGGTAGTGAAGATCCTTTGCAAAAACTTGCCCTTCTCAAATTGTGCTTTTGAATTAAGGAAGCAATGGGCTAAATTTGGAGGATTCCACATTACTTCACTTGGATTAGATTGGTTCATATGCTCCTTTCAAACTCAGGAGGCAATGGAAGAAGTTCTCAATGGAGGCCCTTGGTACGTGGGAGGTTTTGTCATTGGGCTAGATAAATGGACTCCCAATTTTTCTCCTCATTCCTTAGATGGAATTTCTTCTCCGATTTGGGTTCATCTTCCCCACTTGCCGTTGCACTGCTGGGACGAAACCAACGTTACGAGAATTATTTCGAGTATAGGGACTCCATTATTATTAGATGACAACATGTTTAGATGGGGAAGGAGGGAATTTGCTAGAGCATGTGTTCGGGTTAAATTGAACTTGAAACTCCCTAGTGGTATTTTTGTTGAAGGAATTCATGGCAAATTTTATCAGAAATTTGAATTTGAGAATTTATCTTCAATTTGTTTCAAATGTGGAAGAATTGGACATAAAGATGTGGTATGTCCAAAGGTTTTTCAAAATCTAGATTTAAATGCAAAAGAAGTTCACAAAGAGAATTCATTAGTTGAAGATAGATCTTACGGTCCTTGGATGCACGTCAAATTCAAACCTCGTAGAAAGACTAAAAGTATTAAGAGGAATTATCATTCAAATCAAGGAGCAGAATTTCAACCAGCTCGCCGGAACTCAGATCACCAGCCATTGAAGACAGTACAAAATTCAGAAGGAAAAACTGCTGAAATCAAGGGAGGAGATGAAGTTGCAGTTAGCATAAATCCAAATCTGTTGGTTGAGCCGAATATAGATCAAATTACAAATTTTGAATACAACCAATCAGATTCATTGATTACTGAAATTAGAGATGTAAATTCTGAAGTTAATTTGATGATTTCTGCTGTTGTGTTAGAGTCTACCGATGTTCAACACAAGTTGCCTGAAATTTCAGAATTTCAAAAATCAAATTTTGAATTCCCAGAAATCATGGAGGCATATAAGGTAGTTGAGGAGCTGAAGCCGGATTTTACTCCAACAATTTCAGACGAACAAACTGCTGTTATTCAATCGGGGATAGAGGGAAATTTGGAATTTCAAATCCCACAAACGTTGGAGGTTGTTGAGGAAATGTTAGAGGAAGAGAAGATGGGTTTTACTCCTTCTAAGGCTGCAAAGAATTCAGGTATTATTGCTGATAATAATACAATAAGAGATGGCCTTTCTAATACCATCTCTCCTTCTTCCACAATCAATTTGAAGTTCAAAAAAATTGTTTTAGTAAAAAATAAAAAAGGTTCTTCGTTAGAGCTTGTTTCTTCCGGCTCTAAACACAAGCTATTCAAAGAACTAAAAGAGCTAGGACCGGTGAAAGATCAAAATAGAAGAAGGATTACTGATTACAAGGAGAAGAACAATTTGAAATGTTCTTCTCAAACATTTCAAGGTTTATGAGACTCGATAATTTCAGTGCAACCTACAAAGCCAGAAGAGACATTAAGTTGGAAATTCTAATCAAAGAATTTTCCATTTTTATTGCTTGTTATTACAGAATGGATATTTGGAAAAGACATCTAAAATACGTACACTTGTTTTTCATAAGTTATTTTAGATTGTCTTATCTTTTTTGTAATTTTATTTTCTTTATTAGCTATTTTTTTCTTTTGGCATGGTTGTTATTTAAACTTACTATATTTGTTTATGGGATTGTTACTAGATCCTATTCTTTAACCGAATGGGAACTCTGGGATACTAACCAACCCTCGGGTTGTTTCAAATTATTGGTATCCCCTGCATCTCAACGGTTTCAAAATAGGAAACAGTGGGTTCCATTTCAAATTAATAGGTTTAATAATAACAAAATGCTTTCAATAAGGATCCTTTTTCTCTTAATCAAGGATCTTTTAGTTTATTTTATTTTCTAGTTTGTATTAGGTTCTTTCTTTTAATTTCTAATGCAACTTTGCATTTTCTTAAAAAAAAAAATTAATAATAATAAATTTGAACAATAATAGTATTATAATATTCATAAAAGTATTGTGATTTTATAAAAATCTTGTTTTTTTAAATTCTAGCAATGATCACTTTGTGCATGTGCAAATAAAACTATCTATTTTTTTTTAACTCTATTTGTTTATGATGTAAAGATAATGTGAACTAATTTATTTTCTTAGTATTTCATGCACTGCATTTTGTTTTAAAATAAGACCTTTCAAATTTATGAAGCATGGTAAATGAATTACAATATTTTCAGCTTCATGTTGATCTTGAGAATTATAGAATTTCATTTTTTTATAATGTTGCTTCTAATTTGTTTAATAATTAAATTTCGACACAAACTTCTAATTATTTGCTTTTAGATTATGATGATTGCCCCTATTATATAAAATGAGAGGTAGACATCTCATTGAGAGTTAGAAATGATGTTAATTTTGTATGAGGTTGTTAATTTTAGAAAATATTTTTTTCCTTTTGGTAAGGTGATAAAATATTGCTTTTAGTGTAATTTCCAAATCTTATAATATAGCATTAATTAATGTTCTGCAACCATGATCTAGCAAATTCTTTCAATTTACGTTATGCTATTCTAATTTTATGAAAAAACTAACCTAAGAGAAAAAAAAAGTATTAATAGCTTATATGCCATAGAAGTATTAATAACTTATATGCGGTATCAGGAAACACGTTTGAAGGAGTAGTAATTAGAACAAGATCACTTGCAAATAAAATATTATATCCAAATAATATGTAAACCGACAATACTTGTGAACTTAACAATGAAGATAGAAAATATAGCTTTGTATTAATTTACAATAATAAGAAGAGCAATAAATGGTAAAGAAATAAGAAGCATATGATATAAGTTGTATGGCATGGTCTGCCTACATCCATAGGAAGAAAATCATGACTTAGCTTTAATTGCTTCCAAAATTCAATCTATTACATGTTTTTGGCAGCCTTTCTCTGCTGATATATCTTCTTGTAGTTTGTTGTTTTATTCTACAACAATGTTGAATGTGAATAAATATAAATGGAAAGAACAAATCTGAGGTTTTCCTGTACCTGAGATTCTGGTAGATATTTTTGGTTATTAGATCCATCTTATACTTGTTACACTTATAAAGACAGGAAGATGTATCTGCTTTATGTTTTAATTCCGCTTTAGGATTTTCTTTAGTTATTAGATCTTTAATCCTGATACAAAAACTTTTTACAACTTCTTTAAGGAATTCCTTACAGAGAAATGCTTATATGAAAGCATTCATTACAAATTCTTAGTTTTTATTTTTTAAATTTAGGTTATAAGTCTCTATTATTGATAGATGTTTATGCAGAAGAAAATACTTCTCAGCTCAGAATAAATACGTATAATCAAAACATGTATCACAACTTTATTCATTTGCTTAAGTTTCAATATTTAATGTAATCCTATTATTAAGTTATGATAGTTTCAATTTTGATCAACACAACACATAATAAGTGTCAACAGATGGATAGAATTCTAACTTATTTATGTTTCTTCGTTATATAAAAATTGATTTTAATTTCATAGAACATAATAAAAAAAGAATAATCAGCTTTGTAGGTGGATGGAATTTTGAAGTGAAATGGCGTGGGCTGTAGGATTTTGCTATCAACATGTGTCCTATGTTATTTCCTTTTTAAAACTTTGGATCCTAAGTCTCTTCTTTTACATGTCAAAATAGGCAATGCCAATCCATAATATTGCAGGGGATATATAAAATTTAATTGGTTTATACATAGTTTTATTTATTATATTCTTATATTTTCTTGGTAGTAGTGATGTCATGCACTTTCGATATACTTGCTTCATGTTAATGGAGGCTTATTGCACTTTTTGGCTTTAGATTACTCTCTTAAGACCAGCTGAGTATAAGAGAAGTATATTAGCAAGGAACCGCAAGACAGTTCATCATGCTTATGGTGGGGTTCTCTCTGGTGGATCCGTCCGGGAAAGGTTTGTTTTGTTATCATAGAGTTCTCTTTTATCTCATTGGATTGATTGATATGCTAATACATGTTTGTTAATAGGATTATTCAAGCATTTTTGGCAGAGCAGCAAAAGATTGTGAAGAAGGTTATGAAAATCCAAAAAACTAAAGAAAAGCATGTTGCAAAGAGTAAATCAACTAATATTATATTATTATCACGGGCAAAAGCAAAATGTTGTTTGAGTGCCTTTTACCTGATGAAAATTTTGAATTCAACTATATTTTTTCTTTTGAATTAATACATTCTGAATGTATTGTCATAAAGTTTATTTTGATTATGTTTGACGCTTTATGTTTAACGATCACTTTGTTTAGGTTGGCTATTTTTAAATCTTTTAGTTACATTGCATCTCTCAAGCTTTGCTTGGTCATTCCAAATATTTAGTTCCTTCAAAATTGAAAGTAGGGCAGTATGTTTATGTGATTTGTAAGAGAATCAAATTGAGTGCACAGAAGACCTTTTTTATATTTGTTGATAATGTGCTTCCACCAAGAGATTTTTTTCTTCCTCTACAAAAAATCTAAAGTTTTCTTTAGCATAAAGGTATCAATGTCTTCTTGTTTTTTTTTAGGTTCTATAATTTCAAATATATATGAATAAAATAAAGTTGAAGATGGATTTCCTTGCCACATATAATAAGGCGAATACATTTGGTCTCCTAATTTCCAACCTTCATTAGATAGATTCCAGTAGAACTTCAAAATTCATTTATGCTGATTTCTTGTTTTGCCACAATTAATAAGTTGTACATTTTGATTTTTGTAAATAATTTAACTGAGTTGCTTGTTTGGATGTAGATAAAACTGTGCTTGAGTTTCACAAAATGGTTTCATTTTTTTAATAGAAAATATCATTAATATAACATGCCACAACTTAATTTTAAATTTTATTATATTATTTTTTATTTTTTATTTTTTATTTACGTGCATCTTGTGCATGTACATTTATACAAGTCAAAAGTAAAGACGGGAGTAATGGTGGAGCTCGCTCATAGTAAAGAATCTCACCTTCTTTGCCCAAATCCCGTAAATCTGATTTTCTCCCCGTATTTAGTAAATCTGGGATATATGGAAAATGAGGATTTATTTTGCTGTGAAATTTAAAATATTCTCAAATACCATTTCGCAGCATAAATCATGTTTATATCTTGTATCCAAACAGCCTTTTCCTTATCCGAAGAGAGGTTTCTTTGAAAGCATTAAGCCCAAGATAGAAGGTCTGCATCTTATTTTAAACATTTAAGTAATTCTTCTTCTTTTTTATGTCTTTTTAGTTGAGTTTCTTCTAATTCTTTTTAACCATTTTGTATTTTGTTCTTGAGCAATCAGCTTTCCAACAGCATAAGCAAAAATATTTTCTCCATTTACAGACCAAACCAGTTAGAAAGGGAAATATCATAGAGGACAAATGGAAGAATGAATCAACAGCTATCTCTTGGAAGTAAAGAAATGCTGTACGTCTTCCACTACCAAGATCTTTAACTACCTTTGGGAGTGTAGCTCATAATAGGTCTCAGATAAGGTAGACAACTAGCAATCATCGCCCTGTTGCCATGTTTACTATACCTTTGTCTCTGTATTTATTAAAAAAAAAAAGTTGATATTAAAGATGGTTCTCTTCTTGTTTTTCTTGCATGTCCACTTTGGGCATGGATGGTTAAGGATTTCTTACAGTGGTTTTGTTAGCTTGGCTGAAAATTTGGTTTTTTTTATTAAATTTTTTTATTTTGGGACATTTAGGTTTATTAAGTCAAATTCGCACACACATCACATACATAAGTTTTGAACTCAAAACCTTTTGGTTGATAGCCAAAGCTCCCAATCAATAAACCAAGATGAGATGTGTAAATTGGATAAAAATTAAATGCTTGCAAGAAAATTTTCTATTATGTTTGATTTAAAAGTTATATTACCGAATAACTAATTTCCTTCCTATATCTTTTAAGACAAGACAACAAACTGGATAATTTTAAATGATTATTTTTGTATATTTTAAAATATTATCTTACAATAGTTGTAGATCAAGAACAAATGTTAAATTTCCCAATATATACTAATTGCCAGTTTTTTAATCTATTCTAGATCTAAAATATGTTTAACTATTTTCTATTTAAATAAAAAATATGGATAACAAACTAGCACATCTAATTCAGTTAAAAACTTGAATTTCCTTTTTTCTAGCTCATAAAAATGTTTTGTTTTTGTTTTGTTATAATAGAGTTCTCTTTTATCTCATTAGATTGATTGATTTGCTAATACACTTTTATTAATAGGATTATTCAAGCATTTTTGGCAGAGCAGCAGAAGATTGTGAAGAAGGTTCTAAAAATCCAAAAAGCTAAAGAAAAGTAGGTTGCAAAGAGTTAATATACTAATATTACATTATGATCATGAGCAAAAGCAAAATGTTGTTTGAGTGCATTTTACCTATGAAAATTTTGAATTCAACTATATTTTTTTCTTTTGAATTAATGCATTCTGAATGTACTATCATAAAGTTTATTTTGATTATGTTTGACGCTTTATGTTTAACAATCGCTTTGTTTAGTTTGACCATTGTTAAATCTTTCAGTTACATTGTATCTCTCAAGCTTTGCTTTGTCATTTCATATATTTAATGCCTGCAAAATTGAAAGTAGGGCAGTTTGTACGTTTATGTGATTTGTAAGAGAATCAAATTGAGTTAAAAGAATACCTTTTTTATATTTGTTGATAATGTGCTTCCATCAAGAGATTTTTTTCTCCCTCTACAAAAAATCTTAAGTTTGCTTTAGCAAAAAGGTATCAATGTCTTATTGTGTGTTTTTTTTAGGTTCTATAATTTCAAATATATATATATATATATATATATATATATATATATATATATATATATATATATATATATATATATATATATATATATATATATATATATATATGAATAAAATAAAGTTAAAGATGGATTTCTTTGTCATATAAAATAAAGCGAATACATTTGGTCTCCTTACTTCCAACCTTCATTAGATAGATTCCAGTAGAACTTCAAAATATATGTACATTTTGATTTTTGTAAATAATTTAATTGAATTGTCCGTTTGAATGTTGATAAAATTGTGCTTGAGTTTCACAAATGGTTTCATTTTTTTTATAGATAATTTTATTAATATAGCATGCCACAACTTAATTTTAAATTTTATTGTATCATTTTTATTTTTAAATTTTTTATTTACTTGCATCATTTGCACGTATATTTATACTAGTATAATAAAGATGCTTACAAATTTTCTTCTACTCATGTAATAGTAAAATAATAAAATAATAAAATTATTTGAGAGGATAAGTAAATTGAAACTTCAACCCAAGTTATCACAAAAGCAAAGTTGGCATGAAGTGAATTCATCTAAACAAATATATATTACTAAAATTTAGGCTTTGTTTGGGACGGCTTTTTTACTACTTATTAAAATAGCTTTTTAGTATAAAATTAAAATTTTTTACTAAAAATTGCTTTAAGAAACAGTAAGAAAGCTGTCCCAAACTAAACTTTAGTTAAGCTTCGTTTGGGACAATTTTTTTACTGGTTTGTGAAGCTGCTATGAAGAAAATAATTTTTAAAAGCTATTGTAAAAAGCAGCTTTCTAGTGCGAAAAAATTTCAAAAGCTCAAAAAAAAAATGAATAAACGAAATTATGGTGACGGTCTACTAAGTGAAGCAGCTAGAAAGCTATCCAAAACGAAGCCTTAATTAAAGTTCACATTTGGAACTCGATTCTAACTACTTCAAGAACTTATTATTGTCAAAAAGTAATTGGTTCTTAGCTCAATGTGTTTATTATATACCAATTATTTCAGATGAATTATGGGTCTTCCAATTAGCCCCCCTTTTGAATATTGCGTTAGGTATTACATCTATTTTGGAAAAAAATATTTTTTACAGAAGTTCAAGCTCTTGAAATTATTCAAGATATAGAACTGTGTACTTTGGTTACAGTTTCTTTGTATGAAATCATTTTCATTCTTTACCATTTCTACTTTGAGCTTATTAACTATAAGGCATTTACACAGCTCATATTAGTCTGTTGGTTAAGAGCTTAGGCTATCAACTAAGAGGTTTTGAGTTCGAGTCTTTGTGTATGCGATGTGTGTGTGAGTTTACCTTAACTGGCCTAAATGTCCAAAAAAAAAAAAAACTAAAACATTTTACTTTGAATGCTCCTGACATAAAACAAGGCTATATTTTGGGTCAAAAAATATAACTTGTTTAGGAGTTTTTTGGTTGGATGAAAAAAAAAACATTGCAAAATGAAACATAATGTAGAAAAATGCAATATATTTGAAATAATATGAGTCATTTGGATGATTCTAAGATAAATGCATGTGATCATTTTTTTTTTGTTTTAAGTAAAATAAATGAAGTGTAAAAACAACAATGATGGTGGTCGATGGCTGACGGTAGTAATCGACAATGGTAATGGTGACGACAGATTATGGCTACAATGGTTACGATGACGATTGGTGGCTACACCTGGTGGTTTGCGGCGACAATGATATTGAATTTATAGTGTATTTGAAAATCTGCTAAATCTAATAATTTTCAAATACAATAAAATTGAACTAGAGGGTGAATTAAAAATAGTTTAAAATCTTTAATTATAACATTTTAATTATGTCATTTATCATTTAAGATTGTAACTGATAATTACTAATTGCTAACGATACTAGTCGAGACTATCAATGGAGGCGATAGATTGTGACTGCAATGTGTTGACCTCATTTTTGTATGAGGTCACTTGGACTAATCTTGACCTTAAATCAATTCCATATCCAAACCAATCTAAACTCTAAGATCCTCCTAGGATCCTTCTAGGCTTCAGACCTTAGGATCTACCTAGATCATAAATCAATTCAGACACATGATCAATCAAATCTAAAATCCAACTCAAATCCAGAATTTCAAACCAAAATCCAAGGCCAAAGGCCCAAGTCCTAAAAGCCTTTTCCAGTGAATTTTCAAACATTTCAAAACCCAATTAAATGACCTCCGATTCAAAGTCTGTCAGTTGCATACTGATGGGACATGTCTCTGGAGGCAACCCTCCAAATTTGAGCCCATTTTGAGATCTCTATCCCCAGGAACTAAATCAAAATTCAGAGGCTGTAAAACCTTCAAATATTTACAGCCCATGCCACTGGACCTGTCATATAGAATATTCTGACCTTAGAGCCTTCATCAAAGCCTCTAGTCACTTCCAGACCATCAATCCTGATATGTTGAACAATAAAACTGAATTTTTTTGGACTCACTTCACCCCCTAGTGGGCATGAGCCCAAAATGACCAAAATATGAAAATACCTCTATGGGGCTCAAATAGGGATTTCAAACCAAATGAACTCCGAATTGAATGCAACCACTTCCAGCAAGTTTCAAATATCAAACCAAACCTGTTGGACCCATTCCCAGGCCCTGGGTCAACCTGGTTGACCAAGTCAACCTGGTTGACCTAAGTGGCCCTTTAAGGATCCAAACAGGTGTTTTGAACCAAATGACCTTCTTAGACCCTGAGACCACTTCCAATAAATTTTAAATGTCAAACCAAATTGATTACAACCATTTCCAAACCCTGGACCTAACTGGTTGACCAAGTCAACCAGTTTTGGCTTAAGGGCCCGTTAAGGGCCCATAAAGCCCTCTTGAAACATTTGACCCAAATGACCCATTTAAACCCTGGAATCACCCCCACTAGACTCCAAATACTTAATCAAACTTGACCAGTCGTCTTACTCAGTCATCAGTTGACTTAGTCAACTAAACCTATATTTGATCAAACTAATTCACATAGGTTCTACCCTATGCATCAAATCAAATCAAACACATTAATGCTTCTACACTACTCCATTGCATACTTTAAAACATATCTAAATTCTCCATGAGTCAAAACATAATGACTTTGATTGGTCGGGTCAAAGCATTTGGTCAAATCTTTTATGACATAAGCTCATATAATTATAACTCAAGTTAATTCCTTTAGAGTTATGGCATGTCACCCAATCAGCAAATCAAAGCTCTCCTCACTGCCAACTCAGCATCCATTGACCCATTGACTGGTCAAACATGTCAATAAGTGGTCAAATGAGCTCATTAAGAGGCCAAATTAACCTCTTAAGCTAATCCACTCAATTTTAAATGACTCCAGCTATTTGAATATTCTCTAGAAGCTTCCTAGAGTATTCCTCTGCCTTTAGATCATAATCAAGTGGCTTGAATCAAACCCTTGGGCTCATGTGAGACAAAATGGACTTTCCACCTAGGATGTCCTTGCACCCATCCTTGCCTCCTGCTCCCAACTACTCCCAGGGACACATGGCAATATCCGGAAGCTCCCCAACTCAATCGTGGTAGTCCACATGAGCCTAGAGCTTTTGAATAGGGGCAAATACCCTAATTGAGCCCCCATTCAATCCACATCATTCTCTTACCTATCTAGAGCTCCTCCAGGCTAAGTCTCTGTTCCATTGAGCTCCCTAGAGATTCCTCAACATCTCCCTACTCAAACCCCGGCGGTCAAAGTTATTTCCGACGATCTTCCGGCGAGCCAACCTCAAGTCCGTCCAAGGCTCATTCTAGGAGATTCGTGGCGTGTCGGAGCTTGGATTCAACTAGGAACTAAATCGTGGACAGTCTACAAGCTCAGAGAATCCAAAAACGGTGTAAACCGTCCTTTAAATCTCGGTAAAACCCTAAACCTAGCTTAAGACACATAGATTTAATTAGCATTTTATTTAGCTATCATTTGATATTTTATGCATATCCCCATTGATTCTCTTCACATAGGTAATCTAATTTTAAAATTTTAAGTCATTTGGTTCACTGGATCGAAAGAACGAGCCAAAAAACCTAGTCTAGGGCGTTCTCACGGCTCAATCCAGGCACCTCATTTCTGGACCGTTGATCGCCCGATCAATGGTCCAAACCGAGCCGCGCAGCTCGTTCATCCGACCGTGTAGCTGATCGCCCGCTTGATCCGCCGTCCAACTAGATCTGGGCCCTCGAATCAGAAACACGAAATGGACTCTCCGCCGCTTGATCTCGCCTAACCGAGATCAAATGTTAGGATTTGATCCCCTCCGTCCGATGGAATCCATGCGGGATCGAACGGCCGAGCGTCGTGCTGACTCACTCAAGTGAAACCACGTTCAACGTCCCGCGGTTAACACGTGTCCGCCACCGCCGTAGTTTTGAGCCCATGAACCAGATGCCGCCACGTGGCACCCGCGGCTGCATTTGATTTAAAATGATTTAAATATTCTTTTTAAATCATTTTAAGTTAAAAAAATAATAAAAATATTATAAACTAAAAATTTCCAGAAAAATTAAATATTTTATTTTTAATATTGAAATTCATTATAAAATAGTTTTTATTTTATTTTATTTAAAGACTTTTTAAATTTAAGTATTTAAGTAATATTTAAGTTTGTTTAATATTAAATATTTAATAAAATCAAAAACTTATTTTAAAATATTATAAATAGTTAAAGAAATATTCTAAACTATTTTAATTTATATTTTATAATTGATTTAATATATAGACATTTTATTTTCCTTAAATGATTTTAATTAATATATATATATATATATATATATATATATATATATATATATATATATATATATATATATCTAAACATTTAATTAATATTTAATTATAATCTAAATTTGAATAATCTTAAAGATATTTAATAAAACTGCTTTTTATAAATTCAAAATTTCAGAAAATAATTAAGGTTTATTTAAATTTAATTTAATTATTATTTTAATTATTAATGAATTTTGAATTCTTTTAAATTCATTTAATTGTTTTAGGCAATCGGCTCTTACATGTCCAGGTTTCCTGCATTCAAAACAAACAATATCAGAAGATCCTTTAACATGTTTATGATCCTTACCTTTTCTCCAACTTTGATGATGTTTTTGTTTCTTCCTTAGAAAGTTTTTGAATTGCCTTGTGATGAAGGCATATTATTTTAATTATTAATGAATTTTGAATTATTTTAAATTCATTTAATTGTTTTAAGACTTCAAAATTTTCAAGTAAATTCATATTAATTCATAAAAATACAATTAATATATCAAAATTTTTCAAATTTAAAATACTTCAACTTAACATTAATTTGAAATTTAAATATTGATTTATGTTTAATGATATGAATTATTTGAATATAATAATATTTAATTAAATATTATATTAATTATTTTAAAATTAATATATATATATATATATATTAAATAACTTGAAAATCAATGGATCTCTTAACCCCTCAAATTTAATTTTAATGATATTTTCAATTACTTTATTTTAAAATTCCTATTTGTACATATATATATATATATATACTTATATATATTTGAAATCTATTTTAAAATATACATTTATCTAAGTTTTAAACTTTTAAGAGATCCCTTGAAATTTTAAATGTAGATTAAGCATGTTTGAATGGAAATTATGGGGATTGATTAGTGCATAGTTGTGCTTTAACTCTTCACTAATCAAGATTTGAGTTAAGTTAATTTTGTTAGTTCTTGCATGCTTAGGAAACACACACCACTTAGCCTAGGCTCTCTTAGATCTAAGGACTTGTTTGATTGCATGTGTTTACTTATATGTTAGTTTTGAGGGTTAGTTCAAACATTGATTTAAACCCATTAAATATAGTGACATTAGTAAGGACAATAATTATGGATACATGTAGAAAACTTAGAGAAATTCTGATAATTAGGATGCACCTCATTTGAACTTGAAACTTGAACCACTTAAACTTAGTAACACTCTCAGCCCATAGGAAAATTTTCACTGGTTTTAGACACTATTATGCCCCCTAATTAATTTTCCTAAGTTTAAGCCTTAATTAAGCCTTAAAACCTTCCAGAAAATGTAATAAATCAAATTTGAACACAAAAAAATATGCATAATACCTCTAACTAACCAGAAATCAAACCTTAATCAATGAAAATTAAAATCCCTTTGATTTGACAGCAAATTAAACCTTAATTTAATTTTAAGTAAAATTCAATATTTAATTAATTTAATTAATTAATAATAATTTAAAATTCCAAAAATTTCCCAAAAACTTGGGAATCACTTCTTAGGTTATTAATGACCTTTGAAGTTGATTTCAAGGAGTTTGGGGTTCATTTGGAGAAAAACCACAAAATGGCTCTCTAATTAAACTTTTTAAAATTCATTAAATACCT
Source organism: Dendrobium nobile (assembly GCA_022539455.1). Taxonomy (NCBI): domain Eukaryota; kingdom Viridiplantae; phylum Streptophyta; class Magnoliopsida; order Asparagales; family Orchidaceae; genus Dendrobium; species Dendrobium nobile. The sequence continues at coordinate 42,468,219 of CM039721.1, read as the reverse complement.
AAAATTCAAACCTTCATAACTAATTCAAGAAAAATCCAAATTGATCAAACTCACTTGCGTTCAACTCATAATGATGCCTAATATTTATTAAAAATATTAAAATTCCAGAAAATCTTCAAATTCAAAAAGTCAACTTTTTGGTCAAACTATAGGTCAAAGCTAGTTCAAAATTTCAAACCTTCGTAATAAAATGTAGAAAAATCTGATTTCAGCGTATTTACTGTCTAACTGATCGTAGTAAGGTCTAGTATTTTAATAAAATACAAACATTCTAGAATTTGAGCTTAATAAAAAAGTCAATTTTTAACTTTTTAATTAAGTGATTAAAATATTCATAAAAATTTATAAAACTCAAAATTGCTTTAAAAACTTCAGAAAATGTTAGTTAATGTTTAAAACACTCAACAAATCTTTTAAAATATAACAACCATCCTAAAGATGAATTTTATTGGCTGGACTACTCCGGGCTGCGGGGCTAAGTGTCCTAAGGAGGCTGGTTCCTCGAGCCTGGTGGCACAACGCCACGAATGAATTCTAAGGGGTGTTAAACCTTAAAATAAATTAATCATTAATTATCCAACCTTTTAAAACCTCTAATTCAACTACATTAATTTGGTTTATCGGTTGGACTACTCCGGGCTGCGGGACTAAGTGTCCTAAGGAGGCTAGTTCCTCGAGCCTAGTGGCACAACGTCACGAATCAATTAATGGCAAACTTAAATTAATCATCTTTAAAAATCAGCAATCAAACACCTTTTTTTAATAAAATATATTAACTTTCAAACCTTAATCAAGTCTTAAAACACTTAATCATATCGAGTACCACTGGGTAACCCAGACCTACGAGGCTATTTACTTAGCCCCAAGGAAGGTGAAATAAACTTCACGGCCTCGGTGTGAAACAAAGGTGGTTTCCAACAAATAATTAATAATTAATTTTAAAACTTATTCAAAGCATTAATATTTAAATTCTAACTAAATCCCCTTAAGCCTTTCAACCAATCGAATTTCAAATAACCGTAACTAATCATCCTATTTAGGACATATCAAAACCACACGACCTACCTCACACACTTTAGATGGTTTGCTAGGAACACCGACTTTAGTTTTAGGATAGGCCGGTGTTTACTTTTCTGCAGTTATATGCCGTGTTTTTCGAGCTTTTATTGCATGCTGTTTGCTAATTTAGACTTGATATGTTTATTTACTTACTTGCTTACTGCACTTTATACTGTGATTTGCTTGTGCGCTAGATCTACCCCTAGGTTAGGAACGAATTATATTTGTGCAATCTTATGCAGGTGGCCATGCTCATATAAGGAGCTGAAATTAAAGGGTACAGTTAATAAAATAAAAATATATATATGCTCTTTGCACAGGTACCCGCCGCGCTTAAGATCCCCTTTAAATAAAAGAGCATGGCCGAGTGTGGCTAAAAGTAATGCATTTTAATTTCATATCATAACTGCTTGGGATTGAATATATAATTGTTGATTATTAGGATAATCCTGCAGGATCGAGTCTAGATTTTCTTATTTCAGTCAATATAAATTTAATTCAATTAAGGTTGTAATTATTTGAAATGACTTGAATTTGGGATATTAATATTCAATTTGAGTTCCAAAGAGGAGAAGACATCCCTAAAGGGGAGAGTTTTCTTCCATTTGAAAGTCAAATTAGGATACCTTTTAAATATCCAAAGAGGGAAGATAACACCCCGATCAAGGGGGAGTTTCTTTTCATTTGGATATCCGGAACCGACGAATCAAGATGTTCGTGAGAAGACGAAGAAATGGACAACGAGAAGAATCCCAAATCTCAAAGACATTTGATTTAGGATTAGAAATTCGGGTTGTTGTCAGTGGTGCCCGACCACTTTACTTTCTTGCGATTCTGTGATGTAATAATAAGTGGCACTTGTCATATGGACATTCAATTTGATATATTTAATTTAATCGATTTATTTTAATTGATTGCACATTAGAACTCCTGTTTTTCTAGTTTTTTTATTTGCATGCCGTATTTGGATTGACCTGGAATTCGAATTTAGATTCTTAGGGGTTTGTCAAAAATTCTTCTATTTTAATTAAATAAAAATTTTAAGATAAGATAGAAATTCTAAACGGTCATAAGAACTAAGCTCGGACTCGCCGAGGGTTTTTCATGCATTCATATTATACCTTCTCTATCTTGTTAGGCATCTCCCCGCCTGCGGGTTCTGGCAGACCACCTGGCCTATGAGGGTGCCGATCTGTCAAGGGGATGTTATGCAATCTCTAGGAAAAAACCTATTTTCTAAGCCAATTTTTTTTTAAACTTCTACATATCAATTTTGCATTCAATCGAGTCGATTAGCATACATTGCATTAGTAACAAATTAAAAAGAGTCTAATATTTAATTGCATTTATTTAGACATCAAATACCCAACATAAATCTAAGGGCCAATTAGAATACACTCTAGATGTCGGCCCAACTCTTCAAACTTTTCTAATAAATGTCCCTAACCACTCTTTCATAAAAGACCGAATACATAATTTTAAAATCGTTTAGGTGGTTTAGCTGGCTCCCCAATCCAGGCCGGGGTAAGACCAGATTTGCACTGCATTAGCTAGGTTCGGGGCACTCTTAAGTGCCCAATTTAGACTTAGGTTCCGAGGCAAGCTCGGGCTATAAGACCTCAACCTCCGGGAATCGAATCCCAAATCTCTAATAAAATTGACCACTCAAATTAAAAATTGCTTTCAATCAAATTCGAGCCCAACACTTAGGATAGGCTTGAATGTTTTCTGAATTGTTTCAGAATCTCTAAAGCACTCCCTACTCTTCTTACTTTGATTCTGAAAATAACTGCTCAAACTTGAACCAATCCCATTTGAGATTCTAGACCTTTTTCGTCCTTTGATTTCAAACTTTAAAAATCTCAAATAAAATTCGTATCGCTATTTTAATCGAGAGTGTTCGTAGAAAAATTTTTAATTTTCCCTACGATGTAATTAACTACGAGGGCTTGCGCTCGTAGGAGGTTTAGAAACCCAGAATTGATTTTCAAAACCAATTTTTTAAAAACTTTAATTAATTCTTTTTGAGAAAATTCAAATTTCAACGATCGTTACCTCCATTTCCGAACGATCAATAGCGATTGATAACTTCTTTCCTTGGAGAGATATATCAATTTCTATTGTGATTTTTTTATTATGAAATTAACGGTCTCTTATTCAAATTATCGTAGTTAAACAATTGATTGAGCATAATTTTGATCTTTCGAGATCATATATTGTCTTTCTTGAGTTCGAGTACGACAATTCGGATAGTTTTAAAGTTTTAAAATTCGAACCAATTAGTGAATGATATTCTCTTTGTTTGAAATGATATATCGTTCATAATGTTGTGTTCAATTTCAAAACTAAAATTTAAAATTTAATATTCCAAAGATAATTAAATATTTTTCAAAACTTTATTTTTCTATTAAAACTTGAAAATCACTTTAAATATTTTTCAAAATTATATATATATACACCACAAAATATTTTTTTTTAATCAAAACACAATGGTGACGATGACGATTGGTGGCTATAACTGGCAATTTGTGTTGATAATGGTAGTGAATTTATAGTGTATTATAAAATCCGCTAAATCTAATTGAACTAGCTAGAGTGTGAGTTCAAAATAGTATAAAATATTTTAATTATCTAATAACCACTTAAATATTGTAATTGATAATTACTAACTAATAGTTACTCATTACTCACTTATTCATTTAATCACTAGTTATTAATTTTATTAATATTTGTAACATTAATTACATAATTAATTATTTCTATTTTAAATTATATTAATTTAACAATTATATTTATTTAACTACTAATTATTTAATTCAGCTAAACTATAGTATTTAATTACATTACTAATTATACTACAAATTATTTAATTAATCTAATAAAAAATTAATATATGTATTTTTTATTTTTTTATTTATAATACTGATCAAATATTAATGTTTCTGATTTAGGATGGAGGCTGTCTAGCATTTGCTTTTCATCTTCTCCGTTTCTTCTTTTTTTCTTGTGCAACTTTTCATTGTAGCTTCGGCCTTGCGTGCTTGACATGAAATAGTTTTGAAAGAGTCACTAAAAAAGTTTCATTGCCACCTTTCACGATGTCTGATCGAAAGTTAGGGCTGGAGCTTGGTCGCTGCAAAGGTAACCATTTTTCTCCCTGACAATCGCCACAAATATTTGCATGTTCGAAAATTTGGTAATCCTTAAACCCCAAAATTTGCTGAATTATGAGATTTAGTTAATCAAGGATTTACGACAAAAAAAAAAAATTCTGGAATTACGTTGGGTGCGGATTTACAATGTACTTTTTTGCCTGTTTGGTAGGATTTAGTGTAAATTTGACATAAATCGAACTTAAGGGGCTGTTTGGCAAGTGATATTTAGTAAATCTTGTAAATCTAGATTTAATAAATTCTGGGGGTGTTAAATCTTGAAAACTGTTTGGTATGATGAATGTTAAATTCTATTAAATCTTAAGAAACTGTTTGGTAATAATTTTAGTATTTTTAACAAATAGGAATTTAAATGTGAAGAAGATAAATATAAATAAAAAAATAAACTTATAATTAAAAATTAAAAATTAACGTGTTATGAATTAATTAATTAATATTTCAAAAAAAAAAAGTTATGAATTAATAACATGTTAAGTACAAGTTACTCATTAATTATTATTTATATTATTAATTATATATTTAATAATTTATATTTTAAGTTATATTAATTAAGCTAATTATATTTAATATTTAATTACTAATTATTCAATTAAGTTAAATTAGATAATTAATTTATGCACTAATTTTAATATTAATAATTTAATTAATTTACTTAATTATTAATATTTTAAATTATATTAATTAAGTTAATCAATAATAAGTGAGGCCTCTAGGTTTGTCTTTCAGCTTCTCTTTTCGTCGATGCTGTTCGGCTTCATTGCTTCGCAGGAGGTGCAGAGATTGCACGAGTCGCTTCTTCGGCTCCTTCGTGACTGTTCGACTTCGCAACTTCGACGACTTTCCATTCCTGTCGGATCGGAAGTTGCGACATTTTGATCGGAAGCAACAACGGGAGCTCGCAGGTTGTGAAGGTAACTTTCTCCCTTTCGCGCGCTACTTCGGCCAAATCCCTTAAATCCGCCCGAGGGATTTGGTAAATCCGGGATTTAAGCCGTAAATCCTTAAATCTGGGATTTACCCATCGCCGGGATTTAACGCGCACAAAAACCGTTTGGCTGGATTTAGCTTAAATCCGACTTAAATCCGATAACAGCCCCTAAAATTGACTAATAAACAACCACTTACGATTCCATTGTATTTAAAGTTGTTGTTTAATCTAATCCTCATAGGTAGGCGGGTAGGTTTTTTCCTTCGGTTCCATCGGACCGTTCGCGTGAGGTAGAGCTTTTCGGCTTCACTGGTTTGCCTGAGGTAAAACTTCGAACGACACTTGCCTTTGACTGTCTATGGTTTGCTTTTCCTCTTCTGCATTTATTTGTTGCTATTCTGCTTTGGGTGAAGTAGAGTTCTGAAAGAGTCGGAGCCGCGCTGGGAACTTCACTTCCTTGGTCTGATTTACGAAATCCGTAAAAAAATCGGATTTATGAAATCCGGGATTTAGGGTAAAAATGGCGAAAACGCCGGGAAATAGAGATTAGACTTAACTTGAGATTTAATTTTGTATTCTTGGCTGTATTTTTTTTTTGCGTTTAACAGGATTTACGTCTAAGCTCAAATCTTGCCTAAATCTGACCTAAATCCTGCAAGCAGGCCCTTTAGTTGTTTGGCAACAAGTAGGATTTAACTTGAATAGGATTTAGTAAATCCTGCTTAAGTTAAGTTCTGAAAATTGTTTGGCAACATAATTGTTAAATCATGTGAATGTGAAGGTGTTTGTTGATGTAATCTAAAATTTAAGATGATTATTTATAATATGAATTATATTTAAAATTCATTAGCTCTCATACTGATTAAAATTTAAATATTAAAAATTTGAATGCTGGAAAGTACCAAGATCAATATAGAACTGATATTACAAAGAAAAATTTGACGGACATGTGGAGTGCAGTAGAACACAATAAAAATCTAAAGCAACATTACTTTAACATCTAATAATAAGACAATGAAGGTGTCCATCATTGGAAGTACAGATCTCAATCATGCTGATAGACGTCGTTGATTGAATGCCTGTAAGTTTGTACTCTCATCAGTAAATTCACTTCAAATTTCACAAAAAAGTCTTATTATACTTCAACCATAAAATTAAAGATGATTATTTGTTACTCAGGATCCACAATTGCTGGCATAGTTGGTTTACTAAGTACTAACAAGTTATTTCATCATTGGCAATAGGAAAATGCCTGATAGGCACAGTCAGTGGTGCGATTAGTCTGGGGATTAACGCTTGATAAACATATTAATCTATCCTGTCATAACTCAAGCTTATCACGTTTATGCCAAGCCCAAAAATAATATTAAATTTCATGAACTGTTCCTGCAATCGAAACAGAACTTCACTTAACCCGTCGTCCCAAACAAACAAGATTACTTTGCATCTTAAGATTAATTAATCCTAGGAAACTGAAATCCATGCTCACAGAGAAGCCAAAGTGTTGATTATAGGAAAATCTATAATAGAAAGAACTACTGAACACTAAAATCAAGCTAATAAGGTTAAATCTTGACCAATTTGGAGAAACGTAACATCAATTAAGAGAAATTAATCAGAACTTTTTCAAAGATTAAACAATAAAAATAAAGGGATGGAGCAGACAGAAGATTGGAGTCTCAGATGCAGCCACTGAGGTGAGTGTGCTTGGGAACAAAAAAGGAAAACGTACCCAACATCGAGATTTCGTCGACGGATGGGCTTACAGGAGTCGAACTGCAAGAAGTATAGGTCGAACAATGACGCTAGATGCCGAAGTGTAGGCAAATCTATGGAGATGTGGTAATTGGACGAATTATTAGTGCCTTGAAATAGAAAGTACGAAGAAAGAGAGGGTAGCTTCGACAGGGGGAGATGGAGAAGATTGAGCTCACGTTATAAAGGAATGGCATAGCAGGAATCTTGATGCTCAAAGCCAGGTACACCAACTACTTCTCTGTCCGCTCTCCCTCATGGTGAAATGTTAAGTTCATTGAACTGTAGGATTTAGTAAATCCAGGATTTACAGTAAAAATGACCAGATGGCGGATTTATTTTGTCATAAGTTTGAATGTCAGTGTAAATACTGTTTGGTAGGATTTAATATAAATCCTGCTCAAATCGGGCATAAATCCCGTTGCCAAACAACCCCTAAATGAAACATGAATAATTAGGTAGCATAAAAGGACTACTATGCAGCCATTATCTTCCCTCTAACTTCGGTTAGTTGTTGTACCTACATCATCAACGTTGTTCTCAAGTGACTCCGACATTGGACAACTGCAATGAAGAATCTATTCTTAGTGTTTGAAACAACTTGAACAAATCTATCCAACAACTGGTTGCTCAATACATAGGTGGCCTAAAGAATGTTAGATTGAATGATAATTATGTAAGGAATGTTGTGAGAATACATTTGTTTAATATTAGATAGTGAATGTAGACTTTAACGGTTTGGACATGCATCATACAGGATAGAAATGCGCTCATAATATTGATAGATGAAATTATTGTCAAAGGTCATTCTAAATAATTAGCATAATTAAATTGTAACTGATCTCTTATTTATTACAATATTTTAAATGATAGTTTTTTTTAACAGTTGCATATGCTAATTTATATAATTAATTATTCATATCTATTTTTCTCGATTCAAAACTACTTAACTACATCAGCGCTAGCCAATACCTAGTTGATGTCTTCCATTGCAACTTTAAATTGATTGATTTATTTTGTTAAATCTATTGCCAATAGATAGAAAAATATCTGAAGGTGGTTTGGTTTTTGCTAGTTTGGGTTATCTCTTAAGTCTTAATTGTTTTTAGCTACTTATTGGACTTTTTATTGCTGTTTGATATCTATTTGGTTTCTCAAATATGTTTTTCTGTGTGAAAAAATTCAATTATTGATTAAATTTTTATATGTAGTTCGTGATTAAAGAGAAGTGCCTTTTTATCAAAAGTTCACAACTTGGGTTGTAACAGATGAATCCTCTGACATTGGTTAAGCGCATCCAGAAGATTAATTCCACTGAGGCAACGCTTGGGATATCAGAGGATGCCTCGTGGCATGCCAAGTACAAGGACTCAGCTTATGTATTCGTCGGTGGCATCCCGTATGATCTCACGGAAGGGGATCTTCTTGCTATTTTTGCTCAGTAAGTCTTCCATTACCTTTTTCACTTAGTTTGCTAAGAATTGTGATATATATGATAAATCAATATATGCAAAACCCTAATTGTGTATGCATTCTAAATTCACCATCTTCATGGAATGATCAAAATTAACTTTTATTTGCAACACATTATCAATCAGTTATGATTAGATAATCATTCTCAAGCCCAAACTTGTTATCCAATTATGAGGTCTCCTTGAAAAATTAGTTTTGTAGATTTTCCATACAAATCAGTGAGAAGTGATCCACATCTACAACAATGCCCAATTATGAATCAATGGAACAATTTGAATAGTTCATGAACGGCACAATAAATAAGATTAATCCATTTGATATCTTCATAAATAAGGAATTGTGTGAGAGCTATAAAATAAGAATTTGATAAATTCATTGTTTTTGAAGTACTAAGCGCAATGCGGTGGACAATAATTTATTTTTGCTGCAATGCACAAAATGCAAAGCGAACTAACTCTTTCATTAATTAGAATGCTCATGACTTGTATATCTAAATATATTACTTTCATATAATATTGTTCTAATTAACCAAATTTAAACCACACCAAGTAGTTATTTTTAGCAAATATAATTGTATATTCAATAACTGTATTTTCCAATGATTTGAAAGCCATGAAGGAATATAAGGTATAAAAAATTAAGTAATGAAATAATACTTAAAGATCAAGAATACTTCTAAGATTGAGAGATTAATAAAAAATTGAGAGGTAGAGGAAATATTAAGTGAGAGAGTGAAGATAAAGAAACTGTGAAGTGTATGAAGGATATATCGAGAAACATTTTCGAGATAAAGCTTTTGAGTGAGAAGCTACTACCACTAGTAGCCTAAAGTGATGGGTGAAAGATGAGTGAAAGAATGTGCAGAGGAGTACAAAGAGAGAAGTAATGAGATTTAGCAAGAGAGAAAGAAGAACAAAGAAGCTGTGACTTAGTGCTTTGAGAAAACTAAGAAGGAGAAGCAAGTATTTATGGCCTAATTATTGTAGCTGATGCTAAACCAAACCTCTAAATTTGAACCATGATTTTGTAATGAAATAATACTTAAAGATCAAGAATACTTCTAAGATTGCAAGATTTATAAGAAATTGAGAGGCGGAGGTAATATTAAATGAGAGAGTGAAGATAAAGGAACTGAGAAGTGTACGAAGGATATATCAAGAAGCATTTTCGAGAAGAACCTTGTGAGTGAGAAGTTACTACCACTAGTAGCCTGAAGTGATGGGTGAAAGACGAGTGAAAGAACGTGTAGAGGAGTACAAAGAGAGAATTAATGAGCTTTAGCAAGTGAGAAAGAAGAACAAACAAGTTGTGACTTAGTGCTATGAGAAAACTAAGGAGGAGAAGCAAGTATTTATGGCCTAATTATTGCAGGTGTTGCTAAGCTAAACCTGTAAATTTGAACCATGATTTTGTTCGAAGTTGAAGTTGAGCATGGAATGTTATAATGTGATATAATAAAATGATGTGACGAGCATGCGCTTCGCTGCTAGTTCACGCTTTGCATGTAGGTGTTCGCACGCCAACATGTCACTTCGCTTGGCCCCTAATATATGATTTTAATCACACTCGATGAATTAAAAACTAATATCCATATGTATTATTTCCAAGCTATGCTCTCAATTGCTTTCTTGTTTAAAACTATGTTATAGAGTATATGATTTTTATCAGTCAATTTATTCTTGATGAAGAAAGTTATAATTTTTTGTTTAGTTCCACCTTAAAAATATAAAAAAAAGATTGATAAATTCTATTGAGGCTTACTAATTGTAATCATTTATTAAATAAAGACACTAGTTATGAAAGTGATGGACCAGCTTTTTTGATTGTGAGGGAATTAAGAAATTTCCTAATCAAGAAGCTGTTTAGAAATGGTCTTAATCAAAGGGAATTAATTACGAGATGTTTCGTAATTGAAGTGAGTAGATTTGGGGGCTGATTAATTATGACATATTTTTTAATTGAAGAGGAAAGATTTGGGGGCTGATTTGAAGGGGATTAATTATGAAATATTTTCTAATTTATTATGGCTAATTTGGAGGGGATTAATTTTGAAATATTTTCTAATTGAAGATGACATATTTTAGGGCTGATTTGATAGCTTTTTTGGGAGGGAAATAATTAAGGAAATATGTGAGAATTAGGGGGGGGGGTCTGTTTGGGTATTTACTATTTATTATTTACTTTAAATAGGTGATTTTCCTAGGGTTAGGGATATGCATTGTTTGCTGAAATTAGATTGTTCTTAGGGTGTTTGGGCTCTAGCTGACAACTAGAGATTTGGGAGAGCCGGATCTTCAATCGGTCTACCTCTCCAATTGAAGATCTACTTGTATCTTGTCTTTTCCTTCATAAAACTTTCAATAAAAAAGTGTTCATGTGTTTTATTCCGGGTTTTTTTGTCATTGGTTTTCTGAAATTCCTGAAATCAGATTTCAGCCAAGGAGTTTCCTAAATTTTTGCAAGCATTTTCTAACAAAGTTGTATCAGAGTTGTTTGATATGGGCACCCATGGCTGGAAGAAAAGTATAAGTATTGGAAGGGGAGATTGGACAATTGAAATAAGATTGTGTAGAAAAGATTTCAAATTTTTAAAAGCTATTTTTAGCCATCCATGAGAAGATCGATGAGAAGTTTGCCATCATGGAAGAGATGATGAGAAAGATGCTCAAGTTCCAAATCAAAACGGTGTTTCCAGATGCAAGGGGAGCCACCGGTGACCAAGGGAGTGGAGAAAACCTTAATTAGATAAGGAGAGGGAAAGATCAGAAGGTAGAAATGTTGGGGGAAGAAGAGGGGATGCCACTTTTGGAGCACTTCCAAGGAGAGGAAAGGGTGGAGTGGGACTTTTAGTGGAGCTGTAGAATTTGGAAGGGCTAAAGGATAGGGAGAAGTTAGAAGCACCAGACATGATTCTATCACCCCTACAACAGTATCGAGGGGTGTTCTAGCAAGTTCAAGGGTTAAATCCTTTGCGGGAACATGAGTATGTTACAAGGTTTAAAATTGCATAACTGCGCCTCGAGGCGGTTTTCGTCCGTGAGGCGAGGCGTAAGCCTCGAGGCGGTCTGAGGCGTAAGCCTCACGAACACAGAATTGCGTAAATGAAAAATTAAGGATTTTAGCAGGAAAATAATAGCAATAATGGAAAATAAGAAAGTAGATGCAATAAAATTATGTCCCAAAGTACAAAATCACAAAATATCAGTTTAACAAAACTCCCAAAATACAAAAAACATATAAAATAAAGTCATCCCATCACAAAATATCAGTCTTCAAGTGAATCTTCTTCTCCAATTGTATCTATGAATGCCATGTCATCTTCATCTTCAACATGGCTCACTTTTCTCTTCCCTGTTCATTAAAAGAAAAGATTATTAGCATATTAATTGGATGAACCACTCATTATCAAGCAGACTGGCAGAGAACATATACCTTTACTTGCAGAGCTAGTAGATGTGTGTGGTGTGGTACTAGTGGATGTACCCGTTTGATTTGCTTCGCCCCTCAATACATCCACATTTAGATCTTCTACCTGTAAGTCTGATAATGATAAATCTGCCTCATCATCTATGAACCACTCATTATCAGACGACAGATCATCACACACCAACGGGTCCTCATCATCTTTCAACCCCTTATTCCTCAACCTCCTATCTCTTAACCTCTTGTTGTGCATTATGTATACGAGGGAGTTCATTCTGAGTGTAGATAGTCGATTTCTTCTCTTTGTTTGCACTTGACTATATGTACTCCAATTTCGCTCACACCCAAAAGAAGAACAAGTGAGGCCCAACACTCTCACAGCAAAACTCTGTAGCTCAGGGGTGGAATCACCAAATTGGATCCACCATTCAACTGTTTTCAAGAAGAAAATATAATCAAAATTCAGAATATTGAATAAAGTGTATTGCATTTACCAAATTAATTATACCTGGAGACCGTTTAGAAATGGTTGCTTTTGCTGCATTCAAACCAAAAAAACCCTCTTTATTCCGGAACAGAACAAGCTGTAAATCTGCAAGCTCCCTATCTGCCTGCTCCGGTATTAATCTTTCCATACAGTGATATAGACCAAGCTTAACTTCCGGATTTGAAGATTTTTTCTCTGAATATTGAAATTGAGGGTTAAGATAATATGCAGCTGCATGTAGATGTCGGTGTAACTGCACCTCCCACCGAGCATCAATGATATCCCAGATCTCCCTATAACTTGCCTCCTCTCCTCCCAAGTTATGTGCAATCAACTCCTTGGCCTCATCCATAGCATTATAAATAAAACCCATAGCTGGTTTCTTCTCTGCATCCACTAAGCGTAGAACTTGCACTAAGGGTCTCGTGCTCAAAATGGCATAGGTCACAGTAGCCCAAAATTTATCATTCAGAATTATCTTTCTTATCTCCTTTCCCTCACTCTTCTTCCCCCAAGCAGAGTTTAGCCATTCAGTTGATGTAAACATGGCTTCCAAAGGTTGCCTCACCTCCATCAAGCTCTGCAGTGTCAAATAGGAGGTGGCAAACCTACAATGCCCAAATGTTAAAACTATGAACATACAGTTGGAATGATTTACAACGTAAAAAATATGAACATACCTAGTGGTTGCAGGTCGAATGATTTCTTTCTTTGAAAATTTTCTCATTAAGCTTAATACCCAAGAGTGATTGTAGATGAATTTTGTAATCTTCTTCGCCCTAACAAGAGCACTCTTGTGCTGAGGTAAGTCACCAAGATCCTCCAATATGAGATCAATACAATGTGCTGCGCAAGGTGTCCAATAGAGGTGTGTCCTCTTCTCCATCAACATCTGACCAGCTGCTTTGTATGCACTGGCATTATCAGTCACTACCTGGACAACCAACTGCTCTCTAATCTCCTCAATAACTCCATCAAGTAAATTAAAAATAAATGTAGCATTCTTCACCTCATCAGAAGCTTCAACAGATTTTAAGAACACTGTACCATAGAGATTGTTGACAAGGATGTTTATCAAACTCCTACTCTTCATGTCAGACCATCCATCTGACATTATAGTCACACCTGTCTCAATCCATGTCCTTTTAATCTCACCAATGGTTCGCTCGGTGTTCTGCAACTCCTCCTTTAAAATCCAAGTGCGCAACTCATACATAGAAGGTGCTTTCAACCCTCTTCCATACAATCCTACAGACCGCATCATACTGAAGTAGGCAGGCGATGTAGCAACATTAAAAGGTATTGCATTTTCAAAAAAAAACCTCCCAATGTCCATGCAAACCTGTCGCCGACCCTCTCTAGTACCACCTACAGGCATTATATCTGCTTCTCCTCTATCTGCTCCTTCAGTAGTCATGTACTGATCCATAGGACCCCGTGCACCTCTATTATGTATAGTGGAGGAGGAGCCCTTTCCACTCTCGCTCCCAAAATAGGCACCTTGGTCGACCCTTTCATCAAATTGTTGCTGTTGTAAGTGTTTGACAGTGGTAGTTTTCTTCATGTAAGCACATATTTCTTCCTTCACATTGTCCGGCACTTTTGCACAAGGTGCTACGTTCTTGTGAGAGCATGATAAGTGCTCCTTCATGCGGGTTACTCCACCCTTCACAACTTTCTCACAAAAGTTGCACTTTAAATATACATAGCTCTTCTCGCCGCCGCCAATGTCAACTTGTACACTATACTTCCAAGAAGGGTCCCTCCGCAATGACGTATTCGTCTTTTCTTTACCTCTAACCATGTCTCCTAAAGCAAAAAAACAAATACATTCCAAAAAAATCAAAAAAAACTAAACCCTAATTTCTCTAAAACTTGCAAAATAAATCCCTAAACTTAAAAAAAATACCTAAAATCGAATGTGGAGTACTCCTAGAGGGTGGCTGGAAGTTTTCTCTTCGCCGGAGAGGGGCGGCGCCGGCGGGAGGAGCGGCGGGTAGCTTGGCCGACCGTGCGGGACGCGTGCAGTTTCGCGTACAGAGAGCTGGGAGGTGTTTTTTTCGGAGAGGAGGAAAGCCGTGCGGGATGAAGGGGAGAAAAGCCTTCATTTTAAGTGGGTGGGGCCGGTTCTGTGAGGCGTACGCCTCACCCAGAATTGCGCAATTGCGCCTCTGAGGCGCGCCTCAGTCCAGGTGAGGCGTACGCCTCAGCCAGGTCCAGAATTGCGTAAGCCTCGAGGCGTTTTTTGATGAAATTGCGCAAAGGCGCGCCTCTAATTGCGCAATTTTAAACCATGGTATGTTATCATCTTAAAGGAAGGAGTCTCACCTATCAGTGTTCGTTTATATCGTCATCTCCAAATCCAGAACGAAGAGATTGAGAGATAATTCAAGGAGATGCTCGAGGCAGGGATCGTTCGGCCTAATGTCAGTCCATTTTTCAATTCAGTGGTATTAATCAAGTGCTTAAGCAGCAGTTTTGTTCGTTCCACCGTGAGGACAACGTGACACTTTGGAGGAGAGTATTGATGGACCAGTTGATTTGATTGTGAGGGAATTAAGAAGTTTCCTAATCATGAGGGAGCTATTTAGGAAGGTTCTTAACCAAAGAAAATTAATTAGGAGATGTTTCCTTATTGAAAAGAGTAGATTTGGAGGCTGATTAATTAAGAAATATTTCTAATTGAAGAGGCTAGATTTGTGGGCTGTTTTGGAGGTGATTAATTAAGAAATATTTCCTAATTGAATAGGTCTGATTTGGCGGCTGATTTGGAGAGAATTAATTAGGAAATATTTTCTAATTGAAGATGAAATATATAGGGGCTGATTTGACAGTTGTTTTGAGAGGAAAATAATTAAGGAAATGGAAGGGAATTGGGGGAGGTCTGTTTGGGTATTTATTGTTTATTGTTTATAAAAAGGACAGACGAGTTCCGCCGCAAGAACGAGACTCAACAAATCACATGGCTCTTGTAATCCAGACCATCCATTTGTAACAAACGGAACAAATCACAGCCACACACTTGTATACACAAAGCATTATAAATACACATGTACATCAGGCAATAAGGACAAGAGAGTAATGACATAACAGCTACATTAATTCTACTGCAGCTTTTCCACCAAATACTTTTCTCTTTGCTCATTTCTTTATGGTATCAGAGCAGTAGATCTTAGTGAAGTCAGCTGATCCCAACGAGAGGTAAGATTCCTGAAAACGTCTCATGGCCCAATCGTCCTCTTCTCAAATCGGCAATCCATCAACAAATCCACCAGCAGATTCCTGCAAAATCTCAAATTCCTTGAAATTTGTTATTTCAAATATTAAAACCATAGTTCCCACCCAATTATCCAATGATAATTATCCCATATGGAGATCACAAGTAACCAAATTACTCGGATCAAATGGATTTGCTACTTTCATAGACCCAACAATTTCCTCACCACCCCGCCTCCAGCAAACATCAGATGGCTTGACCATCACAAACCCCAAATACACATAATGGGTTATGATTGATCAGAACCTAACAACAACCTTTTGGTCCACCATAACCCCAGCTATCCTCCCATATGTCCTTCACCTAGACTCCTCTACAGCCATCTGGACAATTGTTGAAAGACGATTACAATCGTCTAACAGGTCAAGAGTTATTCAACTCAAAAACAGCTCTCCCTCATGCTGAATACTTAAACGAAATCAAGACCCTGGTAGACAAAATAGCAACAGCAGGTGTTACTATTGACAAAGAAGACATAATATTCTACACACTAAATGGTTTACCACTAGCCTACCTGTCATTTAAAAGCACTTTACGCACCATGGTACAACCCCTCAGTTTAGATGATCTATATGCTTTTTTGATTAGTGAAGAAATCAATCTTCACGCTAAAGAAGCCATACAATATAATCCTTCAGACCAAAGCACATCATTATACTCAACCAGAGGCAGAGGACGAAGAGGTAGAAGCACTTCACACAACAAAATATTCGTCTCAACACTCAACCAACACCACTGTGTCAAATTTGCAATAAGAAGGGACATTTAGCTATAACCTGCTGGCATCGATTCAACATAAATTACACCCCTCCACAAAAATTCAATACAACTCTTACTGTCACCAATGACAACCCCAATCCGGATTGGTATTTAGATTCTGGTGCAATATTTCACCTAATCAACGACATCAATAGTCTTACACTGGGTGACCCAATACCATACAATGGAACAAGCAACATACTTATTGGAGATGGAGGCACACTACCCATAGCTCACTCTGGAGCTGAACTTCTACCAAGATCTAACCGGAAGCTTCAATTACCTCAACTTCTTTATATCCCAACATTATCTCACAATTTTCTTTTTATTTATCATCTAAACAAAGAGAATAACATTACCATTTCATTTGATGCTTCTGGTTTCACCGTCAAAGATATCAATACAAACAAAACCTTACTACAGGGCCCAAGCTGTAATGGGCTCTACCCAATCCCAGCTCCCCCACGCATCCCTCAACAATCTGCCTCTGCCATAAACAATCACCAAGCTGCAGCCGTTTGGCACAACACTTGGACATGCCCGCACCCGAACCATGACAACCATCTCTAACACCAACAAACAGCTCAACATACCTATCCTCTTTGCTTTATGTTCAGCATGTAAGGTCTTTAAAGGCCATAAACTAAAATTTCAGAATTCTAGTTCCCGCTCTAAAATGCCATTAGAACTTATCCACTCAGATGTATGGGGTCCATCCCCAATCACCTCACATCAGGGGTTTCAATATTATGTCATTTTTATAGATGATTTTTCTCGTTTTGTATGGATTTTCCCTATGACATGTAAATCAGAGGTGCTATCAATTTTTATCACATTTCATACTATGATCGAAAAATAAATACCATACCAAATTAAACAATTTCGGTCAGATGGTGGAACAGAGTATATAAACAGAACCTTACAAGCATATCTACAAAAACAGTGCATTATTCATTATATTTCATGCCCCTATATCCCGGAACAAAATGGCATTGCTGAACGCAAGCACTGACACCTCATTGAAACAACAAGAACCTTATTAAACACAACATCTTTACCTTACTCATACTGGCCAGATGCAACAATAACTGCCTCTTACTTAATTAACAGACTCCCATCCCATACAAACCGCAATAAATCCCCACTGCAACTCTTATACAATAAAACCCCTGACTATTCCATTATAAGAACCTTTGGATGTGCTTGTTTCCCGTGCATTCCTCCACACAACAGATACAAATTGGCTCCCTGAGCTACCTCATGCATTTTTTTTCGGATACTCCAAATCTCACAAAGGGTACAAGTGCCTCAACCCAACCCACTACAGCAAAATCAATCATTTCCGACGGCATTTTCCGGCGGAAAATGGTCTTTTTTTTCGGTGGTTTTATAAATTTCCGGCGGCTTTCCGACGACAAATTTTCCACCAGTAAAACAGGCGTCAGAAAAATATTTCCGGTGGTATTTTCTGGGGTTTTAGCCGCCCGAAAATATTTAAAATTAAAATAAAAAAAACATTGCCCAAGAACCCCCACCCTGCCCGGCTGCCCATTGCCCGAGCTGCGCTGCCTGTTGCCCGATCGTTCTCCCGCCTTGACCGCCTGAACTCCTGCCCTTCCCGCTGCCCGCTGGACGGCCTGCCCGCGCTGCCCGCTTGAGCTCCCGCCTTGCCCGCGCGCTGCCGGCCTGGAGCTCCTGCCCGCGCTGCCTGCCTGCTGCCCGGCTACGCGGCTTGCCTGGGATTCGAACCGTGTCCCCTCGATTTTGCTAAGTCCCAACCATTATGCTGAGATTGAAAATGTGTTAAATTGTATGTTATAATTTATTTAAACTATATCATATTAAAATAATGATTAAAACTTAATAAAAATAAAATATTAAAGTTAATAATTAATTAAATATGTTATTTTATTAATACTTAATTAGACTAAGTTATTAAATTAATAATTGATTAAATTAAATTAAAAATTAGGTAAAATAAACCAAAATTATTAATTTAATAAATTAATTATTAAAAACCACCGGAAAAGCTAGAAAGCCGCCAAAAAATCGACGGAAGAGCCGCCGGAAAACCGCCGAAAACAAAACCGCCGGAAAACCATCATAATTTTTTCTAAAATTTAGGCCGCCGGAAAGCAGACAGAAAAATAGGCCGCCCGCAAGCTGCCGGAAAATCTGCCGGTAATTGACGATTTTCCTGTAGTGACCACCAACCACAACCGTTTCAAGACATGTAAACTTTCATGAGACCACATTCCCATTTGCCCAAGCTACAATAACATCACCACCCAAACTCCTCCATCCAATCCTTTGCTTCTCACACCCACAACCTAACTCAACACCATACCTTCCACACATATTACCCCTCCCCATCACACTACAAACCATGAATCACAAACCACCACTCCCACAAACCCTTCACCCAAACCCCTACCTCCACTTCATCCTCCTCAACTCCCCACCCATCAATACCACCACTAGTATCCACTCACCCAATGATAACAAGGCTTAAAATGGGATCCCTCAAATCAAAGACAATCCTAAACCTACTTCATCAGCATTCCCAGAATGATAACCACCTACCTCAAGACCCAACTACATACCATGAGGCATCCAAACATCAACACTGGAGACAAGCAATGGCCACATAATTTCTTGCATTACAACAGCAAGCAATATGGACTCTGGTCCCACCCCCAACAAACACTTCCATTCTTAGTTGCAAATTGACATACAAAACCAAATTCCACTCCAACAGCTCCATAGCCACAAACAAAGCACGATTGGTAGCTCAGGGGCAAAACAATAATATGGGATCAACTACCTGGAAACTTTTAGTCCAGTAGCCAAATTCCCAACCAGCTGGTTATTACTTACAATTGCTTTCAACAGAAATTGGGAAGTCCACCAGCTAGACGTAGCCAATACCTTTTTACATGGCTAATTAAAAGACACCATATACATGAAACAACCTCAAGGATACGAGGACACTCAACACCCGAACCACATTTGCCTTCTTCACAAGGTGATCTATTGACTTAAACAGGCCTCCAGACAGTGGTTCACAACTTTTTCAATATTTCTACAACAAATTGGCTTCCACCCAAGCAAAGCAGGCCCCTCTCTACTCATACTCTCTCAAGAAGATATATCTACTCACATATGTTGACGACATCTTACTCAAAGGTAATAATAACTCTCTCATCTCCAGCATCATATTGAAATTGCATAAAACATTTGCTATGAAACATTTAGGAACAACCAATAATTTTCTTGGCATCAACATCACAACTTATGACCAATCCCTATTTCTCTCTCAAGCTCATTACGCCACATCCATCCTCAACATAGCAGGCCTCAACCTTTGCAAACCTCTATCCAACCCCTCATGCACAAAACCCCCACAAAATATACTGCCTGACCTTATTCTTAACAAGCCCCACACATACCGACAACTCACGGGCTCTCTACAATACCTCACCATCACAAGACCAGATATCGCCTACCATGTGAACCTACTTTGCCAACACATGCATAACCCACAACCATATCATTCATACCTTCTTAAAAGGTTACTCAGGTACATCAAAGGCACAATCAACTATGGCATATCGATTTCCTATGGATCACTTCAACTCCACTCATACTCAGATGCAAACTGGGCGAGCGACACCGACACAATGAAATATACATCAGGATACTGCTCATTTCTCGACAACACACCAATCTCATGGAGCGTCAAGAAACAACATACCGTTACAAGAGCATCCACGGAGGCAGAATACAGAGCCTTGGCCGCGGCCATCACAGACATCATATGGCTACACCAGCTACTACAAGACTTCAAAGTACCCATCTTGCACCCAATAGACCTCCATTGCGACAACATCTCAACCATAGTATTAGTTAACAATCCCGTCTTCCATGCAAGGACGAAACACATAGAAATCTACCATCACTTCATTCGACACCAGATCTACTCTAACATCATACAAGTTCTGCCGATTAGCACCCAGGATCAGATCGCCAACATCCTCACAAAGCCTCTCTCCACAACGCGTTTCCACCAGCTTTGCGCCAAACTGAAGGTTCACATAGATCCTTCAGCTTGACGGGGGATAAAAAGGACAGACGAGTTCCTCCATAAGAACGAGACTCAACAAATCACATGGCTCTTGTAATCCAGACCATCCATTTGTAACAGACGAAACAAATCATGGCCACACACTTGTATACACAAAGCATTATAAATACACATGTACATCAGACAATAAGGACACGAGAGTAATGACATAGCAGATGCATTAATTCTATTACAGTGTTTCCACAAAATACTTTTCTCTTTGCTCATTTCTTTAGTTTGCTTTAAATAGGTGATTTTTCATAGGGTTTGGGATAAGTGTTTTTTGTTGAAGTTAGATTGTTCTTAGGGTATTTGGGCTCTAGCCAGCGAACAATTATTACGTCCTCTGACCGGACGTAGAGTTATGTTCGGCCGCCAATAACATGTCGCCATGTGCTCTTACTCTCTACCGCACGGCCTGACGACTTGACCCGGACCGGAACCCGGGAATGCTATGTTCGCGTACTGCTCGGTATTGCTCAGCATTGCTAGGTATTGCATGACAATAACGAGAAATACTGCTCTGTGAAGACCAATACCGAGCAAATACCGAGTAATACCGAGTTGTACCGAGTTGTACAAAAACTCGGTACAACTCGGTATTACTCCGTATTTGCTAGGTATTGCATGGCAATAACGAGAAATACTGCTCTGTGAAGACCAATACCGAGTTGTACAAAAACTCGGTACAACTCAACATTACTCGGTATTTGCTCGGTATTGGTTATTGCCAAGCAAAATCGACCAATACCTAGCAATACCGAGTAATATCGAGCAATACCTAGCAAAATCGAGAAATACCGAGCCATCCTGGGTCCGTTCCGGGTTGGGTTGTCGGGGTGCGCGGTAAATAGTGAGAATGCGTGGCGCGATTCTACTGGCGGCCGAACGTAGAGCTACGTCCTGCGACCAGACCAAATAAAAGTTCCTAGCCAGCGGTTAGAGATTTGGGAGAGCAGGATCTTCCTCTCCAATTGAAGATCCACTTGTATCTTGTATTTTCTTTCACATAACTTTCAATAAAAAAGTGTTCATGTCATTTAATCTTGATTTTCTTGTCGTTGGTTTTCTGAAATTGCTGAAATCAGATTTCAGCCAAGGCTTCTCCTAAATATTTGCAAGCACTTCCTAACAGAAAGCTTCTAACTTTACAAATATTTCACCTTCTCAGCTGAATGTGTGAGGATGGATTTTTCATTTCATAAATAATGTTTTAGGTAAATAAGAGAATGCTAAGAATCACCTTCACTTCCATTCCTGTAATCCAAGGCAATTGATTGATTATTTTCATTAGTTTCGAGATTCTAAGACTTGAACAGTAGCTTGCTATCTCTTGTAAGCTTCTATGGAAATGGTTGTGGGGAAATCCAATGGACACTTGACCCTACACCTGGCGAAGTAATGTCCATTGAGCGCTCTCTTTATAAAGATGCTAGTTAGAAATATAAGGTGGGTTTATGCTCAACAAAGCCTTCTCAAAATGTAATATTATCATAACAATTATTTCTTTTTATTGTATTTCATCAAATAAACTGCTTTTTGAAACTCATTCTAAGTTTTATGGAAAAAATTTGCACTCTATGGTTCAAGATTTTCATTCCAGGAGTTATTTATATGGAAGGGTTGCGTGATTTTAGGAGTTGAAAAGAATGATGAGTAAATAGATCAAGCTTTTTGTGGCTTATGAATTTTTTCTTAATCTCTGGAAATAATAATGAAGACTTCGGAGATTGGACCATTGGTCTTTCTAGGTGTGACAAGTTATGATTTCTGAAAATTAAGATGGCTGATTCTTTTGCAAAATACAATAGTTTGGTGGAGGTCAGTACTTGCTAGTTGAAATCTTATTTTCTTTCACGGTTCATTTTTTTGGTTTGTTGCTGACTTGTCAACAAAGGTTAGAAAAGTAGCAACTTTTCTCTCCACAATCTCTGTTATGCTGTCTTAAGCAAAAATATTGGAAGTTCTTGCAGCTTTTCACACCCATAGAGTACTCGTTTGTTTTGCATCAGTACATCCTATCACAGAGTAGGTGAGAAACCCAATCAAATGTTGCTCTAGTCATGAATTTCTAAGGGGCTGTTTGGGATCACTATTTTTTTTTGTTTTGCTTTATTTATGTTTTGATTTGAAATAACATATATTTGGATCTTAAAAATGTATTATATTTATTTTTATTTGATGGTGGCAGTGGTGGTTGCTAGTGGAGATCGTGGTCAAAAGAAGTCAACGACTGTGTGCTACAGTGTTCTCCAGCAATGGGTTGAGGCATCGGTAGGTGGTCAGTTGAGGTGATAGGTGGTTGGTGGTGGCCGATGACCAATGATGAGGGTGGCCAGCGGTGATAGTGGTGGTGGTGGCTAACTAGTGGCAACTGATGGTGGGTGATAGTAATGGTCAACAGTGGGCATCAGTTGATGAATGACGGTGAAATTGTTTTTAAAAACACTCAAGACACCTAAAAGTTATTTTGAGTATTTTTAAAAACTACGTGATATATTTTTAAAACAATAAATAAAATCATATAAAATATACATCAAAGGAACATGTTTTAAAAAAAAAAAAGAAAAGCAAAAAAAAAAAAGTGATCTCAAAAGGCCCTAAAAATATGGCTGTAACACGGCAGAAATTGATGAAGTGGATGTGGATAAACGCTTATCCACTGCATTTCATCGTATAAATCCTTATTTCAGAACTCATGGGTGGAATATTTTGTGGGGAACTAATTTCATATCATGATTTCAAGATTTTCATTTATCCGTTATGTATATGTATCATATTCTGCACAAGTTATATATTAATGCTTAGAAAGATTTTTATTGAGAGATTTAGCTTTGCATTCTTTTGTTACTTTGAATTATTTTCTGTTCAATGTCCTGTTTAGAATTCTAACTGATCAATGCATCTGTTTTGATTTTTGGTATGATCCACGAATAGTAGTTTTGCTAGTGTTATGGTGAATTCCTCTGTAACTTTTAACTACAAAGTGGTATTCATGATAAATTTATCATTGTTCTTTATACATTTTATTTTCCTTAAAACAAATGTCATAGTCGGTTTTTTCTGATAATTAAATTGATTCTTAGGTATGGAGAAGTTGTGGATGTTAATCTTGTTAGGGATAAAGCCTCTGGAAAATCCAAGGGTTTTGCCTTCCTTGCTTATGAAGATCAAAGGAGCACAATTCTAGCTGTAGGTTGGTCATCTTGAATTTATTGCTCTACTTACCCACTGGCGCATTGGAAACATTATTTTCATTAAAGAATGATCAACTTTGTGTATTATTTTGTCTTATGTAGATAACTTGAATGGTGCTAAGGTTCTTGGTCGAATTATAAGGGTTGATCATGTTAGCAGTTATAAGAGAAAAGAAGAAGAAGATGAGGAAACAGAGAGAGAGAAGAGAGATGCCCGTGGAGTTTGCCGTGCTTTTCAAAGGGGCGAGTGTAATCGTGGATCTTCTTGTAAATTTTCTCACGATGAACAAGTAAGTTTATATTGTTTTCTCCCTTTTCTCTTTGAATCTATTTTATTCATTGTTGGTTTTGTTTTTTTAGTTTTTTTTTGTACAAGTTATGGGAAACATTATAATCTACTAATGTTGTTGGGCTGACTTTATAAATTATTATTTCGAGGTCAATGATGCTTGTGAAAGTTCGGTAAAAGTAATAATTTTTTTTAATCATAGAGGACTTTTTTCTATTAAAAACATTTAGTCGTATGATGTTGATCCTTATATTTATTCTATGATCGATTTGATAAAAAATGACCGAATGATGGTTAATGGGCATAATGTCATGGAAATTTAGCTTGAAATGCATCGTTGCATGAAATTGGTTTGAAATGCCTTAATCAGAATGAAAATCTTGGAACTATGACCCATTTTGTAAAACAGATTATGTTGACGCTTTTGGAACATTGAAATTACATAGAAAACGCACTTATATTGTCCAATTTACTGTATGAAAATGAAATACAAAATTTACTCACACTTGAGACAATTACACAAAATTTGAGACGCATAAAAAAAATGAAAAACTGCACTAGACTAAGAACGCACTTATAATTGTATTTCTTTTAAAAATTTAATAAAAATTCAATCAATCAGTCAATCTGCAACAACCTTGTACTATCAAAACTTCAAAATCCCACTAACTTAATACCCATGCCCATCCATCAAGGCCGCCCCCTAGCCCTCTAATGTTATTAAGCCCCCTAATGTTATTAAGCCCCCTAATTTGACCCCTGCTCTCCCTTTTATCCCCCCTATTTCTCGTCATGCGCTGCGATATCTTTTCTCTATCCTGCTTGTGTACATCTCCAGCCTCAGCACGCACTTCTCTCATGTTGTTTTCCTCTCAGAACTTGCTACTTGCTCTCGCTTCTGCCCCCACCCTAGTTCCTGAGACTGTTGATGAAAAAATGGCGAGGAAGTCACAGTAGGAATTTGTTGGAGAATGCTTTGATGGGACCAACGTGTGAAGAAAAAGAGTTCATGACATGTGCAATTGTCCACTGAGTGTATTTAGTAAGGGATAATAGAGAAATGTGATATAAGATCTCGTAGGATTTGAAGTTGTAATTTTTTCTTTTCAATAGTATTTAAGTTAAATCCTGCTTAAATCTTATCCAATTCTTATCACCGAATGCCTCATCCTTTGACTTTGGATACCTATGTTCCAAGCTCGTCACTGACAAATGCTAGCATCCACCACTTTATCTCAAGTCAGCCATCAATCTCATCTTTGATAACACTGAACTACCACAACTTGCTCATCTTCTTCTAATTTCTGTGATATTTGTTCCAAGCTCAATGCCATCGGCCTTGCCTAATCCATGTAACCACGAGAAAACCGCTAGCACTCTTTCTCATTGTAACTCTAACCCTATGTCGTTCACTCTTATTCTCTCTCTATCATACTCTTTCCACCCTCACCCTTTTTTCTATCTACATATAATTCTCTCCATTCTCTTTCTTTTTTATGTATATATTTTGTTAAGAACACTGAGCATAAAAAAATCAACATAAAAAAGAAGAAATAGAAAACACAAGAAAGAGAGAGAAATTGTGTTTGATCTTGTCACAAACTTGTTATCTCTCCACTTCAATTTTTGTCTACATCATCATGCACAAGTTAGTAATGTAATGCAAGCTCGCCACAATATATAAGTACTCATGCACATTGTCTTAACGTAGTAGGGAAATCTAAACATATTGATGGCCACTGACCCACTAACCGCTCCATATAAGTCCCCACAATCTCATAACCCCCAACTCACGTAACTCCCTCACACAATAGGAGGCAGCCAAATCTTCCTCTCGCTCTCCATTCATTCACACTCAGGAGCCAAAGGAACTGAACTCACTTATTCTTTCTCATCCTCCCTCAGTCGAATACAGTAGCCAAAGCCTCTGAGCCCTTCTTCGACTCGATTTCTTTGTGTCACTGGACTCTAGTTGAAGCAGTGCACGCAAGAATCATCCCAGGAAACCCTAGAGACCCAACTTCATTTTGTCTGTTCAATCCGACTTGCCCACACTAGCTCGAGCTGTCTCGATCTCTTGTGCTCGACCCCGTGCGACCTGATGCCTCTCCAGACCGACCCAATCTCCCACAACTTCGACCTAACTTGATCGATTTGTTAACGTCACTCTTTCTGCACTAAAATAAAATGTATACATTTTTATCCTTTTTATTTTAACGATAGGTATCCAAGACCCTCGTTCGTCGTATCTTTGACCTGGCAAGGAGAAAAAAACAACGAGAATACATGAAGACAAGCGCCATCGTATCTTTTATTTGGCCAAGATAAATAAATTATACGAAGACCTCGCGCTATCGTATCTTTGATTTGTCCGGGACGAACAAATGCAAGTGCCTACCTGATACTCTCCTATACGGGGGGTGGGATGCCAGGAGGTTACCGAAATTTTAAATGGAAAAAAACCCCACATAATTAATAAAAAAATAACAGAAATGAATAAATCATATATATTTAATTCAATATTTTAACCAAAAGAAAAAAATGTTTGTCATTCCAAATGATTAATGGTTAACATACCAAATGGCATATACTCAAACTTTTTTTCTTTTTTAAATTAAAGGACCTTGCTATGATGAAAGGCCAACTGCATACAAAAGAGGAGCATGCTTCTGAAGACCTTCGAAATTTAATTTAAATTCCATCCCTTGAAGTGACTGTCTCTTCAGATGACATTTCTACGTTCTGTTGGAATTTAGACTTATTAAAGATGGGTTTTGAATCTACTAAAGATGGGGATAAAGATATTTCTTTGGCTATTGTTGATATTAAATAATTAGGCTCTGGCGACATCATTCAGAGATCATGCTCACCTTATTTTTCCCGCTCTTTAGTAATTACAAACATTAGCCATACAGTAGTTTATATGACCTTGGTGGAACTATCAACTCTTCATCAGGAGAGTCTATCTTGCCCATAAATGCAGCTGTTAATCAGGCCCCTTCAAATGTGGGAAATAAAGTAGGCCTTAGCAATATGTACAAACCTGAAAATTTTTTAGACAGTATTGTGACTAATGATTTAAGTAGAAGTGATAAAGATGCAACTGTACATACAAAGGAGTGAAACTTCATTACATATATATATATATATATATATATATATATATATATATATCATTATGGAATGAGTTAATGTTACTAGCTGATGACTTATCTAGGATAGTCAGTGACAATGAGGCCAAAAAGCTTCTGCTGCACTTTCAAGATCATGGATTTCACAAAATACCAATCAATCTAGGTTTTCCTTTGCTAGGCAAGAGGATCATGTCAAATTAATTGAACCTTCTATAAGAGATATTGAAGCTATGAAGAAAGGTATTATGTTAATAGTTTCACAGGCCAATGGTCTTCAAAATGGTTCCACAGGCGATGATTTTTATGGCTTTGACCTCAACTATCTCGAGTACCTACTGAGATGGTTGGAATAATAAATAATCCAATATTGCTACGAGATTGACTAATGGCATGAAGATGAGTCTTTTGGGCCAAATAACCCTTATTTTGGTAGAGCTGAATATAAATTTCACATTCCATGTTTAGGAAATATATACAACATAGCATTTGGCATGTAATTTTTGTTTGATGTCTTGCAACATTATATTTTCCATAAGCATTGTAACAATGGAGATGACTTGATATATGATGCATGCAAATCAGATCTTATATGCTATTTGTATAGATATGTTTCCCAATCTAGAGAAAATTAATATACTGAAAGCCAAAACTAGTGTTAAATTCTCTAAGGAATTAATAGTCTCATAATTCATTAAGATTCTGCACTCAAAGATAGAAAACTTGGTTTATATAGGAGAAGGGGTGGTAGGAGATCAATGGTTGATTGGTCATTCACTTAGCACTCATACAATATATTATTGCATGGTGGAAGCCTTCTAAAGACCAAAATGTGTAATCATAATAAGTTGTTCCTTTTCTAATGGCAAGAGACAATTTTTGGATTGAATTATTAGCAAGGACCATTGTAGATTCCTTACAATTGCCAAAAGTTTCTTGGAAAAGCAAAGGTTGAAACTACTAGATTACTTCGTTACATGTCTGACAAAATACAACCAATCTAAACAGCATTACTCGTCGCTCAAACGGGTTCCAATTCACTAAACTATTTGTCCTACACAAATAACCTTCAATGTCTTGATCATCATGCACTCTATTTATTTAGCTTGCTTAATCTGTCGGCCCAATCAAATCAACAACAAGAAATCCCAAGTATTGAAACTTTTGGGTTGGTGTTCTGCATGTGCTCCGATCTTTACGTTAAGCTCGCAAATGCGAGATCTTAGAATGCTTTGTGAATTTGTTAAAAATGCTCAAACACTTCAATGATAGATATACTGAAAGGAAATTTTAACCGGAAAGAGCTATTTAATTTTAAAAATGCCCTTAAAACTCTAAAATCATTCCGTCATAACCTAAACTTAAATCTTACTAAAAGTCTAAATCCTTAAACCTAAATCGGTCACCAAAAACTTAAAATCTTGCAATAGGTTGGTGATGATGATGAATTGATGAATAACTTCAGCTCACAATGAGTAGATGTCTTGTAGAATGTTTACTACAATTTTGATATGCCTTGGAAGTAAAATCAGTGAAGAAACAATAGAAATCAACATGATTACTTGAAGCAATTGTTGATTTGGGCTTATCCTTCAAAGCCAAATAACAAGATACAAGTGAGCTGCAATTAGAGGGTAGATTGACTCTCCCAAAAACCGTAGATGTCGCTAAGAGCCTCCAAGAAAAGAACTACAACAGAAAATCAAAACATACATACATAATAAAAATAAACAACATAACTTGCCCTAAATAAGTTCTCCCTACTTCCTCCCCAAAATAACCCTCTTGCCTTAATTAATTCCCTCACATATTTGAATTCAAATAAGAAAATTTTCTCTAAATAATTCTCTCATTATTCCTTCTCCTCATAACATAATAAATTATTACTTTCTTGGGTCCTTGCTGGGTTTGCTTGATTGGCCCCCCATGCGGCTCTCGCTGTATAAGTACACCCCCCCCACACACACAAATAAAAAAAACCTTTATCCTCAAGATGGAAGGGTGAAAATTGCTTCTTGATCACCTAATATGGCTCCCATATGGCTTTATAATCCGGTAGGTCCTTCCATTGCACTAGGAACTCCTTTGCTCCTGTCATCCTGACCATGACCTCATAACCTCCATGGTTTCCAGAATCACTTGCATATCCTCAGTCAATGTCGCAAGTTGTCAGGGCAAGGATATGTGATCTTTGATAGCTTCACTCAGTTGTGATACATGGAATATCGGGTGTATCGATGATGATGCTAGTAACTTCAACACGTTTTATCACCTCATAAGGCCTAAAGTAATGTGGGGATATCTTCTAATTTTTCCTTTTGGCTTGTGTCTTCGATCGATATGGTCTCAGTTTCAAATAAACTCTGTCCCTGGGTTCGAATTATACTTACCGTTTGTGTTCATCTGTCTTATTCTTCATAGGTTGTTGTTCTATCAGTAGATGCCCTTTGAGTTATGCTAATATCCTATCCTTCTCCTCTAACTATTCATCTGCATTGGATACCGGTGTAGTTCTCTGCCCGCAGTGTATCAGATGGGGTGTGTCCCTCCTTTATAGAATCTTGAAAGTAGTTTGCGTGGCCGTGTGTAAAGATGTATTGTACCAATACCCCACTCATGCTAATCATTTGGCCCATAGTTTTGGTGTGTCATATACAAAACAACACATGTATATCTCTACGCTTATGTTGAACACTTTTGTTTGGCCATTCGTGTGTGGGTGATATGTCATGCTCCTTTTTAGGACTGTCCCTTGTATCTTAAATAACTCCCTCCAAAAGTGGTTGAGGAACACTTTGTCTGTCTGATTCTGTAGATTCTGGAATGCCATGTAAGCGCACTACCCCCCGAATAAAGGCTATGGAAACAAAAACAATGGTGTATGGATGTTTTAGCGGAATGAAATGGACATACTTACATGGTCGATCTACTACCACCAGTATTACAAAATATCCCTCTGATCGTGGCAAACCCTCAATGAAGTCCATCGTCACTTCCTCCCAGACCTTTTTCAGGTAAAGCTAAGGGTTGTAGTAACCCCTCGGGTGCCATAGTCAGGTACTTATGTGTCTGACACACATCACACCTTGCTACCATATCTTCCGCATCCCAATGCATTCCCTCCCAATATAACTCAATTGATAATCGGTTGTATATCTTCTGTACTCTAGAATGTCCCCTTATTGCACTACCATGAAACTCCTATAGTAGTTTGGGTATATATCCTGACATTCGTAGTAGCTCGAACTTCCCTTGATAGAGTAGCTATTTCCCTCTCAGAGCATAACCTGGATGATTGTCCGAGTCCTTCTACAACTCTTCCCTAATCTTTCTCATCCTTTCATTCTGCTCACTTCCTGTTCATACATTACGAACAATTCAAATCATGATCATATCATACAATATGATCTTATGATCGTACCAGACGAATCAATTATGATTTGAACTATTCATACTGTACGAATAAGTTTGTACTGGACAATTAGATAAGAAAATTAAGTTCATATCATTGATAGTTATTTGGTGACTATCAAGTGATGATTTTAGGGCTAATGATGTGATCACTATATCAGAGCATCGTGATGGATTAGGTTTGAAGTTTGTAATGAAATTTAATGATTTGTATGTGGACTGTGGATATTGGATTTTTTTTATTTGGGGAATTGACCTTACTCAATAATGAGGCCAACAAATGGACCCTCAACATGTGCGATGAACTTAAAAAGTTAATCACACATATTTGTGTTTATTGATGAGATCTACTAAATCCCGAAGATTGCTTGATGTTTGAGGTTTGATTGGTTTGAGTTTTGGATTTGAAAATGCGTGCTTTGATTCAATATTTAAAATTGCGTATTCGGGTATTGAGGCGTTTTTCATTCGTGAGGCGAAGCGTAAGCCTCAAGGCGTTTTGAGGCGTAAGCCTCAAAATCAAAAGATTGCGTAAATATAAAATGATAAATTTGTTATATAATAATGAGTGAATAATATAAAACATAAAAAAGCATAAGATATGAAGTGAAATCAAAATATCTCAATAATAAGACAACATGAAATATAGCTCAAGTCAAAATTCTATCTTTCTGAAATCCCAGTATTCTTTTCATTAACACATAATTCCGATTTTCAAAAATAAATAGCAATGACAAATCACCATCACTAAGGGGTTCTTCATTTGAATCATTATTATGGTGAACTGCTCTCTCCCCTTCCTCCTCTCCTATAAAGTCCAATGTCGGACATTTACTTCAAGATTTATGTAAGTTTTAATATATATAGCGTGAGGCGTAAGCCTCATGACAGTGAGGCGAGGCGGGCCTCAATGCGGGCCTTAACCAAGTTGAGGCGCAAGCGTCATAAAAAAAACTCGAGGCGTAAGCATCGATGCGTTTTTTACTGGAATTGCGCAAAGGCGGGCCTCAAGGCGAGCCTCATATTGCGCAATTTTAAACCATGCTTTGATTTGGAACTAGAATGGTGCCACAAGGAGCTTACTCCACCACTAGTCCGTTTGAATTTGACTTGAAACTGAAAGTGATGAATTTTGGAAGAGAGAATATTCTTCTCCTTCTCAAATGACTACAATGCTTGCCGTTGTTTTGCCGGGGATTCAAGGGTTGCTGTGCATATCGTTTTCTCCAAGGAAAAAGAGAATTTTGGCACATATAACTCTAATTTGATTTTCTTGATTTTGAGGATAGTAATCATGAAGACTCACACCTAATCTCAAATCTAAAGAATGACTAAGCTATGATGGAGCCTAGCAGGTTTCAATCTAATAATAACAAGTCCAGTGAAACACGCATCTAGGCTTATGCCCCGAGCTTTTTTTATGAGGCTTGCACCTCAGCTTGGTTGACGCATGCCTCGTTTTACTGGTGTGAGGCGTACACCTCACCTGATTTATAAATTTTTTTATTAAAACTTTCCTAAATTCTAAGCTAAAGCCTTGAACAAATCATGACTTCATACACCCCTAAGCCACAACAAGTTCATCTCAACCGCCTTGACCTCCAGCTCATTGCCTTTATCGTAGCCACCAACATCGTAGCCACAATTGGGAATCACTTGAAAGCTGCACACTATCACCACCAACTCTAAATTTTTTTTAGTATTATTCTCATTTTTATGTTAATGATAAATATTTATGGAAGAGAGATGATTGACATAAATGAAAAAAAGAAAAAAAATGAGAGGCATTGAATTCCACAGAATGAGGCAGGGGAGAGACCAATTTGTTATGACGACGACTCAAATAAAGAGCCCCTCAGTGATGACAGCGTAGATGATTTCTGAGTTGTTGCTAATTTTGTTAGTTTTTTTTAGGAACTAAATGTGGATGAGTAGAAAAATGAAAAAGAAGGAATTTAGAGTTGAACTTGATGTTATATGATACTTTTATGTAATTTCTATATTTCATATTGTTTTGCTATTGTAATATTTATATTTCAATTCTATTTCACACAATTTATCACTCGTCACTTCATGTCATACAATTTTTTGTTTTATATGTATGCCAATTTATTACTTCATAGTTTAATAGAAAGTTGAAAGTTGACATCTGATGCCTACTTACTTAAGCCGAATACATGAAACACATTATGAATATCTAACATGATTTGACAGAATAATCTATAAATAGATTTTCCAATCTTTTTAATCACCTCAAACGGTCCTATATATTCATAGGACTTAACTTGCTATCATTTCCAAAGATGCTTATTCCAAATCTGCCTGAATGTCTAACAACAGATATTACAGCTAGGGCATGGGTAGTGTGCGACAGGGAGCTTATTGTGGGATGATTGTTGTGTGAGTGGGGCGTGCGTGTGAGGATGAGCAAATGGGTTCAGGTTAGAGTTGAGTGAGTTTGAAGGAATATGTGGGTTGTGAGATGAGGTAATCAGTTAGGTAGTTTTTAGGCTTTATTTATTTGTAACTTTTTTCCTGTTTTTATTGTCTTTTTCTTTTTTGAAAAAATTGTCAAGGACAACTTGAGTGGACATTAGTCCTACCCTCCTTTTTTATTATTTTATTTTCATCAACAAGAATACTTTATCCCACTACATGGAGTTTTTATTATTTTCTATTAAGAGTCCAATTTTCATTCAAGTCTAATAAAATAAGGTCATTTTTAATACTTTTAACCAAATTTTTAATACTCGCATGGGCTTTAGTGTTGAGTATTTATAAATGAAGTACGATGCACATATATCAAGGCACCACTTATGTCTCCATTAAATGCACAAATCATTTCTTCTCTCTCCATCATATTCCAAATATTCGACCGCTTTCGCTTACTTGCCCCATCTGGTCACCCTAGAGGATCTTATCCATATGCATCTTTTACATCTTTTTCAAGATGCCACTTGCCAAAATCACACTATAACGCTAGTCGAGGTAGCTCACCATTTTAATGTATGATAATTGACTTGCCATTTAA
Organism: Dendrobium nobile; assembly: GCA_022539455.1. Classification (NCBI taxonomy): domain Eukaryota; kingdom Viridiplantae; phylum Streptophyta; class Magnoliopsida; order Asparagales; family Orchidaceae; genus Dendrobium; species Dendrobium nobile. The sequence continues at coordinate 42,434,703 of CM039721.1, read as the reverse complement.
TTATGACGTCTCACTCACTATAATAATGAAAAACTCAAAAAGTTCAAAAATTTCCAAAATATTTTGATTGTCACATAAGGGGCACATACGTTACTACTCCCACTATAGTGACCCAACTAGAGTGCTCGCAAGGCAATCTCACTTGCCTAATGCATAATACTGTAACATCAAGAAAGAAATTAGAACAAGAAAATTAAGACAACAAACTCGCTCGAAAATGAAATTTTATCAATAGAACATTTTTTTACATATTACTCAAAGAGCACACATGCATCATTACAATAAAAGAAAGCTGACACAAGTCTATTCAACACCACAAAAGACTTACACATGGTCTCTCGCCTTCTCTAGCATCAATCCTCCTACGCCTGTGAAATAATCTAAAACAAACTTCTAAAGATCAGCAATGTTGTTGCCTTCATTTGGTGGTAGGCCACCCTCGTTTCCCACCTCAAAGACATGGCCTCCAATGATTTCCCTCTTCAACTCAACGACCTCCTCCAAGGTCATGCATGCAAGCAAAGTGTTGAATTTTGGCCACAACATGAATATTCATTTTCTCCAAGATGCCAGGTTGCCCGGCAACCTACTCTAGTGTAACCAACCCTAGGAAAGGGAAGATTTCGGTGGAGCGACTAGAGGACACCGAGCCTATGGGTTTCTGCTTATACGCCTTATAAATGTGTTCCTCCTTAGCCATGGTCTCTACTCACCAGTTGCTAAACTCATTCCTTACTTGCCAACCCCCGTGAGTTCTGCCACTAACAAAGGCTCTGCATCTTGAAGATTTGGTGCAAACGGTGTCCCTATGGTCAATAACTAATGGTCATTAATGGAAAAAACTGTCTGAGAAGCTCGAGGGAAATTAAATAAGATGTTCAGGCAATATGGTCCCTTTTGTATACCGGAGTAGCACCTACTGCTCAGAAGTCGCCATGTCTTCCTCGCTCGTGAGGTGCCACAACAACTTGTTAAGGAAACAGACTATACAGTTGCCTCTTCATCTGCATATCAAGGATGAATGATCTCTTCATCTTTGCCTTTAGAGGAGATGTTAACCCTCACATAAGGCTCAATACCATTGTCACCAATGGCTGCTCGACCATTCTAGTCAAGGAGGTCAATTAGTTGACCGACACAATCATCTCGTTAAGTTCACTATTTTTTTTCTTTGTGGGGGCGGGGAATGACTACAAGTCTATGAATCTTAGATGCGACTTTGGCGCCATTATCAACCTCCTTGCTCGGCAAGGACCTAGTTGCCTTCTTCTCCAATCTCTAAGCTTGACCATAATGAAATAAAACTTTCTTAGAAGTCCTCACATAAGATCCGGGGCGGACAGCAGGATTCATTTCTTAATACTCGTAGGTTCTCTGATTTCCAAAAGAAAAGAGTGAAACTCTCTAAATGCGGACCAACTATTTATCAAGAGCCAAGAAGAGGTGGCATTACATCATCGTCAACAATGCGGGGTCAACATAGTCATCAAGGCTACAATAAAGCATGACTGTAACTTTATGTTAACATTCTTATTTCATGTCTGATAGTGGCATTTAAAATCACGAACTTGTCCTTTTCGTTACTTGGCTATCAAAATGTTTGGTGAATTAGATAACTAAATGTATACTCGAATATACCTTCACAAGTATTTAGTAGGTAGTTTGCGAGTTGTATCAAATGAACTCGCTTTTAAGGGGGGATCATGTGAGGAACTCACCTAACAAATCCAAGATGCGCTACTTTCCTGAGACTTGTGGGAGAACTCGCTCAAAATGATCAACTAATGCTATTGCTCGAGCCTATAATGGAGGTTGTCCTTCACAGGGCAAATTGTGGGCAAATTGTGGATTCTTCTCCAAACTTGCTTCTTGTGCCCACCACATACTTAGATCATCTCCCAATTTGATGCTCTCTCTTTAAAGTCATTATCCTCTTACAAACTCACCAAACTCAATCATAGGATAACACCTACTCGCAGGCCCTTAGCTAACCTTTTCATGACTATCTAACCTAGATTTCTTCCTTCCTGCAACAATATATTACTCACCTCTCTATTTTAAGGTGATCCAATACCTCCCACTCTAGTCATCGATAACATCAACGAGTCTACTTGTCATTGGCCCCCTCATCTCAGCACTTGCCTAAGCATACTGTCTTGCTCGACACTATTAGACTCACTAGTACGCAGTCAACGCTACAAAGCTTAACTAGAGAGATCACCTGAGTTCTCCAAGCCTTTTCCTCCAATCAACATAGAGACGACACATGTCTAGGGTAGTATGTGTAACATTATACTGGTATTTTGTGTGGCATTATACTTTTTTACTTTTTGATATAGCCTTTTTTGTAGACCTCAAAACTCTATAAATAAAAAATGATGAGTAATTGGAGACATTTGATTGATTGTGGTGGAACCCATGCTAGATTGAGATTCATAGCTTTCTTAGGCACTCTATAGATTCTCTTTTCCTCTCTTCATTCTCATACAGGTTCCAAATCACTTGCTCACAAAGCCGACTTGTTAGTAGGGTCGTGTATCATCTACGAATAAAATATGATCCAACAACATTGTCGTCTTCAATGCAGATGAAATTGTCGTTGATATGTACAATGAAGTCATTAAGGTGGTTGAGGTGCGTTTTAGGTGATGAGGAACAACATTATCAAGACATCCATGATAAGGCATTTATGACGAAGATAACCATTGGTAGAGAAGAATTTGCTTCAACCATTATCAGTGGTGACTTTTTGATTTGGTTAGACACAATATGTGAAAGTCATTGGTTACCATGAAGATACCATCGGTGTAAGTGGTGCCATGTTGAACATAAAGAAGAGAGGCATTAGCTAATGAGAAACTGTTGCTACCCTGCAATTTATCTTCTTGTTCGAGTTAAAGTTCAAAATAGTCATCTCATTATTAGTAAATATCAATTTAGTCCAAACTTTTATAATGACACAATATATTTTACTAATAATTAAGAAATGTCCCAATCTGATCCCCACGTTAAAAATAACAGTTAAAGTTAACTTCAATAGTTACATGTGAGGGTATTTAGGGTATTAAGGTGTATGTGAGAATATATTATTATTTTTATATATTTAATTAATTATCATATTAAAATTAATAAAAAATTAAAATGAAAGCTAATCAACTAAATAACAAGAGCGAATAATTAATAAATGTTAATTTTATTATAATTCTTATATTTATATTAATTTGATGAATGACAAGATATATAAAAATAATAATATAATATCACATATACTCCAATGTTTAAAATTGGGTAATCGGGTATTGAGGCATTTTTCATTCGTGAGGCGAGGCGTAAGCCTCAAGGCGTTTTGAGGCGTAAGACTCAAAATCAAAAGATTGTGTAAATATAAAATGATAAATTTTTTATATACTAATGAGTGAATAATATAAAATATAAAAAAGCATAAGATATGAAGTGAAATCAAAATATCCCAATAATAAGACAACATGAAATATAGTTCAACTCAAAATTCTATCTTTCCCAAATCTCAATATTCTTTTCATTAACATATAATTCAAATTTCCAAAAATAAATAGCAATTACATATCACATAAGAACTCATAAGTCATCAACACTGTCATCACTAAGGGGTTCTTCATTTGAATCATCATTATGATGAACTTCTCTCTCCCCCTTCCTCCTCTCTTATAGAGTCCAATGTCGGGCATTTACTTCAAGATTTATATAAGTTTTAATATATATAGCGTGAGGCGAGGCGGGCCTCAACTAAGTTGAGGCGCAAGCCTCATAAAAAAAACTCGAGGCGTAAGCATCGAGGCGTTTTTTACTGGAATTGCGCAAAGGTGGGCCTCAAGGCGAGCCTCATATTGCGCAAAGGCGGGCCTCATAATACCCAAAATATCTTTATATTTTAACTTTTTGGATTAATTTTAATTTTTTTTGATAGGTCTAAATTAAGATATTTTTAATAGTTAGGGATTACATTGGGCGATTATAAAGGTTTTAGATTAAATTCGGTATTTACAAATAATCGAGGATTATTTTTTTTTTTACGCTGATAGGAAATACTTGAGTTCACAAGTAATCCTATCAGATCTACTTGAGTTCGCAAGCATACCTAACTATAATCGGTAAAAACTACGAGAAAATGTAGAAATCGTCGTGGAAGATCAATCAAACGATAGCAAATTCTTTTAGAAAACAAAGGGAAATAAGAACAAAGCAAGATACAAGAGATCCTCAATTCGAGAGGAGGATCGTCTCTCCCAAATTTCTAGACAAGAGAGTCTAGAGCCCAAACGCTAAGAAACCTTAATTTCAATCAATCAAAACATAATCTCTCCTAATCCCTCTCATCCCCTTTAATACAAGATCTTTCCTAATTTAATTTCCCTTCCAAGCCCTAGCCGCCCACTCCTTTTGAATTTCGCTTTGTTTGGAATAGTGGGGCCCGCCCCTTTGGGCGGAAATAGAAGAGTGATGCAATCAAAAATTTGGGAAGGGATTCAAAATTTTTATCACAAAACATAAACACTAAGTAATAAAAGAATAAACTCTTACATTTCATATAAAACGAACACTTAGAAACATAATATTAAAAGACACTTTTATATATAAAGACTCTTACAATCGACTCAAATAAAAAAACACCTAAACTTGCTTTCCAAGAGACGAAGGATTCAGATGGCGTCGATACTTGCGGAGAGACGAAAGAGGTTAGAAGTCGAGAAGAAGGGTGGAAAGAACTCGCAAGTCTCCCCAAGAGATAGAAGAAGAAGTGGAACAAGCTCTCAAGCTCTTCCAAGAAAATCACTAAGATTTCTTTCCAAAAATTCTCTTTTATCATTCCTAAAACAGCCACAAAACATCTTCTATATATAGACAAGGGAGGGGAATACAAACAGCCCCAAAAACCCTTTAATATTCTATATTAAATAAGGGAAATGAAAAGCCAACAGTCAACTTCAGGAAACGAAGCACCAAAGCCACGTAAAAACCCCCAAAAAGTCACGGAAAAAACAGCCCAGGCGGAACCCAAAGAGGCAGCTGCAAGAACTAAGGAGGCCCGCACGGAACCGAAGCACCAAGGCACTGGAAAGGCTACCCAGCACGGAAAACTAGCAGCCAACCGAGGAAACCAAGGAGCCAAGGCACGGAAAACAGCCCAACACAGGAAACCCAAAAGCCAAAGCTTGGAAGAAGAAGAAAAGGGGGAAAAGGAAGAGTCAAGTTCACTAATAAATGAACTAAAAAACATAGCTCAAAATGAGCTAACTCTTAGTTCAATAAATGAATTAAAAATCAGCTCATAATGAGCTAAATCTTAGCTCAAAAATTAATGAGCTAGCAAGCTCAAGAGAAGTCAAAACCAATTTTTTTTTTTTGATTTGGTTTGACCCCCCCTTTGTCTACATCAGACTCCCCTACTTGAGGACTCATCTCCCGATGAGTTAGCTTTTGATTTCTTCTGAGGATGCGAAGGCGGTGCATCTAGTTCTTTAATCTTTTCTTTAGGATCTCTTCTCGTTCTTTTAGAAATTGATCTTGTATACGTTGCTTCTTCTTCATGTACCTCTCTGTACACAAATGCATTCATGATTGAAGTTTGTACAGCTCATATTGCAGAGGATTTGCTGACTTTGATGGAATCCATCTGTCCATCGAAAAGGGTCTTCAATTTCTTCTGGCTTGCTTCCATCCTTGACTGAATCGATCTTTTTGTCTTTTTCCATTTTTTTTAAAAAAACTCAATAATAAACTTTGACTCAAAGAAAGACTCAACCTAAAGAAACTAAGACTCACAAGACTCACACAACAAGACTTGACTCACCAGGATTGACTTGACTCACAAGACTTACAAGACTCACAAGTCTTACTTGACAGACCGACTCACAAACCTAGGACTTCCTAACCTGCTCTGATACTAAAAATGATGCAATCAAAAATCTACGGGAGAGGGACCCAAAATTTTCGATCACAAAACAGAAACACTAAGTAATAAAAGAACAAACTCTTACATTTCATATAAAACGAACACTTAGAAACATAATATTAAAAGACACTTTTATATATAAAGACTTTTACAATCGTCTCAAATAAAAAAACACCTAAACTTGCTTTCCAAGAGACGAAGGATACAGATGGCGTCGATACTTGCAGAGAGACGAAAGAGGTTAGAAGCCGAGAAGAAGGGTGGAAAGAACTCGCAAGTCTCCCCAAGAGATAGAAGAAGAAGTGGAACAAGCTCTCAAGCTCTTCTAAGAAAATCACTAAGATTTCTTTTCAAAAATTTTCTTTTATCATTCCTAAAACAACCACAAAACATCTTCTATATATAGACAAGGGAGGGGAATACAAACAGCCCCAAAAACCCTTTAATATTCTATATTAAATAAGGGAAATGAAAAGCCAACAGTCAACTTTAGGAAACGAAGCACCAAAGCCACGGAAAACCCCCACAAAGTCACGGGAAAAACAGCCCAGGCGGAACCCGAAGAGGCAGCCGCAAGAACCAAGAAGGCCCGCATGGAACCGAAGCACCAAGGCACGGGAAAGGCCACCTAGCACGGAAAACCAGCAGCCAACCAAGGAAACCAAGGAGCCATGGCGCGGAAATAGCCCAACATAGGAAATCCAAAAGCTAAAGCCTGGAAGAAGAAAAAGGGGAAAAAGGAAGAGTTAAGTTCACTAATAAATGAACTAAAAAACATAGCTTAAAATGAGCTAATTCTTAGTTCAATAAATGAACTAAAAATCAACTCATAATGATCTAAATCTTAGCTCAAAAATTAATGAGCTAGTAAGCTCAAGGGAAGTCAAAACCAAATTTTTTTTGGGTTTGGTTTGACTCCCCCTTTGCGTACATCAAAGAGGAGGCGGAAGGAGTCCGCCTTCTGTATATGATTTGAGCCGGCTCCCCCCTGGGCCGGCTGGACCGGTTCATTGTGAACCGGTCTAACGATATCACCCTCCCAAAGAATCACCTTGTTCTCATGGTGAAAATCAGGAAACTCATGTTTCACCATCTCATAAGGCTCCCACGTGGTCTCGTAGTCAGGGAGGTTCTTTCTCTTGATCAGTAGTACCTTAGTCCCATTTTCTTTCTACCGAGCCCCCATCAGCTCTAAGGATTTCAGAACCACCTCTAGATCCTCAACTGTGATACATGAAGTCGCTGTTGATGGTAGTTTCAGCCGATATGCAACTACTCCGATCTTCTCCAGCACTTCATAAGGCCCAAAATACCTTGGAGCCAACTTCTTATTCCTCCTATTGGTGGTTGTCTTCTGTCTATATGGTCGGAGCTTCAAGTACACCCTCTCCGCCACTTCAAACTGGATGTCCTTCCTATGCCCATTAGCTTGTTTCTTCATAATTTCTTGAGCCTTCAACATATGTCTCTTCAGCTCTTCTAAAACTCTATTCCTCTCTTTCAAGTACTCCTCGATTGAGAAAACTGGAATACTGCTACTCCCAAAGTGTACCAAGTGGGGAGGATCCCTTCCGTACAACACATTGAATAGAGTCATCTGAGAAGCAGAATGAAAAGAGGTGTTGTACCAGTACTCAGCTCATGATAGCCACTTTGCCCAGAGCTTGGGTGTCTCCGATACGAAACATCTCAGGTAAGTTTCCAAGCTCCTGTTCACTACTTTCGTTTGACCATCCGTTTATGGATGGTAAGCTGTACTCCTCTTCAGAACTGTCCCCTGCAACCTGAGTAACTCTCTCCAAAAATGGATGAGGAACACCTTGTCTCTATCTGATACTATTGCTTCGGGTACTCCATGTAATCTGACCACCTCCCTGATGAAGGATGAAGCCACTATCACTGCTGTGTAGGGGTGTCAGAGGGGCATGAAGTATGCATACTTACTCAACCTATCCACCAGCACTAAAATCATTGTGAAACCTTTTGAACGGGGCAACCCATCAATAAATTCCATAGATATCTTCTCCCATACTCGTTCATGTAGAGCCAATTACTGTAATAGTCCTCCTGGTGACATAGCTAGGTATTTGTTCCTTTGACAGATCTCACACCTGGCTATCATCTCCTCTATATCTTTATGCATCCCCTTCTAGTACATCTCCGAAGCTAGCCTCTTGTATGTCTTTTGTACGCCTGAATGGCCCCCAATAGCGCTTCCATGAAACTCCTTGAGTAAGTTTGGGATGTGGATCGAGGTCCGGGGCATCACAAATCTCCCATGATATAATAGTGTCTCCCTCTAATGTGTACGCTAGGTGGCTAGCCTCTTCTTTCAGTAAATTTGACATGATCTTTCCCAAACCTTCATCTCTAGCACTTTCTTCTCTGATGGCCTCCCAGTCAAGCATTAAAGGAACACATAGTGCCACTGTCTGCAGCTCCCCCAAACATCTGGACAAGGCATCTGCTGCCTTGTTCTCCACCCTTGGCCTATACTGAATCTCAAAATCGTACCCAAGCAACTTGGACAACCACCTTTGATGCTCCTTTGTCACCATCCGTTGTTTCAGCAGGTATTTCAAGCTCCGCTGATCTGTCCTGACAATAAAATGCCTCCCAAGTAGGTAGGGCCGCTACTTCTGGATGGCTAAAACGATGACCATTAATTCTCTCTCATAGACTGCCTTCAACCTGGCTTTAGCATTCAATACCTGGCTGAAATTGGCAATGGGCCTACGAGTCTGCATAAGCACTGCACCCATCCCGTATTCAGACGCATCTGTCTCCACAATGAAGGTCTGAGTGAAATCTGGCAAAGCTAGGATCGATACTGTAGTTATAGCCTTCTTCAGGCTCTCAAATGTTGATGTGGCTGCCTCCCCCCATAGGAACCCGTCATTCTTCAACTTATCAGTGAGTGGCCATGCTATGATGCTATACCCTTTTACAAACCTTATGTCGTACCCTATTAGTCCTAGAAATCCCCTCAGCTTTTTCAGATTTTTCGGCACTGGCCACTTTAGCATTGTCTCAATTTTGGACTGATCTGCTGCTACCCTTTCTTTTGATACAACATGACCCAAGTACTCTACACTGACTTATGTGAAGCAGCATTTCTTCAAGTTGGTCCTCAGTTGGTGCTCCTGCAGTACCTCTAACACTCTTTTCAAATGCTCCCAGTGCTCCTCCTCTGTACTGCTGTAGATCAAGATGTCGTCAAAAAATACCAATACAAATCGTCTGAGATAAGGTTTGAAAACCTTAATCATAAGGGCCTGAAAAGTAGCGGGAGCATTGGTGAGGCCAAAAGACATCATCATGAACTCATAGTGTCCCTCATGAGTCCTAAAGGCCGTCTTGGGTACATCCTCCTTCATCCGGATATGATGGTAATCTGATTTCAAGTCTATCTTGCTGAAGATCACTGTTCCACTCAATTAATCTAACAGCTCAAAAACGCCAGCTGCCATCCTTTTTCACCAATAGAACTGGACTAGAGAAGGGACTGATGCTAGGTCTGATAATTTTTTCCTCCAGCATCTCTCTAATCAACTTTTCGATTTCATCTTTCTGGAACTGAGGGTAGAAATAATGTTGATGGGTGATACTCCCTCCCTCAACACGATGGCATTCTCCTGCTCCCTCTGTGGTCGCAATCCCTGAGGTGAATGAAACACCTCTTGGAATTGCTAAATCAACGACTAAATGGAGAGGGGTATGTCCCCTCCCTCCAATCTCGCTCCCTCCCAAGGTTTAAAATTGCGTAATTAAGCCTCGAGGCGGTTTTCATCCATGAGGCGAGGCGTAAGCCTCGAGGCGGTCTGAGGCGTAAGCCTCACGGATACAGAATTGCGTAAATGAGAAATTAAGGATTTTAGCAGGAAAATAATAGCAATATTCTATCTTACAATAAAACATCTAAATGATATATGAAAATAGTGGAAAGTAAGAAAATAGATGCAATAAAATCATCTCCCAAAGTACAAAATCACAAAATATTAGTTTAACAAAACTCCCAAAGTACAAAGAACATATAAAATGCAATCATATCTCATCACTAAATGGGTCTTCAAGGGAATCTTCTTCTCCAATTGTATCTATGAATGTCATATCATCATCATCTTCAATATGACTCACTTTTCTCTTCCTTGTTCAATAAGAGAAAAGATCATTATCATGTTAATTGCTCACTTGATATAAATATAATGCAATAGTATATAAGAAGTTGTGGAATACCTTTATTTGATTGTTGTGTTGCAGAGCTAGTGGATATGTGTGATGTGGTACTAGTGGATGTGCCCACTTGATCTGCTTCGCCCCTCAAGACATCCACACAGATCCTATAGCTGTAAGTCTGATAATGGAAAATCTGTCTCATCATCTATGAACCACTCATTATCAGATGACACATCATCACACATCAACGGGTCCTCATCATTCTTCAACCCCTTATTCCTCAATCTCCTATCTCTTAACCTCTTGTTGTGCATAATATATACGAGGGAGTTCATTCTGAGTGTTGATAGCCGATTTCTTCTCTTTGTTTGCACTTGATTATATGTACTCCAGTTTCGCTCACATCCAGAAGAAGTGAGGCCCAACACTCTTACATCAAAACTCTGTAACTCAGGGGTGGAATCACCAAATTGGATCCACCATTCAACTGTTTTCAAGAAGAAAAAAGATAATCAAAACTGAATAAAGCATCTTGCATTTACCAAAATAACTATACGTGGAGACCGTTTGACAATGGTTGATTTTGATGCATTCAGATCAAAAAAACCCTCTTTATTTCGAAATAGAATAAGTTGTAAATCTGCAAGCTCCCTATTTATCTGCTCCGGTATTAGTCGTTCCATACAATGATACAGACCAAGCTTCACCCCTCCGGGTTTGAAGATTTCTTCTCTGAATATTGAAATTGAGGATTGAGATAATATGCCGCTACATGTAGATGACGGTGTAACTGTACCTCCCACCGAGCATCAATGATATCCCAAATCTCTCTATAACTTGCCTCATCTCCTCCCAAGTTGTGTGCAATCAACTCTTTGGCCTCATCCATAGCATTATAAATAAAACCCATAGCTGGTTTCTTCTCTGCATCCACTAAGCGTAGTACTTGCACTAAGGGTCTCGTGCTCAATATGGCATAGGTCACAATAGCCCAAAATTTATCATTCAGAATAATCTTTCTTATTTCCTTCCCCTCATTTTTCTTCCCCCACGCAGAGTTAAGCCATTCTGTTGATGTAAACATTGCTTCCAAAGGTTGCCTCACATCCAACAGGCTCTGCAGTGTCAAATAGGATGTGACAAACCTGTAGATTTGCAGTGCACAAATGTAAGAACATACAGTAGGAATTGCAATAATGATTTGCAGTGCACAAATGATTTGCAGTGCACAAATGTAAGAATATACCTAGTGGTTGCAGGGCGAATGATTTCCTTCTTTGAAAACTTTCTTATCAAGGCTAGGACACATGAGTGATTGTAGATGAACTTTGTGATCTTCTTCGCCCTAGAAAGAGCACTCTTGTGCTGAGGTAAGTCACCAGATCCTCCAAAATAAGATCGATACAATGTGCTGCGCAGGGGGTTCAATATAGGTGTGTCCTCTTCTCCATTAACATCTGACCAGCTGCTTTGTATGCACTGGCATTATCAGTCACTACCTGAACAACCAATTGCTCCCCAATCTCCTCAATAACCCCATCTAGTAAATTGAAAATGAATGAAGCATTTTTCACCTCATCTGAAGCTTCAACTGATCGTAAAAACACCGTACCATAGGGATTGTTGACAAGGATGTTAATCAAGCTCCTGCTCTTCATGTCAGACCATCCATCTGACATAATGGTAACACCAGTCTCAATCCATGTTCGTTTAATCTCATTAATGCTCCGCTCTGTGTTTTGCAGCTCCTCCCTCAAAATCCATGTTCGCAACTCGTACATGGATGGTGCCTTCAACCCTCTCCCATACAACCCTATAGACCGCAGCATATTGAAGTAAGCAGGCGATGTCGCAACATTAAATGGTATGGCATTCTAAAAAAAAATCTCCCAATGTCGCCGACCCTCTATGGTACCAGCCGCAGGCATCATCTCTGCTTGTCCTCTATCCTCTAATGGATTAGTCATATACTGATCCATAGGACCCCGTGCACCTCTATTATGTATAGTGGAGGAAGATCCCTTTCCACTCTCGCTCCAGAAGTAAGCACCATGTTCGACCCTTTCATCAAATTGCTCCTGTTGTAAGTATTTTTCCATGGTAGTTTTCTTCATGTAAGCAATTATTTCATCCTTTACATTGTCCGGCACTTTTGCACATGGTGCTACGTTCTTATGAGAGCATGATAAGTGTTCTTTCATGCGGGTTACTCCGCCCTTCACCACTTTTTCACAAAAATTGCATTTTAAATACATGTCTTCTCGCCTCCTCTGACGTCAACTTGCACACTATATTTCGAAAAGGGTCACGCCGCAATGACGTATTCCCCTTTTCTTTATCTCTAACCATGTTTCCGAAAGCAAAAATCCAAAAACACAAAAAAATTAAAAAATAAAAAACATTAGATTTTCTTTCACTTTAAAAATCTAACCCTAAACTAAAAAAAAAACCTAAAATCGATTGTGGAGTACTCCTAGAAGGCGGCCGGACAGTTCAACTTCGCCGGAGAGAGGTGGCGCCGGCGGGAAGGGAAGCAGACGGGTGTGGGAAGCTCTCTGTTTCGCGAACTCAGCCTACGGGAATGAAAGTTTTCGGGATAACTGGGAGCCGTGCGGGATTAAGGAAGAAAAAGTCTTCATTTTAAATGGGTGGGGTCGTTTCTATGAGGCGTACGCCTCTGCCAGAATTGCGCAATTGCGCCTCTGAGGCACACCTCAGTCCAAGTTAGCCGTACGCCTCAGCCAGGAGAGGAATTGCGTATGCCTCGAGGTGGTTTTGGGTCAAATTGCGCAGAGGCGCGCCTCTTATTGCGCAATTTTAGACAGAGCTCCCTCCAAATTGTGTAACTCCACCAAATAGCCTCCGCCAGCCAACTGTATATCCCTCACCATCGTTTTAAGAGAAACCATGGTTTTGGATAGCCCCACATCTCCCTTAATCACCACCTTCCTTCCTTCTACCATAAACTCCATCGTGAGTGCTCCCCAATTCACTTTGATGTCTCTTAAAGTTTGCAGCCATTTCATCTCCAGGATAACATCTGTACTCCCATGCTCTGGTGGAAGAAAATCTTCCCTCATTTGAATCCCCTAGATAGTTAGTCGCACTCCTTTGCAAATCCCCTAGCCTTTCTCCACCTTCCCCGTACAAATCATCATCTAATAACAACTGGTATCCACCAATCTCACTCCCAATTGGTCGACGACCTTGGTGGAAATGAAATTGTGAGTAGCCCCATTATCAATTAGCACCACCACCTCCCTGTCTTTTATCTCTCCCTTCACCTTCATGGTATGATTTGTAGTGAATCCTACCATCGAGTTCAGGAAAACCTCAACTAGATCCAAATGCAACTTCTCATCCATTTCCTCATTTGTCTGATCCTCACCCCCTCAGTTTCCTCGTCATCGCAGACAGTGAGAACCTGAAGAGTTTGGTCCTTGCACCGATATCTTAGCGTGTACTTTTCATCGCACCTGCCCTTTGTGAAAACCCAAAAATACCGTTTTAGATCTCGCACGCTTTTCAAAGCACCGCGGCGAGTTTTAAGTGAAAAATTCAATGTTATCGGATTTCGACGGGATTAATTTTATAAAATTCTACGCAAAATTCTAAGAAATTTGGTATATAAAACTTATATTTGATTTTGCTTAATTTAGGAAATAAAAATTAGAGAAGACTCATTATACCAATAATGCCCTTAGAGGTTATTAAGGCTAAGAGAGTTTAAGTGAGGGCAAATAGGTCATTTAGGCTTCTCTTATTTCCTTATGAGAACCGAACCTTCCCCTCCCCTTTCATTCGCTCGGCATTCTTCCGCCCGAACACAAGAAGAGGCGGAGAAAAGGCGTCGGGCAAGGGACGGACGGCGGCTCCGGCGGCGGTTTCCGGTGGCCGAACTTGGGGGAAATTGAAGAGGGAGATTCAAGGAGCAAGAAGGTATGTTTCTAAACCTAGAAATCTTTGTGTTTGCCATAGATTTTTGAGATAAAGAATTTAGGGTTTTATGGAATAATGAAAATTTCTTTAAGAAATTTAGAGGGAAGATTTAAGAAACGATTTTATACATTAGAATGTGTTTTTCTTCAAAGATTTCTAGGGTTTCCAAAATTAGGGTTTTCTCTAAAATTGGAGTTTTTGGAAGTACCTTTGCAAATATTATTCCTAAGGGTCCTAAGAGAGTTTTTAAGAGAAGAAATTGAGTTTTTCTTATAAAATCTTATTTTCCTAGTTTTTAATTAGTTTAAATCCGAAATGGAAAATATTTAATTATGATTTAGGTGTGGGGGAGAGAGTGACATGTTTATTTGAGGGAATAATGAAAATAGGTTTTCCAAAATTTGGGTTTTAGGTTAAATCCGAAAATACAACTTATTTTAAATAAATTTAGGTTTTGGGTAAAGTGTTATTTTTATTAATATATGTAATTATACAAACTATTGAATTTTTAGAATATATGTATGTGTTGAGCTTTAATTGAGAGAGAAAGAGAGAGTGAGGGAGAGAAAACTTAGGATAATTTAAAATGAGAAGGAGAATGCTATTTTGATTTAGTTTGTAGATTTTAAGAATGAGAAATTGATACTTATAGGTGATTAATCGTGGTGACTTCGAAGGAAGATCGAAGGAAGAAGGACTAGCAAGAGGAAATCAGATTCCAAACTTCTGTAAGTATGCACTGTTCTTTATTTCAGTAATATCTCTTGCTTTCTCACATGTTATATGATTTGATAGCTCCAATCTTAATTCTTTATTGTTATCAAATGAATGATCATACCAATTACATGTACATTTTATAGTCTTATATGATAAAGTTTATGTTATATGAAAGGAATAGATATGATAAGAAATGCTATGTTGAATGCTTGTATGTGTTTGTTGAAAGGATGGAGTTCACCCCCTTATGGTACTAGCTGGGGACGCTGTACTCGTGCACGTTAATATGGAAAAGGATATGGAAAAGGAAAATGGAAAAGGAGTACCTTTATGGTACAGACGGTGACTCCTGTGACGGTTGTATTATATACGAAAAATGAAAGTTAAATATATTGATATGAATATGGAATGGAAAATGAAAGATATGATTTATGATATGATATATTTAATGTTATGTTTGTATGAAATAAATTTTATGTCATGTTCATATGAAATTGACTTTTAGCATATTGTTCAGATTATCTTGTTTACTGTAGTTTAGAATTGTGTATGACTTACTGAGCTTTAGCTTAATGTTAGTGGTTAACATTTTCAGGTGAGCTTAATTTAATCAAATGAGTAGTAGGGGCGGTAATGTTTATCGTAGGAGCGGAGCTCCGGAAGAAAGGTAAGGACGAAGAATATGTTTGCTTATATGTTTATGTGATTTCAAATTTTATTGTTATAGTGGCTCTTTCAAAATATTTTGGAGATTTATTTAGGGAATTGATAGATTTATGAATTAGATATTTGACCTACCGTCCGACCTCTGTTCCCGCCTCGCCTACGCGAGCTCACCGGGCCGGGTCGTGACAAGAGTGGTATCAGAGCTAGGAATTGAGGATATTGATTTTCATGAAAGAGCCAATAGGATGATCTTATAGGTAGAGTAGGTATAAGGTGCTTGTGTTATTTAATGCTTAGATTGCTTTGTTAATTCTATGTCTCAGGGCTGAGGAACCTGAACCAGATGCCACTGATGACAATACTGGAGAGGTCAGGAGGGAATTACCATCTGTAGTAGAGCCTCAAGGCAGTAGCATTAATGCTACTTTGGACTCTTTTACCCAAATGATGGCGGCTATGACGGGGATGATAAAGAATACACAGACTCAAGTTGGAGGTAGTGGAAGTGCTCCAATTGACAAGTATTTAAAGTTATTCCAGGACATGAAGCCACCATCATTTGTGGGAGGTGGAGCTATAGAAGCAGAGGACTGGTTAATGGAAGTTGAGAAGATTTTGGAGGGGATGCTATGCCCTCAGGATAGGAGGGTAGCCTTAGCTACTTATGCCTTCAGTGGGGAGGCAAACAGATGGTGGAGAAGACAATTGGAAGAAACTTTTACTGGGAGATCTAGCAGTCAAATCTCATGGGTGGAATTTGTCAAAGTGTTTAGAGATTGGTATGTGCCAATGACTGCTAGGAGAGCAATGCAAGATAAATTTAATAGATTGGTACAGGGAGATAAGACTGTTGCAGAGTATGAGGCTGAATTCATGATGCTATCTAGGTATGCCTCTCATCTGATTCCTAATGCAGAAGAGAAATGCCACCGTTTCCTTTGTGGCTTGAGGGATAGCATTAGACAGCCATTGGTTCCTTTGGATATTGAAGATTATTCTAAATTAGTTGATAAAGCACGGAAGGTTGAGCTGGATTATCAGAGTACTCAGAAGAGAAGAGATTTTCAGAAAAGAAAGAATTCTGAAGAGGATATTCAAAGCAACCAGACTGAGGGATCAAATGGGAAGAAGCCCAAGTTTAGTTCTAGTGGAGGCAGTGGTGCAACTGTAAGTAAAGTCCTTGAATCTTGTGCTAAGTGTGGCAGATTACATAAAGGTGAATGTCTGATTGGTTCCAACACTTGCTATTGGTGTCATCAGCCTGGACACATAGCAAAATATTGTCCTTCTTTGGTTCAGAAGACTTCAGGAGGAATGAGATCAGTTGAAGCACCTTCACAGAGGAATTATGAAAAGTCCAAGATGATAGAACCATCAGCTGCAGGTTCAGTGCAAAATCAATCCAGGCAGAATGTTAGACCACGAGTTTACAGTTTGACTCAGCAAGAGCCCGATGGATCTGTAGAAGCTGACAATGACAATTGAGATGACTTTATAGTTTATTTTCAGTAACTTGTAATGATAAATTTGATGTTTTGATGTTTTGGATTTAGTAGATTATCTTGTTATGTCATGTCAGATGTTTTGGGATTGATCAGATTATTTTGCTAAGATATTTCAGATGTTTAGTTTGTTCTGTTTCAATGTTGAGGTTTATGTTAATGAAATGGAAGCTGTTGGATTATTTTGCAACTAGAAGTTATGTAAATTTCGGGGACGAAATTTTTATTAGAAGGGAAGATTGTGAAAACCCAAAAATACCGTTTTAGATCTCGCACGCTTTTCAAAGCACCGCGGCGAGTTTTAAGTGAAAAATTCAATGTTATCGGATTTCGACGGGATTAATTTTATAAAATTCTACGCAAAATTCTAAGAAATTTGGTATATAAAACTTATATTTGATTTTGCTTAATTTAGGAAATAAAAATTAGAGAAGACTCATTATACCAATAATGCCCTTAGAGGTTATTAAGGCTAAGAGAGTTTAAGTGAGGGCAAATAGGTCATTTAGGCTTCTCTTATTTCCTTATGAGAACCGAACCCTCCCCTCCCCTTTCATTCGCTCGGCATTCTTCCGCCCGAACACAAGAAGAGGCGGAGAAAAGGCGTCGGGCAAGGGACGGATGGCGGCTCCGGCGGCGGTTTCCGGTGGCCGAACTTGGGGGAAATTGAAGAGGGAGATTCAAGGAGCAAGAAGGTATGTTTCTAAACCTAGAAATCTTTGTGTTTGCCATAGATTTTTGAGATAAAGAATTTAGGGTTTTATGGAATAATGAAAATTTCTTTAAGAAATTTAGAGGGAAGATTTAAGAAACGATTTTATACATTAGAATGTGTTTTTCTTCAAAGATTTCTAGGGTTTCCAAAATTAGGGTTTTCTCTAAAATTGGAGTTTTTGGAAGTACCTTTGCAAATATTATTCCTAAGGGTCCTAAGAGAGTTTTTAAGAGAAGAAATTGAGTTTTTCTTATAAAATCTTATTTTCCTAGTTTTTAATTAGTTTAAATCCGAAATGGAAAATATTTAATTATGATTTAGGTGTGGGGGAGAGAGTGACATGTTTATTTGAGAGAATAATGAAAATAGGTTTTCCAAAATTTGGGTTTTAGGTTAAATCCGAAAATACAACTTATTTTGAATAAATTTAGGTTTTGGGTAAAGTGTTATTTTTATTAATATATGTAATTATACAAACTATTGAATTTTTAGAATATATGTATGTGTTGAGCTTTAATTGAGAGAGAAAGAGAGAGTGAGGGAGAGAAAACTTAGGATAATTTAAAATGAGAAGGAGAATGCTATTTTGATTTAGTTTGTAGATTTTAAGAATGAGAAATTGATACTTATAGGTGATTAATCGTGGTGACTTCGAAGGAAGATCGAAGGAAGGACTAGCAAGAGGAAATCAGATTCCAAACTTCTGTAAGTATGCACTGTTCTTTATTTCAGTAATATCTCTTGCTTTCTCACATGTTATATGATTTGATAGCTCCAATCTTAATTCTTTATTGTTATCAAATGAATGATCATACCAATTACATGTACATTTTATAGTCTTATATGATAAAGTTTATGTTATATGAAAGGAATAGATATGATAAGAAATGCTATGTTGAATGCTTGTATGTGTATGTTGAAAGGATGGAGTTCACCCCCTTATGGTACTAGCTACTCGTGCACGTTAATATGGAAAAGGACATGGAAAAGGAAAATGGAAAAGGAGTACCTTTATGGTACAGACGGTGACTCCTGTGACGGTTGTATTATATACGAAAAATGAAAGTTAAATATATTTATATGAATATGGAATGGAAAATGAAAAATATGATTTATGATATGATATGTTTAATGTTATGTTTGTATGAAATAAATTTTATGTCATGTTCATATGAAATTGGCTTTTAGCATATTGTTCAGATTATCTTGTTTACTGTAGTTTAGAATTGTGTATGACTTACTGAGCTTTAGCTTAATGTTAGTGGTTAACATTTTCAGGTGAGCTTAATTTAATTAAATGAGTAGTAGGGGCGGTAATGTTTATCGTAGGAGCGGAGCTCCGGAAGAAAGGTAAGGACGAAGAATATGTTTGCTTATATGTTTATGTGATTTCAAATTTTATTGTTATAGTGGCTCTTTCAAAATATTTTGGAGATTTATTTAGGGAATTGATAGATTTAGGAATTAGATATTTGACCTACCGTCCGACCTCTGTTCCCGCCTCGCCTACGCGAGCTCACCGGGCCGGGTCGTGACACCCTTAGCCCTCTTCTCTTGCATCTCTTTCTCTGTTAGCCGCTTGAAATTTCCCCCACTTCCTCTTGTCTTCTTCTTGGTGGCCTCTCGACTCCCTCCTATTGCAGGACCTTTAGGTGCTAGATGGGTGGTTGTCATCCTGTAAGTCCCCCATGTGTTGCTACTCCTAGCCCCCCTCTCCAGATTCCTCTGATTTTCTACCAGTTATGCCATCTTCATGGCCTCCCCCAAGTACACGGGGCATCAAAACCTTCACTGCTGCTCGGATCTCCGCCTTCAAACCCTTCATGAAATTTTCCTCCAATATTGTATCTGAGAGTTGCTCCACCCTGCTAGCTAGGTACTCAAATCGCTTCCGGTAGTCTGCTACTGATCCCTCCTGTGTCAGAGCAAAGAACTGCTTGTAGTAATCTCCTCCCCGGTCAGTTTGGAAATATTCTATTATGCAGTCCTTGAATTCCCTCCAGTTCTTGATAGGCCTCCTTTGGTCTCTCCACTGATACCACGACATGGCTTTTCCTTCCAAGCACAAGCCCGCTGCTGTTAGCTTCTCCTCATCCGTTAGCCAATTGACGGCGAAGTATCGCTCCACCTTATAAATCCACCCATACACATCTTCTCCTTTGAATATGGGCATCTTCAACCTCACCTTCTGGTCGCCACCATTCCCCTTGATTCTTCCATAGTTTCCCCTCTCCCAAGTGCTAGGCCCTCCCTATGTTTCCCAGTCTTCTCTTGCCCTACCATAGCCCAAATCTCCTTTGAAATTCTCCCTTCTTTCTTCAAAATCAGCACATCGGTAGCCATAGTATCCCTCCTGGCGCTCCCCAAATCCCCCTCCTCTTTCTTCCCTCTGGATAGACTCCAGATGGGTCTTCTTCTTTCTCCTTCCATGATTTCCACCTTATCTTTCTCCCTACGAATTTCAGAATTTGTGTTTTTTCCTTCCTTCCCGTCTGCCACCGAAGCCGTCGTTTGGTTTTGAATTTCCAACATTTTCTTCATCATGTCTTGGAGATCGGTGACGTGTCCCTCAATGGAAGAAATTATTTCCTCCACTGTTGTTTTGATTTGATTCATCTCCCCTTCAAGCCTTTCCTCCAAGGCATCCACCTTTTTGGCCGCCATCACAATCCGGAGTTTGTAGATTCAAAAAATCTGAATTTTGGAGTAAAAAAACAACAACTTCCTCCTTTTTCGGGCAAAATATTGCTGTTAGAATTTACCGAAAATAGCCCTCCACCAGTCCCAAGACTTGCTTTGATACCAACTTGATAGGAAATACTTGAGTTCGCAAGTAATCCTATCAGATCTACTTGAGTTCCCAAGCAAACCTAACAATAATCGATAAAAACAGTGAGAAAACGTAGAAATCGTCGTGGAAGAACAATCAAACAATAACAAATTCTTATAGAAAACAAAGGGAAACAAGAACAAAGCAAGATACAAGAGATCCTCAATTCGAGAGGAGGATCGTCTCTCCCAAATCTCTAGACAAGAGAGTCTAGAGCCCAAACGCCAAGAAACTCTAATTTCAATCAATCAAAATATAATCTCTCATAATCCCACATCCCGTTTAATACAAGATCTTTCCTAATTTAATTTCCCTTCGAAGCCCTAGCCGTTATTAACATCAGATTCCTCCTTTAACGAACTAATAAAAGGAGGAACCTTATTCATACTAATGTCTTCCCAAATAAAAGAACTAAAGAGAGCATAGTTAGCACATAAATCGGCTAACTTATTATAATTCTTATCTATACAATTTAAATCAGATGATTGAAGTCCTTGATAAAAGTAAGATCTTCCATCCCCTAACCACCTCTTCTAATTACATATTGAAAAAATTTAATGATATTAGCATTGTCACCTTCAATGATAATCCCCTTATAATTGAATATCCAATCTTTAATAACATCCTTGAGAGATTGAATAGCTAGAAGCTCCAATCGAGAAACATCCCAATGAACACAAGCATGTCCAAACGCCAGAAGAAATCTTCCTTTGTAGTCTCAGAAGACACCACCAATTCCAGCTTTATACGACGGTAGTGAAGATGCGTCAACATTAACTTTGATCCAATTGGGTGGAGGAGGATGCCAATGATTATCCAACAACCTAAAAGGCTGATTAACACCCCATTTACCTGAATTAAAAGTAACATTAGATGCAGAAATTGTAGCATAGCTCGCAACATTAGCAGCAATGACCATTGAGCTTTCATCATTTCCTTCGTGAATCAACTTATTTCTCGCTTTCCATGAAAAGAAAACAACATTGCAATACAATTTGACTAACAAAGTATTCTATAAAGACAACCACTTACAACAGTCTTCGAAAGAAAGAAAGGATGGAATCCCAAAGCCCCATCTATTTAGAAGTTGAAAAACTTCTAACAGCTTCTTACATTTGATTGCAACATGTTCAATGTTTTCAATCTCATTACAGCTTCTAGGACAACCATTTTTCCTTTGCAATCTCCTATATGACGAGAATTGATATGTAGGAATAACATTATTGAAAACTCTCCACTGGAATGCCTCCACCCATGGGATAAGCTTAGCCTTTTAATCCATTCCTAGATTTGAACATGAGAATTATCATGAACCAATGCTTCAAATGCTAATGCTTAGTTCCATCATATCCTCACCCAATTACGGCAACATTTGAATTTGACAGATAAGTTTCACAAGTTCAATTCCAAAGAACTTACTGACTTCACCTTCATTCCAGCAACCATCCAAAATAAACTTATCCACCGTCAATTCACTGCATTCTTGAGTCACAACAAACGTTGGCCAACTATTTAAACTTTTATCCAAAACCCAAGTATCCTCGAAGACATAAGTAGACTCACCATTATCAACACTCATCTAACTATTGGCTTCAGAAATTTTCCTCCATAAGTGATAAGTTTCCAAGCGATTGAACCAGCCTTCTTCAATGTGCCATTTTCATACAAAGAGCCATATTTCAGAAAATAATCTTATGCAACAATGATTTTTTATCTTGAACATACTTCCAAGCAAGTTTAGCTCTCAAAGGCCCAACTTTGGTTAAACATGAATGTAGGCCGTGACCTCCCCATTTCGCTGGCCCACACATTACATTCAAATTCACATAATGAAGTCCAAATCTTCCATTCATCTTGTTCCAAATAAAACTTCTACACAACTTATCAATCTCATATAGAACACCTTTTGGGATCAGAGAATGTGTATAGTGAAATGTAGGATAAGAAAGCAAAACCGATTTAACAAGAGTGATTTTCCTAGCTAAAGATATGAACTTGCCTCCCCAAACATTCAGCATCCTCAAGGCCTTACCAATAATGAACTGGAAATCCACTTCTACAAGCCTCCTCAAGGCAATTTTAACTCTAATAGAACTTCTTAACCGATTTGAATCCCATAATACGAGAAAAAGCTCTTTTTTTTCCTTTTCTTTACAGATTTGCCAAACAAAATGCAAGATTTATTAACATTTACTTTTTGACCTGTCCAACCACAGAAGTCATTTAAAATACCTTTTATCTCCTTTACTACCTTCATTTTAGCTTCTGAGAAAATAATAATGTCATCTGCATAGAGCAAATGAGAAATCCTTGGGCCATTTGAACACACAATTACTCCAATTGAATCACCTTTTTGGATAAAAGCATTTGATAAAAATTGAGAGCAAAGAATATATAAAAAAGGCAACAAAGGACAACCATGAAGGAAGCCACTCCCAGCATTGATCTAACTTGAAAGGTTGCCATTAATCAACAAAGAGAACCTTGGTTCTTGAACACATTCCAAAATCAGCTTAGAAAACTTAGATGGGAACCCAGAATACTCCAAAGCTTTCACCAAAGTAGGCCATCCCATAGAATCATAAGCTTGCTCCATATTTATTTTGAATGAGACAAATCCTTTGGAAGATTTAGAGTACCTGAATTTATGAAATACCTCATGAGCAACCAGAACATGATCCAACATCGACCTCCCTTTCAGAAACGCCACTTGCTCTTTAGAAATCAATTTAGGAATAATAGAAGATAAACTATTCAAAAGAACATTGACAGCTACCTTGTAAACTTTATTGTACAAGCTAATGGGTCTGTAATTTGAAGGAGCCATGGGATTGCTCACCTTAGGGATCAATACAATTAAAGTCTCTTTCCAAATATAACTCATGTCCATCATATAAAAGAACTGATTAATAACATTCCATAAATCTTCTTTATTAATGCCCCAATAAGATTTGATAGAGGAGTAGGAAATACCATCATTGTTTGGAGTAATATTGTTGCTAGCTTGCTTGACCACAACCTCCATTTCTTCTAATGAGAAATCTCTATTCAACATCCTTATGTCATCTTCATCAAAACAATTCCACAAGGAAGGCCAACCTTCCAGTATACAGCTCCTTTCTTTCCATTTCTACTTAATGAAATGAAAAAAAACTTTATCAATTTGATGCTGATCCTCCACCATAGAGCCATTTTCATCTTTAATTTTAAAGATATATTTAGAATTCTCCTTGCACTAGAAAATGGTTGAAAGAATTTAGAATCACAATCACCCTCAACCAACCATTTAACCTTTGCACGTTGTCTCCACCATGTGTTCAACCGAGCCAAAGTTGAATTGAGTTCCCCACCTTTGCTTTGAGAGACCAACTATCTTCTTCAACCGAAAGACCTCCATTATCTACTTCTTTTACTTGTAGCTCCAAGATTTCCTTCAAAAGGCATTCCTTCAACTGAACTAAAGATTTAAGCTTAGCTTTACTCCAATAAAACAAAGCATTCAAAGCTCTTTTCATCTTGTTGTCAGCATATGAGAAAAACTTCCAACTGATTTTTTTCATCCGAACTCCTCTCACCACCGTAGTTGAAGCCGGGATAGAAGCCCAGACATCTTCAAATTTAATTGCTCTCTTAATCATAAGATTGAGTTCCAGGTGATTTAATAAGATTGGGCAGTGATCCGATGCAACTCTAGCCAGATGCCTAACCATCATATGATGGAAAGAACTTAATGCAGCTGAATTAAAAAAAACATCTATCCAATTTCTCTAAGATCCGATCAGCACCGGTCTTGTTGTTACACCAAGTGAATTTTGGGCCAACACACCCAACCTCATGAAAATCATTGCTAGCCAAAAACAACTTCATCTTTTTAGGTCCTTGGGAAAAAATAAATCTCTTCTCCGCCCCCCGCCCACCCCCCCCTCGCCCCCTTTTGTCCTCCTTAGAAAGTAAACAATTAAAGTCTACCCCACCACCATAGGCAAGTCTTTGGAAGAATAAAATTCCTGCTTCCCCCAAAGAACCCTCCTATAAACATCCTTATTCCCATATATAGATGCAATCCTCCATCTACCTTTATTAAGAACATCTAACTCTCCAATTACAAATTGGGGAGAAGATTCCAAAATATTAAATGTAGCCATACTAGACTTCCATAAACAAGAATGCCTCCTGAAAATCCTTCTGATTGAAGTTGGAAATAATCCCAATCAACACCAATTAACAAATTGACATCCCTTCTATTAATCAAAGACAATTTTGTTTCCAATAAACCTATAAAAAAGACACCATGATCATTCTCGAACTCCTTGAGATATAGAGAATCTTTCCTTTTCCTAGCTTGTCTACAGTTCCAGAAAGCTATAGAAGACATCACTGTCCAAGAGGGGAAGAGATCCCCACTTTATCTTTTTGTTCACCACCCACTCTCCTACTCCGAGGAGCCAATTTAATAGGACCCAATCCATTAAGTTATTTATAGCCTTTCTTCTTGACATTAGAAGACCCCACCTTCTTTGAAGCTCAAATCCCCATTCATCACCTCCATTTTCATCTCCATAGACCCATAACTCAATCCTCCATTATCAACCAAGATGCCAGGCGACGACATAACAACCTTCTCTGTGCAGACTATTTCCCCTTCATCAACCATATCATTTAAGACTTTAAATTTATTATCATCAATAGGAAGAATACAAGAACTAGAAACCATACCTCCATTTTTCGAAGCAAGCATATGCAGGAAAATCCTGAATTAAAGCTGAATATGGATTTGCACCTTCATATAGCACTCCTCCCAGCAATGGATCTGAGTCAGCACTTCCGTTAGGCAACTTGACAACCTCAGGTTCCCTTTCAATTCTAGCAATCTCCATTGATTCAATCCCCTCCATTGATTCAATCCCCTTCCCACTATCCTCCTTCAAAGGACGGGATCCAGTTTTCCTGAAACCAGAACTTTTAAACCTTCTAATCCCATAATTAACATGAACCCACAGTCCATACACAACTTTACTTGCATCTCCATCAAATACAGCTCCATTAGCTGCTCTTGAGTTTCCCATCTCAGGTGGACTTACAATTTTATCCGTATTTTCTGTTGGATTAGAAGCCTGATTTACCTCCAAAGCTTTGTCCATACAATTCTTCTTTAAGTGACCTATCTTATCACAATTGAAGCAGAAGTTGCATATCCTTTCATATTCGATTCTCTGAAAGAATCTACCTGAGCTTCCCTCCACCCAAACACCCAATGGCAACTTGCCATCCAACTTGACACGAACATGAATTCTTCCAAATTCCCTTCTCCCCCATTGAAACATGTTTCCATCAATCATATACGGCGTACCAACCATGGAAGCAATCCTGTATACATTAATTTCATCCCAACATTGTAATGAGAGATTTGGCATTCTAATACATACAAGAGCCAATAGCCCCTTCAGGTAGGAGAAAAGGATGGAGACCATCTATCCAATCCAATGATATGTCTATTAACATACCATGGTCTATCAGAAAAAACTGACTCAAACGTTTCTGGTTCATAAAACGCACATAGAACCCACCCCAGGTGAAATCTACCAAATTGAGACCATTGTCTCCTCAACTCCATGCTAACCACATGAAAGGGAACATTCTCTCCAAATACTTTGATCTCCAACAGATTCTGAAGCTTTTTTGAATTTTCCAATTCATTTTGTAAATGCAGCTTAACCACAGAACCATCCTCGGTAAAACAATCACCATAATCCATATCCATGACTTTGATATTCGACTTCTTACTCCAAGAATTTTGCAACACATTGCTAGACGGTTGTTTGGGAACAGCTGGCCGATTATCAACTTTATTGCACTCACCCAGATCTCCTGATTCACAAATACGGTCCTTCTCCAGATCAACCACTGATTGAACAAAACGAGCCCCTTCAGGTTTTTGAGTGCCAACAAAATTACAGTGATTAAAATACAACTTATCAATTTCCGAGCCATCATCTTCAAACCAGTTCCAGTAGAATCCAAAACTTTAGAACCAAACCTATCGGAATCCTCAGCAAGAAGTTTAGCATCTCCTAGTACATTTAAAGCCACCTTAGCGCCAGAAGAAGAAGAAGCATCACTGTTTGATTTCAAATCAATCTAGAATATAGGAGAGGTCTAGATTTATTTGAAATTTTAACCAAGCTTTAGGCCAATACATTTTTCCATTTACCTGTATCTTCTATAGGTTTTTTAGAAGTTAATAAACCGCCTTCGTTGATGATCAAAGGCTTACCTGTCTTAAACTTCATCTTCCCATTTTGTACGAACCTTGAGCTTACGTCTCCAAAAGTAGGCGGAGACGAGACCGAAGTCGAATGAGACGAGAACAGAGCACCAGTATTTAATTTGCTAAAATTTTTTCCTATAAGAGATGAGCATTTAACTTGCATTTAAACATAAAGTTCATCATGTAGTGAGCTTTGGCAGGAGCCACCAATGAAAAATGTAGTAATCGCTTAACTATTTATAAGCTGATTTGGGATTTTGATAATTTCGTTTTTATTACGAATTCCTTAAGACCATGCGTTCTGTCTTGTTGTTATGCATATATGTCCATCCTTACCTAGCATTCATTGATCAGAATTATTTTTTTACTGCGTTTCAGCGATGTGCTAACACTGGTTGGGGCACCGAGGATCGTGACAGATGGGGCCATGACAAGTATGCTGCTCCTCCAAAGAGCCACCTAAATTCAACAAATGATAAATTCAAAGTGGATGAATACAAACTTCGATCTCGTGGCAAAGACGGGAGACATTTTGATGCAGGGCACAAGATGATATGACCCCACTGACACTCCACATGATTAACCAACAAATCAAGAAGAGCTGTATTTTTAAGTTTATTATGGAAATGAAATTATTTTGATGATATTACATATATAATCAGATGTTTACTGATTTATCTTGACTGATTGTACGGATTTTCAACTTTAAAGCAGCATCAATTGAATGATATGTTAATCAATGATTTTAGAAGATGTCTGACGAGATTAAAACGATGCACAGATATGTTTTGAATCATGAGTATCTTAGATAATTCTTTTAATATTTTAGCAAAATGATGGCTCTAACTCACTTTAACTAATAAAATATCTAATGTTAAAATTAAATTTTAATTTATTATATATGGTAAAATATAATCAAATTTATTTTAACTCATTCATATTCTTTAGATCATGTTATGACAATTGTAAATTAAAATTACTTGACATATGATCTTTTTTTATTAATTGTTATTTAAATTATAATTAAAATGTTATTTAATGTAAATCTAGGTTAAAATTAGAAAATTATCTTTTAATATAATTTATTCACATGAATCCCTTGCCACCTCTTCTATTCATTTTTTGTTCTCAACTCCTTTTTATTGCTTTTGCTCAAACTTCTATTGGGATTAGCATTTGTTCGAATGGTCCACGGATATCACACTTATTATATGTAGATGATGTGATGATTTTTCTAAAGCTAATAAGAAGGTGGCAATTGTGATCAAGGGCATTCTTTCCAATTTTAGTAAATGGATCGGGCAATGTATTAATATTAACAAATCTGCCATTCTTTTTGGTAAGATTGTTAATAGAAGGAAAAGAAAGTCCATTACTCGTATTATGGGGTTCAAAGAAGTGAAAGAATTTTCTTATTTTGGTATAAAAATTGCTTTAAGGAGATTGGTAGCTGCTGATTTCCAATTCATCATTGAAAAATCATTAAGGATGCTCAATATATGGGGTAGCAAATTCATATCCTTGGCTGGCAAATTAAACTTGATTAAATCGGTTATTCTGTCATACCGAATTTCTATAGTACACACTCTCTTGTTCCAATTCGTGTGCTTGAAGAAATTGACAAATTGTGTAGGAGCTTCCTATGGAACAAGTCAAATGGAAGGTTGGGAATTCATTATGTTAGTTGGTGTGATTTGTGCAAGCCGTTATATTGGGGAGGACGTGGTTTGTATTCCTCTACATCTAAAGTTGTTTCTCTTAGAGCTAGATTAGCTTGACGGTTTTTACAAAATAAAGACTCTCTCCTACATAAAACTCTAGCTCCTAAATATGGCACCAAGGTTGAAGTTGAAGATAATAAGAAAAGTTTATCATCTTCATGGAAATTAATTTGTGATGGTGGAAAAGTTCTTATTCCTTCTATGAAATGGAATATTGCAAATGGATCATCTATTGATGTCTATAGAGACAAGTGGATATTGGATAGAAGCATCAACAAATGGCCAACTTTTGTTGTGCCTCAAGGTGATGAGGTTTTACTGTTGGACAGATTTATTGTAAACAAAAATTGGAATGTTGCTGAATTGCTGATGGTGTTTGGAAGTGAATTGGTATCAATATTAAAACAACTCAACGGAATGATGAGCAGGAGTTGATTTTCCAAAATTCAGGGAAGACTCTTTCTATACTGATTTTTGAATCTATGCAACAACCTCAAGATGAACCCATATTTCAGAAATGGATTAAAAGAGCAAAAGTGAATCCTTGGGTAGAGGTGTTCTATTGGAGGCTATTTAAAAATGCAATCCCAACTTATCAGTTCTTAGCACATAGAAGATTGCAAATCAATGAAACATGTCCAAGATGCTGGAACGGTATTAAGGATGTGGAACATGTACTTTTCAAATGTAGAAAATTGAAAGATAAGATTTCACTATTAAACAGGTGGGGATTTGGAATTCTCGTGTTCATAAATTTTGAAGAATGCTGCTCTTGGATGGAATCAATTGCAAAACATAATGGTATGCTTCTCAACTTGTTTTGTAATGTTGTTTATCTTTCATGGAAGGCTAGGAACAAATTATTACATGATGGAGTTGTAGAAAGTGCAAATGCAATTTATGCAAATGCCGTCAGCCTTTCTTCATTTTCTAAAATGGTTTTTAACATAAGCTCGAAAAGATGGGATGTTAATCAGTCTTTTAGGTTGTCTAATATTTGGCATCCCCCTCCATCCGTTTGGTTAAAGATCAATGTAGATGCTTCACTTGTTTCTTCTTACAGAGCTGATATTGGAGGTGTGATCCATGACTGCAAAGGGAGGCTCTTATTGGCTTTTGGTAAATCTTGCATACATTGGGACATTTCTCAATTGGAGCTTTTAACTATCAAATCATTGAAAGAAGTCATCAAAGATTGGATGTTCAAATATAAGGGAGCAATTATTGAAGGTGACACTTCGAAAGTAATGAGGATTCTACATCACGCTTTTCTTGATGGCTTCAAGGAGATGGAAGACTTGAGTTCTTTAAAGAATTTAATTATGTCATCTTTAAATGTGTAGATAGAGGTAGCAACAAGTTAGCAGATATGTGTGCTAATCTTGCTCTTGTTAGTAATTTCATTTGGGAGGATTTGTGTTTGAATAAGATTCCTCCTTCTTTCGTTAGTTTGTTGAAGGAGGAATCAACATTATAGTTTGCTTTTTTTCTAGTAATGCATTTATTGCTTTTTTAAAAAAATATATAATTTATGCATGTGTGTCTTAATTGACTTAAATAAGGGGGAGAGAGAGAGAGAGAGAGAGAGAGAGAGAGAGAGAGAGAGAGAGAGAGAGAGAGAGAGAGAGAGATAGTAGAAGCACGAGTAATAAATAGCTAACATGGTCAATGGGTTATTATGTTAGTAGTTAATAATTTAGTGGGTATTTGGATAATCAGGATTGCATTCTTTACACCACCAAAAGTAGAAGCATCAACACATAGATCATCTTTCCCTATAAGATCGCTGCCAATTCTCATAGCCATGGAACCATAACCAAACTCATAAATAGAACCAACATCAACAACACCTCCACGGAACATCCTAAAAGAAATTTCAACGTATTTCCATACTTCAACTAAATTCTTACCAATTGAGCATTCCAACACAAGAACAAGTGAAAGAGCATCAAACCTGAAAATAGGAGAAAAATCATCTTCACTCCCTACTTTCATTTCAAATCTTCCAATCCATCGAAATGCTGAAGAAAAAACAAACTATATTCTCCAGGTGGTAATAATATCTACCAAGATCGCATCAATCCTTTCTCCAAGATTCTCGAAGAAACTACAAAAATTGCTCCAAAACTCAATAACCTGGTTTGGAGAAATTGAGCAAGAAAATTCATGAATTCCATTCCTCGATTGAAGAATTCCTGTTCTTAATTGAAGATGGAGGATCAACACATCCATTATAGACAAATCTTTTGAACAAAAAGTCCAAATCTACAAGTAAAAAACCCACACAACACTTTCTTGAACAATGAAAGATCCCACACCAAGAACATCTCCGTTTCAAACACCAATTCAAAAAAAAAAAAAAAAAAAAAAAAAAAAAATTCTGCTCCAAACACTGACTCAAGAAACACATGACCCAAAAAAATCCAAGTTCCAATTACCACACATAATCTCAAATTTTAATCCATCAGAACAACCATACTACAAGCCTATATTGGCCACGCCTTCACCCACAAAACCTCTATAAAATATGAAAAAACTTATCCACTCTGATTGGGGGAAGACAATATAGTTGGGTGAATTTTTTTCCAAAACCTAATATGAATGCCTCCTTGGTAGATAATCTAGATGAAGAACCTTCGTTGGCCACGCCAGACTAATGAAAAACCTCCGACAGCCAAAGATCCTCTAATATCATCTTCAAAATCACTCTCCATAAAAATTCTTTTTCGCCTACATTAACACAGTCTAATTCATCTCCTAACTTCCATTCATATGCTTTAACTAATTGTTTGGTTATTCATACTTTTTATAATGGATTAGTAATGGAGGAACTTTAATGTGTAAGCTATTTGAGGAAGCATATGAATTAATTTAGGAAATGACTACAAATATTTTCCTTTGACCTTCTGATAGGATGAATCCTAAGAGAGAAGAAAGTGTTGATGAATCAAATGGTTTATATATATTTTGACTACTTAAGTAACTATAATTTCTATGAAATTATACATAATTAGAGTTAGGGCTGGATCACATATGCATAATATTTAAACTAATCTTGTTATTGATTCTTGATGTGTGAGTGCCATGGCACCTAACATTTTAGCACCATAGTGTTACCATTTAGATTGTGATCAAAATAATAAGTTCATGAATAGAATGACACCTTTGGATGAGGTAGTAATGCAAATGGGAATTCAATTATAGAATCAATCTATAGCCCTTAGAAAGATAGAAAACCAGTTATAACAACTTATTAGTATGATCAATAATAAAAAATTGAAAGTCCAATGCAAAAATATTCAACTTAGGAGTGGAAAACATTTGGGAGGCCCTTTTTAGGACAATGATCAACCTTAAAAGGAGAGTGGTGTAGAAGATCCCATAGAAACTGAATCACTTACCCAATAACTTGAACCTATCAAAGAACGTAAAGGACCCATTAGGAAGGTGGTAGAGATACCACTAACAACTTTTCCTAAAGGTTAATTAAGAAAAATTTGGATAAACAATTCTCTATGTTCTTTTAGGTCTTTAAGAAGCTAACCATCAATATACCTTTCACTAAAGCCTTAGAGCAAATGTTCACTTCTACTAATTTCATAAAGGATATTTTGAATAAGGAAATGAAGTTAAAATAGTTTGAAACTACGGCCTTAACTAAAAGTGTAGTGGTATAATTCAAAAGAAACTTTTAAAAAAATTGAAAGATCATTAGAGTTTTACCATTCCCATAGAAATATGAGATAAATTTATAAAAAATCCTTGTGTAATTAAGAATCTAGTATAATTCTTATGCCATTATTTATTTTTAAAAGTTTATATGTAGAGAGGTTCAACCTACCTCTATCACTCTTCAGATAGCTAATGGATCTTATACTTATCCTAAGGGAGTGTTAGAGGAGGTTCTCGTTAAAGTAGATAAGTTTATCTTCCTTATTCATTTTATTATCACAAACCTGAAAGAAGATATGAAGATAATTATTATCTATGGTAGAGGGTTTCAAAGAAGAATTGATGGAAGAAAAAATCTAAGTAGATGGAATTAGAAAGAAGATTTAAGGACTTATGAGACTATTTAATCTATTGGAGATACAACTGAACCATTTTAGGGTATTTTTGATGCTTTAGATACATTATATGTTGACAACATTAAGACCATCTATAGAGGAAGCCGCTATTTTAGAACTTAAAGTCTTGCCCAACCATCTTAAGCATGTCTTTTTAAGCAAAGATTCAACTTTCACAGTGATAATTTTTGCTAGCATGAAAAAAGAATAGGAAGGACAGTTGATTAAGGTTTAAGGATATTTTAAGAAAGCTTTTAGATGGATGATAATTGATATCAAAGGCATTAGTCCCATGCTCTACATGTATCAAATTTTAATGGAGGCAAATTCTATACTAAAAATTGGCCCTCAAAGAAGACTTATCCCATATATCAAAGGTATTGTCAAAAATGAAATACTTAAATGATTAGAAGAAGGATTTATTTAACCCATTTTGGATAGTGCTTGGTTGAGTCCTATTCACTACATACCTAAGAAGGGTGGTTTGACTGTAGTATCCAGTGAACATAATAAGCTTATCCCCACTAAGGTAGTCATAAGTTGGAGAATCAATATAAATTATATGAAGTTGAATAAAGATTTTAGGAAAAATCTTTTTTCTCTTTCTTTCTGTGATTAGAAACTGGATAGATTGGCGGGATATTCTTTTTATTATTTTCTTGATGGATACTCAGGATATCATTGGATTCCTATTGCACCTAAGGACCAGGATAAAACTACCTTTACTAGTCCTTATGGAACTATTTTCTTTTAGAAGATTACATTTTAGTCTTTGTAATGCTCCTACTACATTTTAGAGATATATTATATCTATCTTTTCAGATTTAATTGAGCAGGGCATTAAAATTTTTATAGATGCATTTTTTGTGTTTGGTACTACTTTTGACTCTTGTCTTGATCATTTGACCATTATACTTATAAGATGTGCGAAAACAAATTTAGTACTAAATTGAGAAAATTGTCAATTTATGTTGACTAAGAGCAGTGTTTTAGGGCATAAAATCTTGAAGGAAGGATAAACGATGGACAAAGTAATGGTGCAGGTAATAAAACAAATTTGCACCCCCACTTCAATTAAGCCGATTAGGTGCTTCCTTATACATTGAAAATTTTATAAGAGATTTATAAAGGATTTTGTCAAAATCATTATGACATTTGTTGAAAAGGATTTTCCTTTTATTTTTGATACTGCATGTCTTAAAGCCTTTAAAACTTTAAAATAGTATTTAATTGCAGCATTTGTTATTATTGCTCTTGATTGGTCCCTACCTTTTATAGTCATGTGTAATGCTAGTGATTTTGCTATAGGGCCTATTCTTGGCCAAAAGCAAGATAAGAAATTTCATGAAGGTTTTTATATTAATAAAACTTTTAATGCTGCATAATGTAACTATCCCACCACTAAAAAAGAATTACTAGCTATTATATTTCCTTTTGATAAATTTTAGTCATATTTGATTGGCACAAAAATAGTTATATACCTTGATCATTTTGCAATAAATACCTTATGACAAAAAATGACACAAAACTTAGATTAGTAAGGTGGATTATTTTGTTACAAGAAGTTAATATATAAATTTTAGATAGAAAAGGATATAAAAAACAAATTTTTGATCATCTATCAAGAATATAAATTGAAGAGTATATAATGAACTTCAAATTAATGAGTTTTTCCTTAATGAGAATTATTTACTTTGAATCTGAGTAGATTACCATGGTATATTGATATTATAAATTTTATTATAAGTGGCGTGCTTCCATATTATTTATACTCTACTTAGAAAATAAAATTTGTACATAATGGCAAATATTAATTTTGGGATGCACTATATCATTAGGAGATGTGTCCAAAAGAAAGATGTAGCACCTATAATTAGGGAATGTCATGACTCATTATGTAGGACATTTTGGAGGATTTGGAATTGCTTCTAAGGTTCTCCAATCATGACTTTATTATCCTACATTATTTGAAGATGTTAATTAATTTTTTAGGAAATGTGATCAATGTGAAAGAGTGGGTAATATTTTTAGAAGAAATGAAATGCCCTTAAAATATGTTTTGGAGATTGAGTTATTTGATGTTTAGGGATTAGATATTATGGGACCATTAGTGCAATCCCATGAATGCCAATATATTCTTTTTTTTGTTGATTATGTGTCAAAATGGATTGAAGGAGTGGAAACACCTAGAACTAATCCTCAAGTTACGGTTAAAATTTTAAAGAAAAATATATTTTCTATATGTTGAATGCCTAGAGTGTTAATCAATGATGGGGGAAGTCATTTCTATAATTTGAGAGTAAAAAAACACTCATTAAATATGGTATTCATCAGAGGGTTACAATAGCTTATCATCCTCAAACTAATGGCCAAGCCGAACTAAGTAATAGAAACATTAAAAGAATTTTGAAAAAAAAATATTAATGCTAATAGGAAAGGTTGGGATATTAAACTAGATGATCTATTGGAATGTCTCCCTATAGGGTTGTCTATAGAAAAGCTTTCCACCTTCCTATAAAATTAAAGCATAATGCATTCTAGGTAGTGAAAGAATTAAATTTCAATATTAAGAGAGTGGAAGAAAAAAGATTAATACAATTGAATTAGTTAGAAGAATTTAGAAGTAAGGCTTATTAAAATCCTAAGATTTAGAAAGATAAATTAAAAAAAAGGCATGATCGTAAACTTATTATGAAATAATTCACCCCTAAATAAGAGATTTTTCTCTTTAACTCTAAATTAAAATTATTTCTAAAAGAACTAAAGTCTAGGTGTATAAGAACATTCACTGTTATCAAAGTATTCCCCAATGGAGCTCTTGAAAATAAGGACAAGAAAGGTTTGCACATCTTTAAAGTTAGTGTTCATAGATTGAAATGTTATTTAGTTGGGAACATAGATCATTTGAAGAATATTACTAATTTGGTTCATCCTAAAAAAGAATAATTGACATAGTATGGCTGAAGACTATAAACTTTGCTCTGATGAGAGGCAACACATTTGTGTTGTGTTTGAATATATTATGTGTTAGGTTTTTGGTATTTTCATTGTTCACTATTATTTATCTTATTTCATCTTGTCATTTACATTTAATTTAAATTCATGTTTAAAATATTAAAATTTATCCTCTACATAGTAGTTGCACTTAGGTTATTTATTTAGCTAAAATAAAAATAGTATTAAAAATTATATAAAATTAGGAAAATAATAAAACTTTAGATGATAAATTGAATGAATAAAGTATAGTAGTTCATAATTTAGAAATCTTAATAATTAACAAAGAAAATAATTTAAGTTATTGACTTGAATTGAACTTCAAAACTATACACTAATGCACAGACTATTACATTTGAGAATGAATAATTGATTTTAGGGAAAAGAAGTGTGACGCTAAAATTAGAAAGATTATAGTAAACTTGAATATGAAATTATTGATCTTAGTAGATCCTTACATGAATTCAATTAGGGTTGCTGGAGGGATGAAAGAAAAATGATATTCAAAATCATTAATATGTACTCCAAGTATGAAAAAAAAAAAAATTACAAGAAAGAGAAAACTAAAAAGTTAAAGAAAAGATGAGTACATTCAGAAATTTATATTTGTTTAAACTTTAGTTCAAAAAGCATCATAATACTTTAAATCAAATAAGATAAGATAAGTAAACTAATACATATCACAATGCACTCATGAACTTCAAATTTAACTAAAAGCACAAATAATCTCTAAATAATATATTACTCATTTTTTAAATCAAAAGTTAATATTGCACATATGCTGATAGTGGATAAGTTTAATTCAAGTATCAAAAAGATGATTACTTAAGCTAATTACACATGGTTTTTCAAATTAGCATTACAACTATAATTATTTCAATTTACTTCAACATCATGATGCATTATCTGACACTTTGGTACTTTAAAATTACCAATTTTTATTTGAGCTATTAAGTTAATCATTAGGTGATTAGACCATTGTTAGAGGATAAACAAGAGTTTAAGTTAGGGGAATTTATTAAGTATAAATTTTGAACTATTTCTTATATTTAAATTTCGTGAGAATATATTATTTTAGTTATGTTTGGGTAGAAAATGTTTAGGAATAGGAATAAATCCATATGTGTTGAACCAAAGCCATGGTGGCCCAATTATCTACATTACAGCATCTACTATGCCTTAGTGCCAAATCAGGATATTATAATGCTATCATCTCAGGAAAAATGGTAAATTATTTATCCCCTTAATGAAACAAAGGTCAACATCACATCACTCTACAAGAATACATCGTCTGAAATATATCCCGCAACACTTGACTCTTAGGAAGTTAAATGTCAGACTACTGACCATCACAACGCCACATTGCTAGATTCCACATTCAAGTGCCACAAAATTCAACTTTTTTTAGCACCACAACAAAGTAGTTAACAAAAGATAGAGCAACACTGATTCAATAAACAGACACACAGTTTCAGCCAACAAACATGCTGAGCCAGCGTAATGCCGCAGTGGAGCAAGCTTAATAGTGTTGAGGCTCTAGTTCAATTTCTAATGATGCAGCACCACTATCTTGAGTATTGTGATGCTTTAGGCTATTTTTACACTTACTATAAATAGTTTTTTAGTTCTTTTATTTAGAAGTTATGTCACCATTAGTAGAGTCCTGTAATATTCAGTGTAGTTCTTTAGCGTCCACATAAAGTAAAATCTAAGGGAAGCCAATAAAGGGAAATATACTTTCATTGGAGATATTATCCAATCTAATGTAAGAAAACCTACATTTGTAGAGGAAGGAGTGGGGAGAAGTTAATTATAATACCTTAGTGAAGTTATTCTTTATTCTTTATCTTATATCTTTCCTTTTATGAGTGAAATGAAAATGAGTTTGATTTCAATTCTATCTATGTATGGTTAATTTTTAGGTTTTCTTGCTAATGAAGTAAAAATAATACAATTATTGATTTAAACTATTATGCCTTTAATGAAATTATGGATGTTTTTAATATCTACCATTCTTCATTTAATGCATATAATGGCTATGCTTGTAGTTAACATTTACTGTGATACATTACCTCAGAGGAATACTAAAATAAATAGGAATATTGGCATACCTAGACATAGGATGTTTATCCTTCAAGGTTCTTTGGAGATATTAGAAATGTAGGAAGGTACATAATATTTATTTTCATCCCTACAAACTTTATAGAGATCTAGGGATGCATATGCTCTTATCCACATTATCATTTAAGTGTCTCATTAGGAAAAAATTATTGTTTTATAATCATTTGTTAAAAATATATTTTATATATTAGTATCACATAATATAATTTCATTATATAAAAGTGATAAACTCAAAACTCTTCATTCTTATTTTGTAGGATAAATAGTGCATCTGTAGTAAACAATACTAACTTGATTACAAACTATCATAACACTTTCTTGTGGGATCGACACTCACTCATTCAATTTATCTAGTAGGAAATTTTATATCAAGGAAAATCTAAGCTTATTCCTATTCTTACATAAACTTTCACCAGTGTAGCTATAACAAACGCAATACAAGTCCCACGCATGCTTTAATGTCTTAGGCTAGACCATTTTCTTGTATTTAATTTGGGAAAATATCTATGGGTAAGATTTATCCAATCATAGTTCATTGAATTGGCTTTTGTTGACCAAGGATTAGCATGTGTCTGCCTAGCCTTCCTTAAAAGGATATGTAGTGTGATGTCACAGAGTATTATTTGTATGAATTATATACTTTAATCTTCTAATTTTCTGCTAGAGTGACCAATAACATCCATATAGAAAAATAACATATTAGAAGAAACATTCCATTTAATCAGAAGAAACAACAATAAAAATAACAACAACATCAAGTATTTAACCCACTATATGGGATTGGATACATGTATAAATTTTCTCAATTGTGTCCTATTCAGAGTGAAATTCTCATTTAAATTTAATAAATAAAAGCCAAATTTAATACTTTATAACCATGTCTTTTTAGGCCAACCTCTTGTAGAGAGAGTTGCTATTTGCATGTTTTACATTCTTGCAACTTGTATTATTTTGATGATTTCAAATATTATTATTTTATATATCTCCTAACACTTTTTGAAAGATTTGTTTTTGCTCTAGTGTGTACTAACATTTAAGGAAAATCAACTCCAAGCGATGAAGACCTAAATTTATTCATTTGTAAATTACAAGTTTTGAAATGAGAGGGAGTGATTGTAATTGAGTGAAAAATCACAACACACACTCTTGGGGGACAATTTTTGTGAACTAATCGTATGGGACAAACTTGGTTCGTACGGGACAATCATGTCAATTAACCCTCAGAAGAGCAATGGATCGAACAGGCGGGTAGAAAATTTTCTAAGTCCTAATCATCCAGGACGAATTTAATATTCGTCCCGGGACGAATGTCTCTGGATTCTCACCTTCACTGTTCGTCAAGACAAAATTAATTTTTGTACCGGGACGAAGCTCTCTGTATGAGATTGTACAGGATGAAATTAATTTTTGTCCCTGGATGAAACTCTCTGTATGCGATCGTAAAGGATGAAATTTATTTTCATCCCTGGATGAAACGCTCTGTTTAAAATCGTCCCAGGACAAAACCTGTTCGTCCCAGGACGAACCGAACCGACTTACATCAGTTGGTTACGTCCTGTAGAATTTTGGGGACTGACCTATATAATAACCGTTTCGTACCGGATGAACCTAGTTCGTACGGGACGATGAGCGTGTACAAACATAATTCGTACCAAAATACATTAGGATCATTTTTGACACTTTAAGTAAAATCGTCCAGGACGATCCACGATCGTACGGGATAATCCACTGCGTACAGAATTGAAGACTTGCAATTTTTGGGCAGTTTTTCTTGTCTTTTGTATATATAGCCCAAATTAGACTGCCACCCAATCTTTTTGCTCATTGATCTTCGTGCCTATTGGAAGAAGAGTAAAGGAGAGAGTGAGAGGAAGCATTTAAAGAAGGATTTGTACCACTGGAGCGTGAAGGCTTTGCATGGTGTTCAAAGGTAAGATTTCCTACTTGTGATTTGAGATTACTTCACTCTTTTTCTTTCTTCCTTCTAGATTTCTTGGGAAGAGATCTGTCAAGGAGATCCGGTTCTCTGCCCACACTAGGAGAGTGTGAAAGGACGAAGGGTTCTCAGCCCACACTAGGAGAGTGTGAAAGGATGAAGGGTTCTCTACCCACACTAGGAGAGTGTGAAAGGATGAAGGGTGGGTTCTCTGCCCACACTAGGAGAGTGTGAAAGAACGACGGTTCTCTGCCAACACTAGGGAAAGTGTAATAGGACGACAGTTCTCTACCGCACCGGGTAGTGATGAAAAGAGTGTTTGTAAAGGCTTCTCCGCCTTACTGTGGGTGCAAAAGGAGAGACACTATTGGTATTAGTGCAATACTCAGAGGGTGCCTCTGAGGAGTGGATGTAGGTCTGGTTTAGACCGAACCACTATAAATTGTGTGTCTTTTTATTTTATTTCTTTTTATTTTCTACATTTAATTTTGTGTTTTAAAAAAATTGTGGTTGAAAAACTTTTTATAAAAAATTCATTAAAGTTTAATTTCGGTTTAATTTATCAAAAGAGGGAAAATTTTTAAATTCCAATTCACCCCCCTCTTGGTAGATTTGGGACATTAACTTAGGTTTAACAACCTATTCACTAGACTCAACAAGTGGTATCAGAACTTCATTTCAAAATCATAAGTTTAAACTACTTTTTGATTAACGTAGATGGCTACATTTGGAAACCGAAATACACCTGAGGGTTACTCTATTACTAGACCTCCACTATTTGATAATATACCTTTTGATTTTTGGAAAACACGCATGTCTACTTTCTTACAGTCACTTGATTATCGTATGTGGATCTTAGTCCAGGAAGGTTATACAAAACCAACTAGATTAGTTGATGGAGTTAGGGTAGAAACACCTTTTGCAGATTGGACTATAGAAGAACATTACTTAGCTCAACTAAATGCTAAATATTTAAATAGCTTCTTTCGTGCTTTAAAATCTGAAGACTACATGCAGGTTTCCACTTGCAAAAGTGGAAAGGACATATGAGATAGACTTTGTATAACTTATGACGGGACTAATGAGGTTAAGCAATCAAGATTTAATATCTTGTTACATGATTATGAATTGTTTCACATGAAACCAAATGAATTTATTTCTGATATATACACAAGATTCACACAAATTGTCACCTCTTTGCATGCACTTGGTAGGGAATTAACGAATGCTGAAATGGTTAATAAGATTCTTCGTTGTTTACCTACTGCTTATGATGCTAAAATTACTGTAATTACAGAGTCTAAAGATCTAAACATTTATTCTATTGACAATCTTCTTGGTTCACTCATTGCTTACGAGCAAGGGGTTAGTCAAAGAAAGATTGATGCAGGTGAATCACGAAAGGAGAAGAATATAGCACTAAAAGTGGAAGAGTCCGAGAGTGAACACTCACAACCTGAGGATGAAGATGATATTGCATTGATGACTAGACAATTCAGAAGCTTTCTGAAGAGGAAGCAGAAGAGACACCAATAATGGAATAGAGGTAAGTTTAACAGAAATGGCAAGGTTTCTAATGAAGTGATTTATTATGAATGCAGGAAACCAGGTCATATCAAGACTGATGGCCCAAAACTCAAAGTCACTCCTAGCAAGGAGAAGGTAGAGGAGAAACCAATTGTAAAGAAGGGCAAGAAGAAGTTTCAAAGAGCTTTTTGGGCGGACTCAGCTTCAGATTCATCAGAGACTGAAAAGGAAGAAGAAGTCACCAATCTTTGCTTGATGATAGATAGTATAGATCAATCAAATCAAGAAGACGTATGTGACTTAAGTTATGATTAATTATTTGAAGTTTCTGAACACATGCATGATGCATATAGGAAAATGAAAAAGATGCATGCTAGTGTAAGTCTAGAATTGGAAGAACTTAAGAAAGAACATGAAATCCTTAGGAAAGATCATGCTTTTATAGATGAAAACCACATGAAATTACTTGATGAATATGATGATCTGAATAAAAATCATTAGATTTTAAAATCATCCTTACTGATCTTGAAAAAGAATTTAAAGTATTTAAGGATGAATCTGAGAGCAAAATATATTGAATCAATTATACAAATCGAATCTTGAAAGATATGAATTTATTTTATAAGCTAAAAATAAGAGCTCTCTAGGATAATAGAATACCCCCCAAACTTGAAGATTTTACAAATCCTAAATATATGGAATCCCTTAGAAGATAAACAAATGGTAGAAGACTTAGGAATACTTTTCCTAATGTCAAATGTAGTAATTATGGATTATTTGGACATATAGCACACACCTATACTTTGAAGATGAAATCTGATTTGTTGTGGAGACCTAAGATGCATAAACTTAGACATATCATACATGCATCTAATTATAAATTGCTAAAAGGAGAACCCAAACTTGTTTGGGTTCCCAGGTCTAATATTTGATATTTTTTTGCAGGGTCGCGACCTCGTGGGAGCATATGGTACCTAGATAGCGGATGTTCAAAGCATATGACTGGAGATACTGCTCAATTCATAATGCTGGAAGCCAGGAGTGGAGGCAAGGTAACACTTGGAGATAACACCACAAAGAAGGTGATTGGATCAGGTATGATTGGAAACTTGAAAAACTTTTTTATTGACAATGTGTTGTTGGTTGAAGGATTAAAGCATAATTTGTTAAGTATAAGTCAGCTATGTGATAAGGGTTATAGTGTAAAATTTTTTCCTACTAGCTACATATTAAGCATAAATGGTAAAGATATGTTGAATGGAAAGAGGGTAAACAATGTTTATATGCTAGATTTAAATTGCATTCATTCTCATACTGCCTTTTGTTTAAAAACTGTTTCTGATGAGTTATGGCTTTGGCATAGGAGACTTTGTCATTCTAGCATGAAAAACCTTAGAAAGATTACCCAAAAAAATTTAGTGAGAGGTGTACCAAAATTAGACTTTAATAAGGACCACCTTTGTGATGCATGCCAATTAGGTAAGCAAGTGAAGTCCTCTTGTCAGTCCAATAAGGATCTTAGAACTAGTAAACCTTTGGAAATCTTACACATGGATTTTTTTGGATCAATTGGAACTGTAAGTCTAAGAGGGAAGATATACGAATTTGTTATAGTGGATGATTACTCAAGATTCACTTGGGTTAGATTTCTATTTCATAAGAGTGAATCATTTGAGGAATTTAGAAATTTTTCGACTTGGATTCAAAGGAAATTAGGGTGTGAAATTATTTCTATACAAAGTGATCATGGAGGAGAATTTGAGAATGAAAGATTTGAAAACTTTTGTAAAGAGAAAGGAATTGATCACAATTTTTATGCACCTAGATCCCCTCAGCAAAATGGGGTAGTCAAAAGGAAAAATAGAACATTAATAGAAACCGCCCGAGCAATATTGGCAGAATACTCACTTCCTAGATATTTTTGGACTGAGGCAGTTAGCACTGCATGTTATGTTCTGAATAGGGTGAATGTGAGATCCAATTTAAATAAAACACCCTATGAGTTGCTAAAAGGGAGAACACCTAATTTGTCACATTTGCATATTTTTGGTTGCAAGGTGTTTATTCGTAATAATGAAAAATCTACCTTAGGAAAATTTGATCCAAAATCAGATGAAGGAATTTTTGTTGGATATTCAAGTGTTGGAAAATCTTACAGGGTATTCAACAAAAGAACTTTAGTCATTGAAGAGACCACACATGTTGTATTTGATGAATCTAGAAATTTGGAAGAGCCAAATGTTATTGAAGATGAGATTGAGGATAACTCCCAAAAGATTGATAGAATAAACTTGGAAGAAAATATGG
Organism: Dendrobium nobile; assembly: GCA_022539455.1. Taxonomy (NCBI): domain Eukaryota; kingdom Viridiplantae; phylum Streptophyta; class Magnoliopsida; order Asparagales; family Orchidaceae; genus Dendrobium; species Dendrobium nobile. The sequence continues at coordinate 42,391,285 of CM039721.1, read as the reverse complement.
AAGAGAATTTGGAGATAGAAAATCCTTGCCTAGAGATTTGAGATATTCTAAAAACCACCAAAGGGAGTTGATTATTGGTGAACCTAGTGAGGGTGTTAGAACTAGGCATGGATTAAATAAGGAAGTCAATCATTCAGCCTTTATTTCAACTATAGAACCCACTAATATTGATCAAGCACTTTTTGATGAATTTTGGATATTGGCCATGCAAGAAGAGTTGAATCAATTTGTAAGAAATAAAGTTTGGGAATTAACTTCAAGGCCAAAAGATCAAAGCATAGTTGGAACTAAGTGGGTATTCAAAAATAAAATGAATGACTCAGGAATAGTCATTAGAAATAAGGCTATATTAGTTGCTAAGGGGTATAATCAGATTGACGGAATTGATTTTGAGGAGACTTTTGCCCCTGTAGCTAGACTTGAAGCAACTAGGGTTTTGTTAGCCTTTGCTTGTTTTAAGGGTTTCAAATTGTTTCAAATAGATATGAAAAGTGCCTTTTTAAATGGGGTAATTGAAGAGGATATTTTTGTAGAACAACCTCCAGGTTTTGAAAATTCTAAATACCCAAATCATGTTTTCAAATTGAAAAAGACATTATATGGATTAAAACAGGCACTTAGGGCTTGATATGAGAGGTTAAGCACTTTCCTACTTGAAAGATCTTTCGAAAAAGGAAGTGTGGATACAACTCTCTTTTTAAAGAAATTTGGAAAAGATATACTCATTGTTCAAATTTATGTGGATGATATCATTTTTTGATCTTCAAATAAAAATCTTTGTGATGATTTTTCTAAAACAATGAGTAGTGAATTTGAGATGAGTATAATGGGAGACTTAAATTATTTTCTAGGTTTTAACATTAAGCAACTTGAGGAAGGTACATTTCTTAGTCAAACTAAATATATTAAGGATATCCTCAAAAAATATGAAATGGACAATGATAAACCTGTTAGTACACCAATGAGTTCCTCAGTTCAGTTGGATAAGGACCTTAAGGAAAAATCTGTTGATCAAAAGAAATTTAGAGGGATTATTGGATCTTTACTTTACTTGACTGCTAGCAGACCATATATCATATTTATTGTTTGCTTGTGTGCTAGATTTCAATCTGATCCAAAAGAATCACATTTGACAACAGTGAAAAGGATTTTAAGATACTTACTAGGAACTCAGAACTTAGGAATTTGGTATCCAAAGTTTAGCTCTTCATTTGAAATTATTGGTTATTCAGACTCTGATTTTGCAGGCTATAGGGTGGATAGAAAAAGCACTTCTAGAACATGTCAATTCATTAGAAATTCATTAGTTTCATGGTCTAGTAGAAAACAAAATTCAGCGGCCCTATCTACTGCAGAAGCAGAATACATTGCATTAGGAAGTTGTGTGGCACAAGTACTTTGGTTAAAATAACAGTTGATTGATTTAGGATTAACTATAGGCACTATACCAATTTATTGTGATAATACTAGTGCTATTTGCATTTCAAAAAATCCTATTCAACATTCAAGAACCAAACACATTGACATAAGACATCATTTCATAAGGGATCATGTATCCAAGGGAGAAATTGAACTTAATCTTGTTTCAACAGAAAATCAACTTGCAGACATTTTTACAAAACCTTTAGCCTTTGATACTTTCAGTACATTAAGAACTAGGCTAGGAGTGATTGATTTAAATGCTTAGATATAAATATTTTTCTGCAAAATTGATATTTTGTTTTTGTGTTCATTATATTTTTGTTTTGTTGTTTTTGTTTATTTTTGGTGTGTATTTAAGTGTGGCTTGTTTATTTTTATTCATTTTTGTTTTGTGCGTGAAAATGAAAATTTGTGGTCATCATCGTCCGGGACGAAAATTTTTCGTATGGGACGATGTGTGCAAAATGACAAATTGTGTGATTTCGAACCATCTTAAGAGCAATTTTTAATGTAGTTCGTCTGTACGATCATCACGATCATCCGGGATGAAATATTTTTCAAACGATGGGACGATTGAATGCAGTAGTTGAATAGATAAGACAGTTTTTATTATGAACTTCGTCCGTACGAACCTTTGGTTCGTCCAGACGAACACATTTCAGTTCATAGCGGGCGATGGTTTCCAACTGCCATAAAAACGAATTGAATTTATGATCATCCGGACAAACACGTGTTTGTCTGTACGATCATCTTGATCAAAAGCCTGTACGAAAGGATGCTTCGAAAATTGTGTGTTTACGAAAAGTCGTTATTTTTTAAACTCATTCATTCGTCCATACGAGAATCAAATTCGTACGGGACGAATGAAAATTTCGTCTGGTACGAATAGTCATTCTTCTTTTAATTAACGACAGTTTTTACTTAACAGTCACTTTCACACATCTCTTTCAAACCTTTCCACTCTTCAAATCTCTCAATGGCAAGTTCTAGCAAGCGCCAAAAAACCTTGGCTAAGGGTCCTCCAAGAAATACATCTAAAAACTTCCTTTCTAGAGTCAATGAAGAATCATTTGCTAGGTTTGTGTCTGCAAAAATCACCCCATCTAAAGTTCTCTTACAGGATCAATTGACCTTTAAGGTTATGCACTTGTTTACCTCCACTCAATTTGGTTTGATCCTCACTTTAGTTCACTTCTACAATAGAGAAACCTTTCACTATTTCTTGGCAAACATGTCATTCAACTCCGACCATTCTGTCATTAGTTCTTTTGTTTTCAAAAAGAAAGTTGAAATCATCAAGGATGACTTTGGTATTTTTCTAAACTTAAGGACTGAAGGCCTAAGAGCACACACTTTAACCACCTCAAGTTTTGATTGGACTGAAGTTAATCGTGTGACTAGAGATAGGAGAATTAAAGATCATTTGCCTAAAGTTTCAACCTTAGTGCGTGATGCCTGTATCATCCAGCATGTGTTAAGAACTTCCATTATACCTAAAGCTGGTGATAGAGTCAACATCACTCCTCTTCTTTCTACTGTTACCTGCTTTAATTATGACTAGACAACCTATAGATGAGGCCCAACTCCTAATTGACTACATTTATGGTCTCTCTGAAATTGGTCGTGTTGATCATAAAAGAAAGAAGAACATAGCCTTAGGACATCTGATTGCTTATATTTTGGAAAAGAAGTATAATTTAATTTATCCTGAACAAGACTTTGAAGAACCTCTCTACTACAACGACGCATCCTTTAGGGCTATCTTCAATAAGGACGAGCCCAGCAGAACTCATGTAGTTCTGAGTGAAACAGAAGAAGAAGCTGAACCTTCACATGCTGCTAGACCAAATTATCAGGATTTGGTTCAAAGATTTGAAAATTTGGAGACTCATTTTGATCAAAGGTTTGATCAAATTGAAACTCACCTGTAGCAGCAAGATTTTCAGCACAATCAGGATATGGAATTTATGCGTGAACAAATAAATGCTATTAATTCCAACATGTTCACAATCAGTAGTTACTTCAACTTCTTTGGTGTAGCACCACCTCCTCCTCCAGATCAGGGTCCTTCAGAATGATTTGTTTAGTGTTTGTTCAGTGTTTCGTTGTAGTTCTTGTGTTAGTGATTGTCTTTAGTTTGTTGTTTTGTTCTTGTCTTAATTGTGTTACTTTTGATATCTTAAACTTCAAATTATAATAGCTTTACCCGATATCAATATATGTTTCAATGTTTTGTCATTTAATGTTTTAGAAATTTGTGTTTGACTTTATAACATTCCTTTTTTATTTTTATCTTAATAGTACTTTATTTAATTTATAAATTAAAATTAATTTCATTAGAAAATATAATTTTTCTAAATGTAAGAAATGCTTATAACTTGATATTATTAGAATTTTCAATTCCATGTCTCTTATTTAGACTACATTATCTTTAATATTATTATTGCAATTTAGATGTTTTCTTATTTTGTATTTCTCTTTTCAATTAGTATTTATGCACTTAGAAAAATTTGAAATTCTAGATTATTAATTTTGGAAAGAATTCAAATACTCTTGAAAATTATAAAAATGTACAAAAATTAAAAGGATTGTGCAAAAAATTTGCAATGACAAAAAGAGGCACAAAATAAGCCCAAAGTAAAAAAGATGCACAAAAGTGTGCCATAAAAATTGAAAAAGATGCGAAAAGCGCCTCATGTGGTAATTACTTCTTTCCAGACTCTTTTAATCTCTTAATTCAAATTGATCTAATGTTCATTTACAATTTATATTGAAATTTTAAATATAAAAATTTTTATTCATCCTTAGTGCAATGATTCTCTTTATCTTCATGTCTAAATTGACACATGCCCTTGAAAAATTCTTTTTATTCTCTAAGTTATATCACTTCTTAAATTATATGAAATTTTATATATTTCTAATATTTTTGATTTTATTTGCATACCTTATTTCAATCACTTTCAAAATTAAAATATCAAATGAATTTCATACTTCTGCTTACATTTCTAACATTCTTTTCTTCTTCACTTTTTGATGTTGTCAAAAAGGGGGAGAAATTGTTTGTTGCTGCGTATGTTTTCGTAGTGTTTGATTTTCGTATGTGTGTTTTCGTAGTGTTTGATTTTCGTATGTGTGTTTTCGTAGTGTTTGATTTTCGTATGTGTGTTTTCGTAGTATTTGATTGTTTTCTTTGTTTTATCTTTTGTGTTGTTTTGTGTTGTATAAATAAAAATTTTGAAAAACAAAATTTTTTTTTAGTAATTCAAATGCCTCCTTATTTTCATGAGTTCATAAATTCAGGGGGAGTTTAGGAGTTTCTTAGAACTTGAAATCCTACAAACAATAATTGTTTTACCATCATCAAAAAGGGGGAGATTGTAGAGAGTTTTGTTATTTGCATATTTTACATTCTTGCAACTTGTATTATTTTGACGATTTCAAATATTATTATTTTATATATCTCCTAACACTTTTTGGAAGATATATTTTTGCTCTAGTGTGTACTAACATTTCAAAAAAATCAACTCCAAGCGATGAAGACCTCAATTTATTCATTTATAAATTACAAGTTTTGAAATGAGAGGGAGTGATTGTAATTGAGTGAAAAATCACAACACACACTCTTGGGGGACAATTTTTGTGAACTGATCATACGGGACGAACTTGATTCGTACGGGACGATCATGTCAATTAACCCTCAGAAGAGCAATGGATCGAACAGGCGGGTAGAAAATTTTCTAAGTCCTAATCGTCCAGGACGAATTTAATATTCATCCCGGGACGAAAGACTCTGGATTCTCACCTTCACTGTTTGTCCAGACAAAATTAATTTTCGTACCGGATGAAGCTCTCTGTATGAGATCGTATAGGACAAAATTAATTTTCGTCCCTGGACGAAACTCTCTGTATGCGATCGTACAGGATAAAATTTGTTTTCGACCTTGGAAAAAATGCTCTGTTTAAAATCATCCCAGGACAAAACCTGTTCGTCCCAGGACGAACCGAACTGACTTACGTCAGTTGGTAACGTCCTGAAGAATTTTGGGGACCGACCTATATAATAACCATTTCGTACCGGACGAACCTAGTTCGTATGGGACGATGAGCGTGTACGAACATAATTCGTATCAAATAAATTAGGATCGTTTCCAACACTTTAAGTAAAATCGTCCAGGATGATTCACGATTGTGCGGGATGATCCACTGCGTACATAATTGAAGACTTGCAATTTTTGGGCAGTTTTTCTTGTCTTTTGTATATATAGCCCAAATTAGACTGCCACCCAATCTTTTTGCTCATTGATCTTCATGCCTATTGGAAGAAGAGTAAAGGAGAGAGTGAGAGGAAGCATTCAAAGAAGGATTTCTACCACTGGAGCGTGAAGGCTTTGCATGGTGTTCAAAGGTAAGATTTCCTACTTGTGATTTGAGATTACTTCACTCTTTTTCTTTCTTCCTTCTAGATTTCTTGGAAAGAGATCTGTCAAGGAGATCCGGTTCACTACCGACACTTGGAAAGTGTGAAAAGATGAAGGGTTCTCTGCCCACACTAGGAGAGTGTGAAAGGACGAAGGGTTCTCTGCTCACACTAGGAGAGTGTGAAAGGACGAAGGGTTCTCTGCCCACACTAGGAGAGTGTGAAAGGACGAAGGGTTCTCTGCCCACACTAGGAGAGTGTGAAAGGACGAAGGGTTCTTTACCCACACTAGGAGAGTGTGAAAGAACGACGGTTCTCTGCCAACACTAGGGAAAGTGTAAAAGGACGACGGTTCTCTGCCGCACTGGGTAGTGGTGAAAAGAGTGTTTGTAAAGGCTTCTCCGCCTTGTTGTGGGTGCAAAAGGAGAGACTATTGGTATTAGTGCAATACTCAGAGGGTGCCTCTGGGGAGTGGATGTAGGTCTGGTTTAGACAGAACCACTATAAATCGTGTGTCTTTTTATTTGTTGCTGTTTATTTTCTGCATTTAATTTTGTGTTTTAAAAAAATTGTGGTTGAAAAACTTTTTATAAAAAATTCATAAAGTTTAATTTCGGTTTAATTTATCAAAAGAGGGAAAATTTTTAAATTCCAATTCACCCCCCCTCTTTGTAGCTTTGGGACATTAACTTAGGTTTAACAACCTATTCACTAGACTCAACACCTCTACCTTTCTTAACTTTCATAACTTGGTCATCAAAAGGCTATTATTTTATGTGACCAAACCATCTAAGGTGTCTGTCTCTAATCTTATCTATTAATGGAGCTACTCTAACATTTTTCATAAATCTGCACATTTTAAAACCTATCTCTAAGAGTAAAGACACTCATCCACCTGAGCATCCTCATCTCTATAATGCTTAATTTAATTTAAACTTCTATTTTATTGGCTAACATTTTACACCATAGAGCATTGCATATCTCACCAACAACTTATAGAATTTCCCCTTAAGTTGAGGGGGGCTTTTCTATCACAAAATATGTTGCGTATCTACTTTCAGAAATAGAATTTTGAAGATAGCAAACACTTCTATTTTTCTACGATTGTCTTGCTTACTTACATTTCAGGTCCACAGGATCAAGACTACAATTTGAACCAGCTTAAGATTGGGTATCAGAGTCAGTTTGTAAACCTTTTTTCTTCTTGAGACTGATTACTAATGCTAAGTAACCTTGCACACATACACTTGGGGAAATTTTTTTATCTAATTTAGAGTTCTCTGTTTTGAGGACATCATCCAGGATGATCCAAATTTCATCATGAATGATAAGTTAAAAATAGAAATCCTAATTAGGGAATCCTAGTTAAGGCAGCGATCATTAACCTCATCATCCTAGATGATATTTGTATCCTCCGGGATGATATGCTCAAATAAAAAAGAATCAGTCGCCAGATCTATTTAGGTATTATTTATTTTTGGACATCGTCCAGGACGTCATCCTAGATGATGTAACATAATTATGCCTAAATTAATTTGATGATTAAGGAAAGCAATTAAGGCTTGATTGATACAATCACATCATTCGATATGATCAGTTCAAAAACATTAGTTGTTCATGGACGATCACATATAGGACAGCGTATATTCAGGGCGATGTTCTGGACAATTTTCACAGATTAAGCTATTTTTCAATCGTCTATACATCCATTCAGAGCAATGGTCTGACCGATATTCTGTGATTTGAACTAATCGTACAGGATGATATGAACAAAAACTTTCTGATCATCCTAAATCATCCTTGCTGATTGAGCTTAATTTGCATTGATCGTACATGATGATATTAATATCATCTTGGCTGATAAAGTCAGCAAGTTGCAATTAATGAGCTATTACAAAGCTCTTTTATATAAGCTCTCTTATATCACCCATGAGGGTATCTTTTACTACTGTCATGACCTGAGAGAGCCTAGAAGAGAGGGAGAGAGAGGGAGAGAGAGAGAGAGAGAGGAACTTGAGGGAGAGTTTATAAGAGGGTTCACAAGGGTTGCTCCAAGTAAGGTTCCAAGTCATCTTCTCCGATCGTCGTCCCTTATCCTTGGGGGTTCAAGGGAGGTCTACTTCAGCAATCGGTCAAGGTTCTCTGCCTGCTTAAGGAAGAAGCAAAAGGAGTTAGGTTTTCTGTCTCACTGGTGTTGGTTGAATGGAGGTTTTGTAAGGGCTTTTCCGCCTTGCTATGGGAGTAAAAGGAGAGTCATTGAGTTTAGAGCAATACTCGGAGGGCACCTCCGGGGAGTGGACATAGGTCGAGTTGACCGAACCACTAGAAATCTCTGTGTTCTTTTACTACTGATTTTTTTCGCATTTAATTTTCACACTCTTAATTTTCTTTGAGGTGAATTGCGATTTTTGTTTTGAGTTTAGATTGAAAGAAATTTTTTAAAATACCATTTCAGCCCTCTTAGTTAGCCTTGGGCTAGTTCATGAGGTCTTAACATCGTTAATAAACTTTCAAGTGGTATTAGAGTGGGATTCATAAAAATAAAGTTTGAAATTTTTTGAATTTTGATCCATGGCTAACTCTAGCAATCATAATACTGTAGAAGGGTATTCTATCATCCAACCACCTTTGTTTGATAATATTCCTTTTGATTTTTGGAAAACTCGCATGTCTATATTTTTACAATCAATTGACTATTGCATGTGGATGCTTGTTAAGGATGTTTATACACCTCCGACTGGTAAACTTAATGGCATTACTGTTCCACTTTCTTTTACTTAATGGACTCTTGATGATAGGGATTTAGCACAACTTAATATAAAATATTTGAACTATTTTTTCTGTGCTTTAAAATCTGAAGATTACATGCGTGTTTCAACTTGCACTACTAGTAAAGAGATTTGGGATAATTTATATATTACTTATAAAGAAACTAATGAAGTTAAGCAATCTCGATTGAATATTCTATTGCATGATTACAAACTTTTTTGTATGAAACTTTCTGAATCAATTTCTGAAATGTATATAAGGTTTACTCAAATTGTTATCTCTTTACATGCCTTAGGAAGAGAACTCACCAACTATGAAAAAGTGAATAAAATTTTAAGATGCTTGCCTTCTTCTTTTGATGCTAAGATTACTACAATCACTGAATCTAAAGATTTGAATATTTTTTGATTGATAACTTACTTGGATCACTCATTGCTTACGAGTAAGAGGTGAATCAAAAAAATCTTGATGCAGGTGAGAAAAAGATGGAGAAAATTGTGGCACTAAAGGCCAACAACACGGAAACAGATTCTTCTAGATCTAAAAGCGATGATGTTGCCTTAATCACAAGGCAATTCAAAAGCTTTCTATGGAAGAAGGAAAAGAACCATCAAAAGTGGAATAAAGGTAAGGGAAAAAAATTTTTTAAGAGTTCTAATGATATGATTTATTTTGAATGCAAGAAGCCAAGACATATTAAAGATGATTATCCTACACTTAAGTCTCACCCAAGCAAGGAGAAGGGAGAGGAGAAACCCAAGTTCAAAAAGGATAAGAAGAGGTTCCAAAAGTCATATTAGGTAGATTCTACATCAGACTCCTCTGAGATTGAAGCTGAAGAGAAGACAACAAACTTATGCTTAATGGCAGATGATCATCTTGGCAAAAGTGACCAAGAAGAGGTATGTAAACTTACCTATGTGCAACTACTTGAAGTTTCTAAAAAAATTCATGCATCATATAGGAAGCTTAAGAAAACACGTGCTAGCTTGAAATTAGAATTTTTAAATTTACAAAAAGAATATGAAATTCTTCTTAAAGATCATTTTACAATATAGCAATCACATGTCTTTACTTGATGAGTTTGATGCATTAAAAAAAGCACAATGAATTATCTAATGCATATAATTCTTTAAAATCATCCCATACTGAGTTAGAAAAAGAGTTAGAAAATTTCAAAGTCTATGAAAATTAAAAACCTTCATTGCATGCATCATATAAAAAGAAGAATAACCACATGAGTAGATTAGTACATCCTTTTTCTGGAGTTAGATGTTTTTTATATGACATGTTAGGACACATAGCACACACTTGCACCATTCACCATAGTACACATTGGGTGTGGAGATCCAAATTGCATGATTCATAGTATAACACATGCATTACATATTACTTTCCATAAGGACCCAAATATATTTGGGTTCTTAAATATGATATTTGATAATTTTGTAGGCTTGCTCTCATAAAAGGCCTCGTGAGAGCATGTGGTACCTATACAGTAGATACTAATGACACATGACTAGAGATGCTAATTAATTTGTTTCACTGGAGGCCAGCACTGGAGGCAAGGTCACTCTTGGAGACAACACGACCAGGAAAGTGATAGGCGTAGGTATAATCAGAAACTCCAAGAACCTTTTAATTGAAAATATTTATCTTGTAGATGGACTGAAACACAACTTGCTCAGTATCAGTCAACTATGCGATAAAGGCTTTATCATAAAATTCTTGGCAAACACTTGCTTTATAAGCTTAAATAATAACACTATTTTGCAGGAAAAGCGGATCAATAATATTTATATGCTTGATTTAAATAATATTGAATATGCTGCTTCATTTTACTTAAAAATTGCTGCTGATGATTCATGGTTGTGGCACAGGAGATTATGTCATGCCACTTTGAAAACTCTTAGGAAAGTGACCTAGAAAGACCTAGTTAGAGGTATCCCCAAGCTTAAGTTTTCAAAAGGCCACCTTTGTGATGCCTGCCAATTAGGAAAGCAAGCCCACTCCACGTTTTACTCCATTAAGGACATTAGTACCTCTAGACCTTTAGAAGTCCTTTACATGGATTTATTTGGACCCATTAGCACTGCTAGCTTAGGAGAGAAAGTCTATGGTTTTGTGATTGTTGATGACTACTCGAGGTTTACTTGGATTAGATTTCTGTCACATAAGAATAAGTCTTTTGATTAGTTTAAGGCCTTCTTCACTTAGATTCAGAAAAAGCTAGGTTGTGAGATCTTGACCCTCTATAGTGACCATCGAGGAGAGTTTGAAAAAGAGAGATTTAGAGTCTTTTGTGAGGATAAGGGGATTAGCCATATCTTCTCAGTTCCTAGGACCTTTCAGTAGAATAGGGTAGCTGAAAGAAAGAACCAAACCTTAGTTGAAGTCGCTAGAGCCATGCTTGCTGAGTATTCACTTCCAAAATACTTTTGGGTTGAAGCCGTAAACATAGCTTATTATGTGTTAAATAGGATGAATGTTAGAGCCAAACTTGATAAGATGCCTTATGAGATCCTTAAGGGTAGAACACCAATCTTTCCCACATCCATGTCTTTGGTTGTAAGTTTTCATTCATAACAATGGGAAGTCTCACTTAGAAAAATTTGACCCAAAATTTAATGGAGTGTTCTTAGGATATTCTAGTATTGGAAAGTCTTTTAGGGTGTTTAATAAGAGGACATTAGTGGTGGAGGAGACTACTCATGTAGTGTTTAATGAATCTGATCCTAGGAAGTCTAGAGTTGAGAATGAAGATGAAGTTGGAGAGATTACCACTGGAGTTAAAAATTTGGAGAAGAGGGTAGAGCCCCAAAACACTGAAGGAGTAGGTGAGATTACCTAAGGAGTAGAGAATGTAAATCTGGAGGAAAGGGTTGAACCTACACATACCTTGCCTATAGATTGGAGATACTCTTCGAGTCACCCCAAAGAACTAATCTTAGGAGACCCCTCTGAAGGAGTTAGGACTAGACATGGACTTAGAAAGAAAGTGAAATACTCTATCTTTATCTCAATGACTAAACCCACCAATATCAATGAAGCCCTATCTGATGAGTTTTGGATCTTAGCCATGCAAGAGGAGTTAAACCAATTTGTTAGGAATGATGTTTGAGAGCTTGTAGAAAGACCAACAGGATAAAGTGTAGTTGGAACCAAATGGGTCTTTAAGAATAGGATGAATACTTCTGGAGTGGTGATTAGGAATAAGGCAAGATTGGTGGCTAAGAGGTACAACCAAATAGAAGGGAATAATTTTGAGGAAACCTTTGCCCCTGCAGCTAGATTGGAAACCATTAGAGTGCTATTAGCTTTTGCATGTTATAAAGGATTTAAGTTTTTTCAAATGGATGTTAAGAGTTCCTTTTTAAATGGGGTAATAAAAGAGAATGTGTTTGTAGAGCAACCCCCAGGTTTTGAGAGTTCCCAATTTTCAAATCATATTTTCAAATTAAAAAAGACTTTATATAGATTAAAGCAGGCACCTAGAGCTTAGTATGAGAGGCATATCACATTCTTACTTGAGAGGAAGTTTGTTAAGGGGAGTGTAGACACCACCCTTTTTTTGAGGAAAGTAGGAGATGATTTACTCATTATTTAGATCTATGTTGATGATATATTTTTTGGATCTTCTGATAAAAGGCTATGTGATAATTTTTCTAAAATAATGAGTACGGAGTTTGAGATGAGTATGATGGGAGAGTTGTCCTACTTTTCGGAGTTTAGTATAAGACAATTGGATGATAAAACATTTCTAATATTGCAAATCTATTTTTATGACTTATGTTTTGATGATTAACAAACACTATTGATTCTCTTGGACTGCCTGTTACTTCTAACTTTTCAGGAATCAAAGATCGGACGAACAAACGAAGCCAGTTCAGGATTGCGTAGGTTAGGGTTGAGTCAGTCTATAATTTGCTTTTTCTCTTCTTGAGTCTATTTGTAATGTTCAAAGAGTCTGATGCTAAGTAACCCTACACACACACACTTGAGAGACTTAGAATTTCTATTTTTACCCACATCGGCCAGGATGATATTTGTATCGGCCTGGATGATCTAGTTTAAAATAGAGATTCTATTCAGGAATCTTAATTAAGGAAACCGTGATTAACAGATCGTATCGGCCAGGATGATAAGCTAAAAATAGAAAGAAATTGCCGCCATAAACAATTAAGGTATTCTGTATTTTGGCAATCGGCCAAGACGATCTTGGATCGGCCTGGACGATATTCACAATTATGCCTTAATTAATCAGACAAATCAAGAAAGTAATTAAGGATGATTGATATGATCATATCATCCTGGATGATCTATTCAAAAACCTTAGTTACTTTTGGACGATAAATATCGGCCAGCACAAACTCAGGGCGAAGCTCTGGATGATTTTCCTCTGATTTGAACTGATCGGCCTGGACGATCGTGAGATCGGCCTAGATGATCAAGCCAATTTTAAATTATCCAGCTTACATTCAGGGCGATGCTCTGACCGATCTTCTGAGATTTGTACTGATCGGCCAGGACGATGTCCATATCGTCCTGGACGATATTGTCGGCAACTTGTAATTAATGAGCTTATTTGAAGCTCTTCTATTTAAGAGCACTTGCTCAATGTTTTTGATAAGCTTTTGATGCTGCCTTGACCTGAGAAGACCTTCAGGAGAGAGAGAGAGAGAGAGAGAGAGAGAGAGAGAGAGAGAGAGAGAGAGAGAGAGAGAGAGAGAGAGAGAGAGAGAGAGAGAGAGAGAGAGAGAGAGAGAGAGAGAGAGAGAGAGAGAAAGGATCTTGTGAGGGGGAGCTTATGAGGGGATTCACAAGGGTTGCTTCAAGGATCGCTTTGCTTCTTCTTCATCTAGAATTTCTCGTTCGTGGAAGGGTCGGTAGAGGTAAGGATTCAGCAGCTGATAGCGGTTCTCTGCTAGCTTCAGAAGGAAGCTAAAGGAGATAAGTTCTCTGCCTTGCCAGGGTGGCAAAAAGAAGTTCTTTGTAAATGCTTCTCCGCCTAGTTGTGGGAGCTAAAGGAGAGTCACGACTGTAGTACAATACTTGAAGGGTGCCTCCGGGGAGTGGACATAGGTCGAGTTGACCGAACCACTATAAATTTCTGTGTTCTGATTTCTTGCTTCTGCACTTTAATTTCTGCACTTATTTTTCTTGTGGTGTGATTTTGGTTTATGTGATTTTACTTCTTTGTGAAAAGATTTTTTTTTAAACACCAATTCACCCCCCCTCTTGGTTAGCTTGGGCCAGTTCTATAGGGCTTAACATCCCCTAGCAAACTTTCAAATGGTATCAGAGCGGGATTCAAAAATTTAAGTTTGAAAACTTTTTGAATTTGATCCATGGCTAACTTTAGGAATAGAAATACTACTGAAGGTTATTCAATTACACGACCTCCCTTATTTGACAACTTACCTTTTGATTTCTGTAAAACCCACATGTCAACATTTTTACAATCAACTGATTATCGTATGTGGATGTTTATCAAAGAAGGTTATTCTCCACCTTCTTATGAAATTAATGGTGTTAAAACAGAAGTTGCTTTACTGAATGGACTTTCGATGAACGAGATTTAACTCAATTGAATGCAAAATATTTGTGCTTTAAAATATGAGGATTACATGCATGTCTCCACGTGTAAAATGGGTAAAAAAATTTGGGATGAATTATGTATCACTTATGAAGGAACCAATGAAGTAAAACAATCTCGTTTGAATATTCTCTTGCATGATTACGAACTTTTTCTTATGAAACCCTCTGAATCTATTTCTGACATGTATACAAGGTTTACTCAAATTGTTACTTCATTGCATGCTTTAGGAAGAAAACTTTCGAATTTTGAAAAAATAAACAAAATTTTGAGATGCTTTCCTTCATCTTTTGATGATAAAATCACTGCTATAACTGAATCTAAGGATTTGAACACTTATTCAATTGATAATTTACTTGGGTCACTCATTGCTTACGAGCAAGGGGTGAATCAAAGAAATCTTGATGTAGGTGAGAAGAAGAAGGAGAACACAGTTGCACTGAAGGTGCACAAATTAGATTCTAAAACTTCCAGATCTGAAAGCGATGGAGTTGCCTTCATCACAAGGCAATTCAAAAGCTTTCTAAGGAAGAAGCAAAAGCATCATTGGAGAAAAGGTAAGGATCATAAACATTCTAAAGTATCTTCTGATATTATTTGTTATGAATGCAGGAAACCAGGACACGTGAGAACTGATTGTCCTACACTTAAAGATCACTCAAACAAAGGAAAGGGTGAGGAGAAACCTAAGCTAAGGAAGGACAAGATGAGAGTACAAAAAGCATTTTGGGTGGATTCTGCATCGGACTCATCGGAGATGGAACCAGAAGATGAGACATCAAAATTATGCTTGATGGCAGACGACAATCTTGATCAAGAAGAGGTATGTGAACTTTCCTATGATCAACTCCTTGAAGTTTCTGAAAAAATTCATGCATCATATAGGAAATTAAAGAAAACACATGCAAGTTTGAAATTAGAATTCTTGAATCTACAAAAAGAGCATGAAATTTTGACTAAAGACCATCAAACGATTGATTCAAATCATATGACCTTACTTGATGAATTTGATGAATTAAATAAAAATTATTGTGAATTAGTTGAAAAGCATGATGCATTAAAAGATTCACAAACATCACTTGAATCTGATTTTAAGAAGTCTAAAGAGATGGAGAAAAAAACTTGAGGATTGAAATTGAGGTCTTAAAGAGCACTAATTTGAATATTCAAAATGAATTAGAAACATGTAAGAAAACTAGGATGACACCTACTTTTGATTAATTGCCAAAACCTAGGAAGAGGCATTATAACTCAAACCACTTAGAAAATCCCTTTCCTGGAGTTAGATATTTTTCATGTGGCATGCTAGGACACATCTCACACACTTGCACAGTTCACCATAGTACACATTTGGTGTGGAGACCAAAGGTGCATGATTCACAGCATACCACACATGCATTGCATTCTACTTTTTATAAGGAGGGACCCAAACCTGTTTGGGTTTCTATATCTAACATTTGATAATCTTGCAAGAGGGCTCTCACAAAAGGCCTCATGAGAGTATGTGGTACCTGGACAGCGGATGCTCATGACATATGACTGGTGATGCCAATCAGTTTGTTGTACTAGAGTCCAGGACTGGAGGCAAGGTTACTCTTGGAGACAACACCACTAGGAAGGTGGTAGGCGCAGGTATAATTGGTAATTCCAAGAACCTTATGATTGAAAATATTTTGCTTGTAGATGGATTGAAGCACAACTTGCTCAGCATCAGTCAACTCTGTGACAAAGGCTTCATCATGTAATTCTTTGCAAATTCATACATTATAAGTTTAAGTAACAACACTATTTTATAGGGAAAGAGGATCAACAACGTCTACATGCTTGATTTAAAAATCATTGAATGTGCTGTTTCATTTTGCTTAAAAACAGTGATTGATGATTCATGGTTGTGGCACCGAAGACTTTGTCATGCAAGTATGAAAACCCTTAGGAAAGTGACCCAAAAAGACCTAGTTAGAGGTGTCCCCAAACTCAAGTTTTCAAAAGACCACCTTTGTGATGCCTGTCAACTAGGAAAGCAAGTCCACTCCACCTTTCACCCCATTAAGGACATTAGCACCTCTAGACCTTTAGAAGTCCTTCACATGGATTTGCTTGGACCCATTAGCACTGCCAGCTTGGGAGGGAAAGTCTATGGATTTGTGATTCTTGATGACTACTCGAGGTTCACTTGGACTAGATTTCTTTCACATAAAAATGAGTCTTTTGAGGAGTTTAAAACATTTTCTACTTGGATTCAGAAAAAGCTTGATTGTGAGATATTGACCATCCATAGTGATCATAGGGGAGAGTTTGAGAATGAAAGATTTGGTGATTTTTTGTGAGTACAAGGGGATTAGCCACAACTCTCGCTCTTAGGACCCCTCAGCATAACGAGGTAGCTAAAAGAAAGAACCAGACCTTAGTGGAAGCCGCTAGAGCCATGCTTGCTGAGTATTCACTTCCAAAATACTTTTGGGCTGAAGCGGTTAACATAGCTTGTTATGTGTTGAATAGGGTGAACGTTAGAGCCAAATTAGAAAAGACACCCTATGAGATCCTTAAGGGTAGGCCACCCAATCTTTCCCACCTTCATGTCTTTGGTTGTAAGGTTTTTATTCACAACAATGGAAAGTCTCACTTGGAAAAATGTGATCCTAAATCTGATGGAGTATTCTTGGGATATTCTAGTGTTGGGAAGTCTTTTAGGGTGTTTAACAAGAGAACTTTGATGGTGGAAGAGACAACCCATGTAGTATTTGATGAGTATGATCCTAGAAAATCTGGAGTTGAAGATGATGATGATGTTGGAGAGATTACAAGTGGGGTAGAAAATTTGGGGAAGGGGGTAGAACACCAAAATAATGAAGGAGTAGGAGAAGTCACCCAAGGAGTAGTAAATATTGATTTGGATGAAAGGGTTGGATCTTCTCACACTTTGCCTAGAGATTGGAGCTACTCTACAAGTCACCCCAATGATTTGATCTTAGGAGACCCTTCTAGTGGAGTTAAGATTAGACATGGACTTAGGAAGGAAGTGAACCACTCTGCCTTTATCTCAATGACTGAACCCACCACCATTAACCAAGCCCTTACTGATGAGTTTTGGATTTTAGCAATGCAAGAAGAATTGAAACAATTTGTTAGGAATGATATTTGGGAGCTTGTAGAAAGACCTAAGGGACAAAGTGTAGTTGGGACAAAGTGGGTCTTTAAGAATAAGGTGAATGATTCAGGAGTGGTGGTTAGGAATAAAGCAAGATTGGTGGCTAAGGGGTATAACCAAATAGAAGGGATAGAATTTGAGGAGACCTTTGCCCTTGTAGCTAGATTGGAAGCCATTAGAGTGCTATTAGCCTTTGCCTGTTATAAAGGATTTAAGCTTTTTCAAATGGATGTCAAGAGTGCCTTTTAAAATGGGGAAATAAAAGAGGATGTGTTTGTAGAACAACCCCTAGGTTTTGAGAGTTCCCAATTTCCAAATCATGTTTTTAAATTAAAAAAGGCTTTGGGTGGGTTAAAGCAGGCACCAAGAGCTTGGTATGAAAGGCTTAGCACATTCTTACTTGAGAGGGAGTTTGTCAAGGGGAGCGTAGACACCACCCTTTTTCTTAAAATAGTTGGAGATGATTTACTTATTGTTCAGATTTATGTAGATGATATACTCTTTGGATCTTCTAATAAGAAATTATGTGATGAGTTTTCTAAAATAATGAGTAGAGAGTTTGAGATGAGTTTGATGGGAGAGTTGTCCTACTTTTTGGGGTTTAGCATAAAATAATTGGAGGATGGAACCTTTTTAAATCAAACAAAATACATAAAGGATATTTTGAAGAAGTATGAGATGGACAAAGCTAAACCAATTAACACTCCCATGACTTCTAGTGCTCCATTGGATAAGGACCCAAGTGGTAAGTCTGTTGATCAGAATAAGTATAGAGGTATGATTGGATCTTTGCTTTACTTGACTGCAAGCCGACCGGATATTATGTTTAGTGTTTGCCTTTATGCTAGATTTCAAGCTGACCCTAAGGAGTCCCACTTGACTGTTGTTAAGAGAATTTTTAGAAACCTTTTGGGGATCCAAGGTTTAGGGATTTGGTACCCTAGGCACATTACTTCTTTTGAGATTATTGGATTTTTTGACTCTGATTTTACAGGATGCAAGGTGGATAGAAAAAGCACTTCAGGAACTTGTCAATTCATAGGACAGTCTCTGGTCTCATGGTCTAGTAGGAAGCAAAACTCTATTGCACTCTCCACTGCTGAAGCTGAGTACATTGCTCTTGGAAGTTGTGTGGCCCAAGTCCTTTGGTTGAAACAACAGGTATTGGATTTAGGATTACCTGTAGGCACCATCTCAATCTTTAGTGACAACACTAGTGTCATATGCATCTCTAAGAATCCTATCCAACATTCAAGGACTAAGCACATTGACATTAGGCATCACTTCATTAGAGATCATGTGACTAAGGGAGACATTGAGTTACACCATGTGACAACTGAAAATCAACTGGCTGACATCTTTACTAAACCACTGGCCTTCGACACTTTCAGTTCCTTAAGGACCAGATTGGGTGTGATTGACATAAATGCATAAAACTTGGTCTTTAACTTACTTTCTTTGGCTTTTGTTATTTTCTTTTAACTTGTTTTCTTTCTTTTGCTCTTGGTTTTCTTTTTTTTTTCTTTGCTCTTAGTTTTCTTTTTAGTGTGCTTTACTTTCTTTTGTGTGCTTTTTAAAATTTAGTTTTCAAAATCATCACTGAAATATCATATGCCTTGTCCTTGTTTTTGAAAATTTGTAGTCAATGTTTTTACATCTCTTAATCTCTTAGATGGTAAAAATACTTTGTGATTATATCTCTTTGTCTAACCTATTTTAGTGGCATAGTTCTCTTTTCTAATCAAAAATCTAATTCAAATTAAAGATTATGTATGAAATTAAGTCCTTTTCTTAAACTTGCATAAGAAAATCTATCTTGTATTTATAATGGTTAAAGTCTTTTTGTCACATCAAGATCCCTCATTACTCTTGTCTTTGATTATTGATTTCGTTTGTGATAATTCTTCCTTATGTTAGAGAAAGAGCCCCTATTCTCTAATATATAAGAAGATATACTCACAACTAAGTTTTTTTAAGAGATTATAAAAGAGAATGTAGCTTACAAAAATAAAAAAAAAATTAGCCAAAGATGCCAACAAAAGAAGCGCAAAGACGCCAAATTGAAAATCTATAAAAAGATGCGTAAAGCGCCACGCAATTGACAAGAGGCATAAAATGAGCCCACTCAAAAGCAAGCTATTCTTTCTTTTTAAGTCTTTTAAAACTTAGAAGTTTTCATATCTCGAAGGCTTGATTTCGATTTTTTTGTGATTGTGACAAATTTACTTTGGTTCATTATTTTATAAAGATATTTTTTTCTTAAACCAAGTGATGGATGGATTCTTTTTCTCATATCCAATAAATTCTTTGAGTTAGGTCATTGATTTCAAAAGATGATTCTACCCTAAGAAAACGTCTGAGCTAAGAGTAATCATGACCAGATATTCTACCATTCTTTGGATTATTGAGATTGTTAACTCATTAACCCACAAGTTTTTAAATCAATCACATGGAATACTACATCATCTTCATGCTTTGGT
Source organism: Dendrobium nobile (assembly GCA_022539455.1). Lineage (NCBI taxonomy): Eukaryota > Viridiplantae > Streptophyta > Magnoliopsida > Asparagales > Orchidaceae > Dendrobium > Dendrobium nobile. The sequence continues at coordinate 42,371,453 of CM039721.1, read as the reverse complement.
TAAAAAAAAAATTTGGTTTGCTCTTTTTTTTTCCCCTCCTTTTTGATTTGTCAAAAGGGGGAGAAGTTTATGATATTTTTACATTGGTCGATCCTGTAATTTTTATTACTGATTGTCTTCGTAGTGTTTTGCCATCATCAAAAAGGGGGAGATTGTTGCAAATCTATTTTCATGACTTATATTTTGATGATTGACAAACACTATTGATTCTCTTGGACTGCCTGTTACTTCTAACTTTTCAGGAATCAAAGATCGGACGAATAAACGAAGCCAGTTCAGGATTGCGTAGGTTAGGGTTGAGTTAGTCTGTAATTTGCTTTTTCTCTTCTTGAGTCTATTTGTAATGTTCAAAGAGTCTGATGCTAAGTAACCTTATACACACACACTAGAGAGACTTAGAATTTATATTTTTACTCACATCAGCCAGGACGATATTTGTATCGGCCTGAACGATCTAGTTTAAAATAGAGATTCTATTCAAGATTCTTAATTAAGGCAGCCGTCATTAACAGATCATCCTGGATGATACGTGTATCAGCCAGGACAATAAGCTCAAAACAGAAAGAAATTGTCGCCATAAAAAATTAAGGTATTCTATATTTTTGGCAATCGGCCAGGACGAACTTGGATCGGCCTGGACGATATTAATAATTATGCTTTAATTAATCAGACAAATCAAGGTAGTAATTAAGGATGATTGATACGATCATATCATCCTGGACGATCTTAGGATCGGCCAGGATGACCTATTTAAAAACCTTAGTTACTTCTGGACGATAAATATCAGCCAGCATAAATTTAGGGCGATGCTCTGGACGATTTTCCTCTGATTTGAACTGATCAGCCTGAATGATCGTGAGATTGGCCTGGATGATGAAGCCAATTTTAAATCGTCCAGCTTGCATTCAGGGCGATGCTCTGGTCGATCATCTGAGATTTGTACTGATCGGCCAGGACGATGTCCATATCGTCCTGGACGATATTGTCGGCAACTTGCAATTAATGAGCTCCTTTGAAGCTCTTCTATTTTAGAGCTCTTGCTCAACATTTTTGATAAGCTTTTTCTGCTGCCTTGACCTGAGAAGACCTTGAGGAGAGAAAGACAGAGAGAGAGAGAGAGAGAGAGAGAGAGAGAGAGAGAGAGAGAGAGAGAGAGGATCTTGTGAGGGGGAGCTTGTGAGGGGATTCACAAGGGTTGCTTCAAGGATCGCTCTGCTTCTTCTTTGTCTAGAGTTTCTCGACCGTGGAAGGGTCGGTAGAGGTAAGGATTCAGCAACTGATAGCGGTTCTCTGCCAGCTTCAGGAGGAAGCTAAAGGAGATCGGTTCTCTGCCTTGCCGGGGTGGCAAAAAGAAGTTCTTTGTAAAGGCTTCTCTGCCTAGTTGTGGGAGCTAAAGGAGAGTCACAATTGTAGTGCAATACTCGGAGGGCGCCTCCGGGGAGTGGACGTAGGTCGAGTTGACCGAACAACTATAAATTTCTGTGTTCTTGTTTCTTGCTTCCGCACTTTAATTTCCGCACTTATTTTTCTTGTGGTGTGATTTTGGTTTATGTGATTTTACTTCTTTGTGAAAAGATTTTTTTTTAAAACACCAATTCACCCCCCCTCTCTTGGTTAGCTTGGGCCAGTTTCATAGGACTTAATATTCCTAACGAACTTTCATCTAAATCATTCAAAATCTATAAAAGATATCTTGAAGAAGTATTAAATGGATAAAACCAAGGCAATTAATACTCCCATGACCTCCAGTGTTTAGTTGGATAAGGACCCAAATGGAAAATCAGTTGATCAAAAGAAGTATAAATGGATGATTGGATCTTTACTTTACCTGACTACTAGCTGACCTGATATAATATTTAGTGTTTGTCTCTGTGCTAGATTTCAAGCTGATCCTAAGGAATCCCACTTGACTACAGTTAAGAGAATTCTTAGATACCTTTTAGGGACCCAAAACTTAGGAATCTTGTACCCTAGGCACAACACTTCTTTTGAGATCATTGGATATTCTGATTGTAATTTTGCAGGGTGTAGGGTGGATAGAAAGAGCACTTTTAGGACTTGCCAATTCATAGGATAAATTTTAGTCTCCTAGTCTAGTAGAAAATAAAACTCTGTTGCACTTTCCACTGCTGAAGCTGAGTACATTGCCTTAGGGACTTGTGTGGCCCAAGTCCTTTGGTTGAAGCAGCAAATTCTAGATTTAGGATTATCTGTAGGCATAATCTCAATCCTTTGTGACAACACTAGTGTTATCTATATTTCTAAAAATCTTATACAACATTCAAGGACTAAGTACATTGACATAAGACATCACTTTATTAGAGACCATGTGACCAAGGGAGATATTGAGTTACACCATGTGGAAACTGAGAATTAACTGGCTGACATCTTTACCAAACCACTGGCCTTCAACACTTTCAGCACTTTAAGGACCAAATTAGAGGTTATTGATATAAATGCATGAACTTGATTCCTACTAATTTCTGATCTGTTATCTATCGTTTATTTTTCACTTCTGTCGTTTTATTTGTTTAGTTTTTCCTTGTTTATTTTTGTTATTGCTTTTGTTTTTGTTACTTTATTTTTTCATATGCTTTAATTTTTTTCTTCTAATCATCATTGAAATTGATATTTTATGCCTTATTTTTGTTTTTGAAAATTTGTAGCCAATATTTTACATCTCTTAATCTGTTAAAGGGTAAAAATATCATTGATTGCGTCTCTTTCTCAAACCTATTTTAGTGGTGTAATTTTCTTTTCTAAATAAAAGTTATCTCAAATTAAAAATTGGACTTTACAATTGAGATATTTTCTACCTTGCTACAGTAATCTAGCTTATATTTATAATGATCAATGTTTTATGTTACTTCAAAATTTCTCGTTATTCTTTCATTGCACTTCTCATATGATTTTTTATTCTGTTTTGTGGTTTCTCATTATTCTTTCCTATATTAGAGAGTGAGTTTTTCTTCTCTAATATCTAGAAGATATACTCACAACTAAGAATATTTAAAAGTTTTTGAAAGAGAATCTAGCTTGTAAAAAAAAAGTGGCCAATGATGCCAAAAACAAAAGATGTGCAATGACGCAAAATTAAAAAAAATATATATTCACAAAGTGTATCAAAAATTAAAAGATGCGCAAAGTGCACCATTCAATGGACAAGAGGTATAAAATGAGCTCATCAAAAGCATGCTCTCTTCTCTTTTCCAACTTTTAAATCTTAGAAGAATTCATGTATCACTTGAGATTTTCAAAGGCTTGATTTCAAATTTTGCGTTTGTGATAAATTACTTTGATACATTATTCTATAAGATATTTTTCTGAAACCAAGTCTTAAATGGATCTCCTTTTCTTATCCAATTGAATTTTCTGAGTTAGGTCTTTTGATTTCAAAAGACAGTTTTGCCATGAGAGAAGTCCGAGCTAAGAGTTAACATGATTGGATTACCGCTTTTTTCGAATTTTTGACATTGTTAACTCATTGACTTACAAGTCTTTAAAATTAATCACATGAAGACTATGTCATATTCATGCCTTGATAAAAAAAACCCTTTGTTTTTGTTAGTTTTTATGTCTTTTTTATATCTTATTTTTATCATTTTTAGTTGATTTTAATATTTTTGGGCCTTGTCTGATCATCTCCATCCATCCTCTATTTTAAATTTTTTCTCACATTGTCCTGGACGATATTCATATCGTCATGGACAATCGGTTCAATTCACTTCTAAAATTCCATCTACTGGCTGTTTTGACCTTTCTGCTCTTTATCATCCATGATGATGCATTATCATCCTAGACGATCTGATCGTCTTCTGCTTCAATCATCTTTGATCATCTTGGATGATCCTCTTTCGGCATAAACGTTGCTTTTACTCTTTGCTCAATAGCAACGTGCTGAAAACTTAGCCCATTTTGACACCTACATTGCAAACCAGCAGCAGCAGCATGACCATGACATGGCTTGGTTTGGAGCACAGTTCACTACTATGTCTAGCTACTTTTAGCAGCCACCACCGCCACCTCCTCCTTCAGATGATCAGGACCCGTCTTTCTTTTAGTGTGTTTTTCTTGTTTTAGTCCTTTTCTATTTTACATTTTTTTGTTTTCTCCTCCTTTTTGTGATGTCAAAAGGGGGAGTAGCTGTACTAATTTATACTATTCTAGTTTGTTTCATTGTTCTTGTTTGTTATGATGTTGATTAGTTATTTCCTTACTCATTTCTTTAAAACTGCTTTGAACTATTTCAATTAATTTGTGTGTTTGCCATCATTAAAAAAGGGGATATTATTACGTACGTATCTGCTTTTAGAAATAGAATTTTGATGATAGCAAATACTTCTATTTTTTTACGACTGCCTTGCCTACTAACATTTCAGGTCCATAGGATTAAGACTGCAATTTGAACTAGCTGAAGATTGGGTATCTAAGTCAGTTTGTAAATCTTTTTTCTTCTTGAGTCTATTTATAATAAATGTGGTTCCTGATGCTAAGAAATCTTGCACACACACTTGGGGGAATTTTTCTATCTGGTTTAGAGTTCTCTATTTTGAGGACATCGTCTAAGACGATCCTAATATCATCCTGGATGATCAGTTAAAAATAGAAACCCTAATTAGGGTATCCTAGTTAAGGTAGTCGTCATTAAGCATATCGTCTTGGATGATAATTGTATCATCCGGGATGATATGCTCAAATTAGAAAGAATTAGCAGCTAGATCTATTTAGGTATTATTTATTTTTGGATATCATCCAGGACATAGTCCTGAATGATGTAACACAATTATGCCTAAATTAATCTGATGATTAAGGAAAGCAATCAAGGCTTGATTGATACGATCACATCATCCGGGACGATCGCAGGATCATTCGGGATGATTATTGACCTCATTTTTGTATGAGGTCACTAGGGACCCACCCAGACTCCAAACCAATCCTGACCCTACATGAATCTAGACCTTAGATCCTAGGACCTATCTTGACCCTAGGATTCTTCCAGATCAATCTAGAACCTAGGAATCTCCTAGAATACAGACTTTAAGACTTAATCTAGATCCTAGGATCCTTCTAGAATCTAGATCTATTCTAGGTTCTAAATATCTTCCAAACTCCAAGCCATAGGATCCATCTAGATCCTAAACTTCTTCTAGATTTTAGGCCTTAGGATCTACTCAAGATCCTAGGACTTCTAGACTCCAAACTCTAGGATTTTCTTAGGCTCTAGGATCCTTCTTGATTCTTGACTTCAGGATCTATTCAGACCCTAGAACCCTTCTAAAGTCTAGCCCCTAGAATCCTTCTAAATTCTAGGACAGAGTTGGATTCAAATTAATTCAAACTCCTGATCAACCTTAATTCCAAATTAACCTAGATTTCAAACCTATTCAAGCATGTCTAAACTCCTAGGTAACTTAATCCCTGATCTAGACTTTAAACCATTCTTCTGTTAAACCTTAATTTTGTCTAATCATTTATGACAATCTCAAATAGTCATAAATGATTTAGATACCCTAAGTTCAAGCATTCAAACCCAATATCTAACTCAAACCCAAAAATCCAGGCTCAAATCCAAAGTCTTAAGGCCCTGTCCTAAAGGCCTTTTTTAATGAATTTTCAAACATTTCAAAACCCAGTCAAATGGCCTCTGATTTAGAGTCTGTCAGTTTCATACTGATGGGACATGTCTCTTGAGGCTTCTCTCAAAATTTGAGCTCATTCTGAGGTCTTTAACCTCAAAATCTAAATCAAAATCCAAAGGCTGTAAAACTTCAAATATTTAAGTCTATGCCACTAGACCTGCCATCCAGTGGATTTTGACCCTAGAGCTTTCTCCAAAGCCTCTAATCACTTCCAAACCCTTGATTATGACCCATTGAACATTAAACTGCACTTTGGTGGACCCATTTGACCCCCAGTTGACCAGGGGTCAAAATGACCAAAGTACCCCTATGGGATTCAAATAGGCATTTCAAACCAAATGAACTCCAAATTTAATGCAACCACCTCCATCAAGTTTCAAATATGAAACCAAACCTATTGGACCCATTCCCAGACTCCGGGTCAACCTGATTGACCAAGTCAACATGGTTGACCTAAGAGGCCCTTTAAGGGTCCAAATAGGTGATTTGACTGAAATGACTTATCTAAGCCATGGAACCTAGGGGTGTCAATTTCGGGTCACGAGTCGGATTCGGGTCGAACCCGAACTGACCCGGGTGCAAAACGGGTCGACCCTAACCCAAACCGGGTAGAGAAACGGGTCGAAAAATCGAACCCGAACCCGACCCGGCGGGTTGCATGGTTGACACGACCCGACCCGATTTGGGCGAGGTCGGGCGCGGGCACGTGGGCGCGCTGGGGGGCGCGCAGCGGCGCGGTCGGGCACGGGCACGTGGGCAGCGCTGGCAGGCGCGGGTAGACGCGCGAGGCGGGCAGCGCGGGCGATCGCGGGGCGGGCAGCGCGGGCAGGCGCGCGGTGGGCAGCGTGGGCGGGCAGCGGGCAGAGGCGGGATTCAAAATTTTTCGAATTAAACGGGTTTGCGGTTTGACCCGGCAACCCGCCGGGTCAACCCGAACCCAACCCGTTTTTGAAACGGGTCGATTTCTGGAACCCGAACCCGACCCGTTTTGAAATCGGGTCGGGTTCAACCCGGATTTTTTGGGTCGGGTCCGGGTCGGGTTTTCGTGTCGTGTCAAATATTGACACCCCTAATGGAACCACTTCTATTGGCCTCCAAATGTCATTTCGAACCTGCTGAACCTGACCCCAGACCTTGGGTCAACCTGGTTGACCAGATCAACTAAGACCAACCTAAATGACTCTTAATGGGCCCAATAGGCCCATTTAGCCAAATCAAACCCTCTAGACCCTGGGACCTTACCCAACAGACTCTAAATATCATTTTAAATCTGTTTAACCTATTTCTAGATCCTGGACCCATCTAGTTGACCAAGTCAACCAGCATTGACTCAAAGTCCATTAAAGGCCCAAATAGGCCCATTTGATCCAAATGGCCTATTTAATCCCTAAAACCACCCCTACCAGACTCCAAATATTATTTCAAAACTGTCCAGTGTAGACCCACTCCCTTGACCCATCTGGTTGACTCAATCTACCTTGTTGACCCAAGCACCCTTTAAGGTTTTGAATGGGCTTTTCAAAACCAAATGAACTTCAATCAACTTTAAATCCCTTCAAACCTCTTTAATCATTTCTTTTAATGATTTAGATTGGATTTGATCCATTGACCAGTCAACATTTAGTCAACAAAGCCCTTTAAATGGTTCAAATGCCCAAAATGGCTTGACCCAAGCTAGCTCACACCCCATCAATCCATTCCAGAAATTTAATTTTATTCCAAAACCCTTCCTCATGCCACCTCAGCTGCCACATGGCATAGGGACCAGTCAAATTGTCAAATCATTCTTTGGAATAGTCAAATTTGGTCAAAAACCCTTTTAAACTTAATCCCATTTTAATATAAATCATTCCAACTATTTTAAACAGCTATAGAAGCTTCCTAGAGCTCACCTCAGTCCTTTGATCTTAATCAAACAACTCCTATTACCCCATGTGTCCAAATGGGGACCAAAAGGGCTTTACACATAGGATATCCTCTCCATGTCCTTGGCTTTTGCTCCCACCAACTCCCTGGACAGTTGTCAAGCATCTGGGAGCTCCTCCTATGAATCTCAGCACTTGATTTGATCTGGAGATGCTTGAAGGGGGCAAAAGGCCCTAAGAGACTATCATTCTCCATCTAGCCCTATCTCACCACTCAAGCCCTCTCCAGGCCAGAGCATATTTTATTTTAGCTCTTGAGGGTTACCTCTCCATCCCCCACGTCAAAAACCGGCGGTTGACAATGGTTGACGGCGAGATTCCGGCCAAACCAAGACCAGAAGACCATCCCTGGCCTGTAACTCGAGATCCAGATCTTCTCAGCCCTTGAAGTCTTCATGAGAAATAATCTAGGACGATCAACAAGTTCAACGAGTTCTAAAGCATCAAAATCCATCAATCCAATCAAGGTAAAACCTAAACCCTAGTTTAAGACACTTAGATTAAATTAGCTTTTTATAAAGCAAATTTTGAGCTGTTAAATAAGTACCCCATTGATTCTCTTCATAAATTGATTCTATGTTTAAAATTTCAAGTCTAATGGTTGATCCAATCGAGAGAACGAGCCGTTTTAATTGATTAGGGCCTCGGTTCAAAACCTGCATGAGCTGTACATTTTCTCGACTGTTGATTGCATGATCAACAGTCCTGATCAAGCCTCTCCGTGGCTTTGATCAACCGGCCGCTTGATCTTGCGGTTATCTTCCCGTCCGAGGTGATCTCCGCTGTTGAATCAGAACCACGGGATCTTAATCCAGCCGTCTGATCTCTCTTAATCGAGATCAAATGGCGGGATTTGATTTCCACCGTCTGATGGAACACGTGTAGATCCGACGGCCATTACAATCCGCTGATGCGGATAAGTCGAAACCGCATAAAGAGGTCCGCAGCTAACGCGTGGCAGACCACCGCAGCGTGTTTTGATCTGGCGAATGGAATTATGCCACGTGGCCGCCGGCGCCGCCTCTCGGTTTATGCTGTTTTAAAATTAATTTTAATTAATTTTAAAAATAAAAAACTTGTTTAAATTATAATAAATTAAATATTAAGCCAAAAATTTGATATTTTATATCAAATTGACCGGATTTTAGTCCTCTTTGATATAAAATTAAAATGAATTTAAAAATAGGTAATATATATTTTAAATTATAATTTTAACACTTAAATTAAAATTTTAATTAATATTTATTTAAGCATTAATATAAATTTTTTCAAGACTTCAAACCTTATTTTTTAAAAATATTCTTAATATTCAGATAAACATTTTAAATTACTTAATTTAAATTAAAGTTAATTTGAGGTATTTAATATATTTTCAATAATTTAAATTACTTAAGATTCTAATATTTAATTAATTTCTAATTCAACAAATTTTTAAAAATTCAAAAAAATCTCTATTTTAAATTATCTTAAATTATTAAAATATTGTCAAATTTGTTTTAAAACTAGTTTTGATACTTATTCAAAATTATTTTGTATTACTTGAAATTTCTAGAAATCTTCAAAATTAATCTATTTTATAAATATCAAAATTAGTTTTAAAATTATATATGTTGAATTTTGAGAGCATTTGAGAGATCATTTGGAATTTCAAACTTAGATTAAGTGTGCTTGAACATGAATCATGGGGGAGATTAGTGAATAGTCATTTTCCAACTATTCACTAATGAATATCTTTTTCTATGTTAATTAATTTCTTATCTTGCATGCTTAGGGTGCACACACCACTTAGCCTAGGCCCTCCTAGATTTAGGAATTGATTGTGATTATTTGTGCTAGCATGTATGTTACCAAGGGTTAGACAAATCTTGATTCAAGCCCATTCAAACTTAGTGACATCATTAAGGACGATAACTAAGGACATGTGTAGAAAACTTAGAGAAATTTTAATAATTAGGATACACCTCCTATTGATTTTAAATTTGAACCACTTAAACTTAGTGACAATCTCAGCCTTAGGAAAAATTTTCACTGGCTTTAGAAATCATTAAGTCCCTTAATCAACCTAATTAAGTTTAAACCTCTAATTAACAATTAAAACTTCCAGAAAATATAATAAATCCAATTTAAACCCAAAAATTAATTATAACCCCTCTAACTGACCAGATTTGAATCCTTAACAAATTAAAAATAAAACCAAATTGATTTGACAGCAAATTAAACCTTAATTTAATTTTAAGTAAAATTCAATATTTAATTAAATAAATTAATTAATAATAATTAAAAATTCCAAAAAATTTTCAAATACTTGGGAATCTATTCTTAGGTCATTCGTGACCTTTGGGGATGATTTTAAGAAGTGGGGATCTCATTTGGAGCAAAAGTACTAAAATGCCCTTTAATTAAGGATATTTTAAAATTCCAATAAATACATAAACTTCAAAAATTCATAATTAATTCAAGAAAAATCCAAATCACATGCATTCAACTCATAATAATGTCTAATATTTATTAAAAATATTAAACTTCCAGAAATTTGTCAAAATCAAAAAGTCAACTTTTTGTCAAACCTTTAGGTCAAAATTAGTTCAAAACTTCAAACCTTCGTAATCAAATATAAAAAAAATCCAATTTTATTGTACTTAATGTCTAACTTATTGTATTAAGGTCTAGTTTTTTAAAAAAAATGAAAAAAATCTCTAGAAAATATTCTTAATAAAAAAGTCAATTTGACCCTTTAATTAAATGATTAAAATATGCCAAAAATTCTTAAAATTTCAAAATTGTTTTAAAACTCTAGAAATGTCTAACCAACCCTTAAAACCAGCAATCAAGCAACCTTAATTAAAATTTATTAACTTTCAAACTTTAATCAAATCAAATCACTTAATTATACCGGGTACCACTAAGAAATCCAGGCCTACGAGGCTATTAAATTAGCCCCAAGGAAGGTGAAATAAACTTCACGACTTTGGTGTGAAACAAAGGTGGTATTCAATAAATAATTAAGAATCAATCTTAAAACTGACTTCAAAATATTAATACTTAAACTCTAATTAAATCTCCTTTGAGCCTTTCAACCGATCAAATATTAATCAACTTTAACTAATGATCATATTTAGGACATATCAAAACCACACAGCCTACCTCACACACTTTAGATGATTTGCAAGGATCGCTGACTCTAGTTTTAGGTTAGGCCGGTGTTTACTTTTCTGTCGTGTGCCGGGTTTTCGAGCTTTCATTACATGCTGTTTGCTAGCTTAAAATTGATGTGTTTGTTTACTTACTTTTTTTTGCACTCTGTGTTATGAGTAATCGAACATTCCAAATTTCAAATATTAACTGCTTGATATTGAATATTAACTGCTTGAGACTGTATACATAACTGTTGATTATTAGGATAACCGTGTAGGATCGAGTCTAGATTTTTTAATTTTTATTAATGTAAATTTGATTTGATTTGAGTTGTAATTTCAAGTGATTTGAGATGGGATAACATCCAATTTTGAATCTAAAGAGGAATGGACATCCCTTAAGGGAGAGTCCCTATCCATTTGGAGCTCCAAATTAGGATGATTTTAAAATATCCAAAAAGAAAAGATAATATCCCTTCCAAGGGGGAGTTTCTTTTCATTTGGATATCCAGACCCGATGATCCAAGAAGCAGTAGAAAGACGAAGAAGTGGATAACGAGAAGATCCGTTCTCAAAGTCACTTGAGTCTTAGGATTAGAAATCCGGGTTGTTGTCAGTGGTGGCCCGGCCACTTTCCTTTTCTGCAATTCTACGATGTAATAATAAGTGACACTTGCCATATGGACTTTGAATTTGAGCTATTAATTTAATTGATTTGTTTACTTGATTGTGCATTAGAACTACCTGCTTTTCTAGTCTTTTTAGTTGCATGTAGATTTTGATTTAACCAGGAATCCGATTGTAGGCTCTTAAGGACTTATTAAAATGTTTCTACTTAAATCAAATTAAAAATTTCAAGTCAACATAGAAACTCTAACAATTTAAGAAGTAAGCCCGGGATCGCCGGGAGTTCTCATTTTAAAAAAAAGTCTTCATTCAAATTTAAACCATTCAATCGAGTCGACCAGCATGCATCGCATTAGCAACGAATTTAAAAATCTTTAAATATTTAATTACATTAGCTTAAGCATCAAACCCAACATAAGTCAAAGGGCCAATTAGGATCCACTCTAGATGTCGGCCCAACTCTGTAAACTCAATCTAATTAACGTCCCTACCACTCTGTATAAATTGACCAGACTCATAATTTTAAAGCGCCTAGGTGGTTTAGCTGGCTCCCCAATCCAGGCCGGGGTAAGTCCAGATTTATACTGCAATAGCTAGGTTTGGGTCACTTCTAAGTGCCCAATTTAGATTTAGGTTCTGAGGCAAGCTCGTGCTATAAGACCTCAACCTCCGAAAATTGAATCCCAATTTTCTAATAAAATTGATCACTTAAACATTAAATCTCTTTCCATCAAATTCAATCCCAACACTTACGATGCTGGGATGTTTCTGAAGTAATTCAGAATCAAAACACCTCTAACCCTTCTTCCATTGACTTCAAAAATAAGTGTTCAATATTGAGCCAGTCCCGTTTGAAAATTTAAACCCTTACCTCTTTTGATATCGATCTTTGAAATTGTTAAATAAATTTATACCGCTATTTTAATCGAGAGTATTCATAGGAAAATTCCAACGATGTAATTAACTACGAGGGCTTGCGCTCGTAGGAGATTTAGAAACCCAGACCTGATTTTCAAAATCAAGTTTTCAAAACCTCTAATTAATTATCTTTAGGAATTCAAACAAAAATGGCAATCGTTATCATCATATTCAAATAATCAATAATAGGTAATATCATCTTTCTTCGGGAAGATATATTATTTTATTATCATTATTTTGATTATGAAATTAACGATCTCTTATCCGAATTATTATAGTTAAACAATTGATTGAATGTCATTTTTATCTTTTGAGATCATATATTGTTCCCCCTTGAGTTTGACTACGTTAATTCGGATGAATTTAAAATTCTAAAATTTGAACCCATTAGGGAATGATATGATCACCTCCCGAGGTGATATAATGTTCCTAATGACGTGTTCAATTTTAAAATTCAAAATTAAATATCTCTCAAAGAAAATTAATCTTTTTCAAACTTCATTTTTCAATCAAACAAAAAATGACGACTCTGCTGAGGATAAATCTCACTCTCCATCTTTAATAGCGGTACAAATTTTATTGCATCGGTAGTTTTTACTATCTTTCTCTCCGTTGGTCCCTCTCCCATTTCTTTCTTGGGTTAGTGTGGCCAACTCAATTAAGACATGTTAAATGAGAGGTGAGTGTAGGAAACCTCTGTCAAAGTTAGGCTTTGAGATTTTTCCTCCAAGTTAATTGGTAGAGTTAAAGAGTCAAGCCAAATCCTTTTGTATATGTTGCAAACTTTCATGCAAACAAATATCTAGCATGTTAAGTTTTACAATTTACAAAAGACCCTTCAATTTCAAAAACAAGATTTCAATCCTTTAGTAAAGTTCAATCAATTTCAAATCCGTTTGATCTCTATATCCTATCACTAGGTGCAGAGTTGTAAGCTTTTATAATTCAGTACAAGTGATAGAATATACACACCTTTAAATTCGATAGATTCTTCTGGTAAAGTCTATCTTTGACATTTCATCCCAATTCAATTGGTGAAATGAAAGAGTCAGGTCGACTTTAAAGAATCTTCCTTGCAAATTTGTAAACCTTTATATTGAATGTGAATTCAACACATTGAGTTTCAAAATAAGGGAGATTTTGCCGGATTTTCAAAAATTCAACATCTCTTTCAAAATCTTTCAAATCAACTTCAATCGTTGTTTCCATGTGTCTTTTATAATATTCTATTGTAATTGAACACATGTAATGAAAACCCAACTCTTAAGTCAATTCTGGATTTTGACATTTCATGCTAAGCTAATCAGTGCAGTGAAGGAGTCAAGTCCAGGCCTCCCGATTTTCTCTTAATTTTTGTTAATCATTATGTTGAAAATAAAACTCAACATTTTGAGTTTCAAAAGTGAAAGAAAATCTTTCAAACAATTTTCAACTGTCGTTGTCATGTGTCTTCTATGACATTCTGTTGTAGTTGAACACATGCAATGCAATTCCAAAATTCTCTTGTCAAATTTAGGCTTTGACATTTTACCCCCAAGTCCTTTGGTGGGGTGAAAGAGTCAGGCCTAATTTCTTAGGATCTTCTTATAATTTTGTAAACCTCTATATTTGAGTGAAATTCAATATCTTGAGTTTCAAAATTTAAAGGAGATTCATTCAAATACAACCTTAAGTTAAAATTCTTAATGGCAATTCAGTTCAATATGAAATGAAATTTCAAGACCTCAACATTTCAGCTAATGGAGAAAGAATCTTAGATCTGTCCGCTTGTACTCAAGGGAATTTCCCCTTAGTAGAAGTTACTTTATGGTCAAGAGCTGACTCCCCCATCTCTAAGATGGAGGTCGTTGTCGCCCCTATATCCACTGTATCCTCTGCTCAGGGGATAAAAACCAAAAATCAATAACGACATAAGAGCAACCATCTCAATTTGAGATTGGGTCAAGTTCTAGCACTCCCTTCGTCGGCAAGATCCAAAGGAAGAACTACCTTCGAAGAGTCAGAAAGAAAGTTGTTAAGGCCAGAATGACTGCTGAGTTGGAAACCTTAGATCAAGTCAAATTTGAGGTCAATCGAGAACCCGTTGCTCCTTCTACGTACCCTCTTCTTGCACAAAGGAGGGAGTGTAGAGACGAGAGCACGATCTTCAATACCCCTGCTTGACAGTAACACAGAAAGACTCAAGCAAGAAAGAATTGAGCGATCACCAGCAATATACTATAGGCCCCCAATTGAGGGTTACAACCCGTCCACTCTACTGGAAGATGTTAAGGCGCATTACTACACGTGTCCCACTACATCATCTATAGGGGAAGAGGAGTAGAAATAACTCGGGGTGCCACTCTCTTAACTACTAGCCTAGTAGTAATGAGAGGGGGAAATAATCTAAGATTATGTTAGATAGTGATACCGTCAAAATTTAAACTTTCAATGGGGTCCTATCGAGATAAATCTTTTGATTACAGTAATGACGTGCTTTCTAAGGATGTTGCGGACCCTATAATAGTCTCTCCCTTTGAAGAGATTGTAGGAATTCGATTCCATGTTGACAAGGGTCTTGCCACCTAGACTTGCAACCTTTAAGGAAAGCTTCCAGTTTTTTTTTCAAGTGCACTAGATCCTGATTTTCAAGATAGTTGATTCCACTTTTTAATAAAAATTGACCTTTACCTTAAGTCTTAAGAAGCAGAGAGTTATAGTTGACTCCATCAAATGTTTAGATGTCCCTCCCTCCCACCGCTTCAGTGGGGTGATTTAACTGTTGAACTAAAATCAATATCAAATTTAAGTTGACTTAAGAAATGAACATCCTATCAATCTTCTATCTTAATAGACAATTCTCGCATGTCTAAAATCTATTCAATAATTTTCAAAAGTCAAGCCAATACCCTTTTCAAAAGATTAGATGTGCTATGAGGATTATTCTTCCTTGTATAAGAGAACGAATTTTCTTCTCTAATTCTTGAGATATAATCCCAACATTCAAAATAAAAAAGATTAATCATTTTAAGGTTTTTTGAAGAAAGTGGAGCCTCTTCTCGAATTCAATTGAAATCAAAAGATGCGTGAATGCGCCAAAAATCAAGAAGTGCACGAAGTGCTCCAAAAGTTAAAAGATACGCAAACTGCATCACCAGAAAAAGAGAAGAAGAGTAAGATGTCTTTCTTCCTTTAAATCCTTAAATCTCAAAAAACCTCAATCAACTTTAAATACTTGACTGAATCCAGATTTTTGTTCATGCATGAATTATCTATTAGATAGAAGAAAATCGTGCAAGAAAATTGAAAAGATCAAATTTCTACCTTCAACTTAAACCCTTTAAAATTAATTTTAATTCTAAATCTATACAAGGGAGACCCCAATTTAGTTTCTATGAAACTTGGTCTGGGTCAATAAAACTGAAATCCTTCCAGATTAGTTGGAGTCACTCAGCTTCTCACTACACTTACAAATTTGTCCTCACAAGTCATTCCAACAGGGTCCAAATGATTAGAGGAAATTTTCTAATAAAAAGATCGAATCTTCTACTCCTGAAATGGATTTCAAATCCTGTCCTTGAGGAATATGTGTGAGTCCTTACGTGCAGGCCTCTCTTCCTTTAAGGCCTTTTCAACAAAATTACACTCTATGCTGGGTCCAAGATCAACCCCATTAGAAGAGTATTTTGGAATGATGGGAATTGTCGTTCAAAATCAAATCACGATTAAACAGAGTGCCCGACTCCTATTTGAGAAGTTTGAGGCCTTGCAGAGCTTTGTCTTTAAGGCTCAATAAAAACTCAGAATCATACAAAGCCTAAGTGGTTTAAGCTCGTGATAAGATAGCGCGACTTAAAACCTTCCAAGTAGGAGACTTGGTCTAGGTTCTTTGGGTGCATATCTTAGCCTACTGAGAAATCAGTGGAGGAGTTTGAACCAATACAAGACTGTCCTCTTGTCGTAGAGACGATCTTTAAGAAAATTTCAAACATTAACTGATCAACCCTGAAGGATGCCACCTGATATTTTCGAACATTGGGGTGGCTCTTCAGGAAGTACCATACCAGATGAGTGTCAAATTCAAAGTCAACAAAAATTCTTCGAATTTCCTGGATTAAAGAAATTTCTCAATTCAAAATCAAACATCAAGAAACTTTCAAAATTCACATTTAAAAATCAAATTCAAATTTCAAAATTCAAAAATCAAATCAAAACCCAGATTCGAAAAACCTTCAAATTCAAATTTATCAAATCAAGTTCCAAACTCAAACATTTTCAAATTCAAATTCAAAATCAAACTTCAAATTCAAACAAGTTCAAATTTAAAATCAAATCAATTCAAATCTAAAAATCACTCAAATATTAAATTTCAAAGTTCAAACCCGATCCTCTATGTGGAGCAAGTTTCCTCCACATCGGGTTTCCTCTATATGGAGCAAGTTTTCTTCACATACGATCATTTCAAACTCGATCCTCTGTGTGGAGCAAGTTTCCTCCAAATACGATCATTTCAATCCTGATCCTCTGTGTGGAGCAAGTTTCCTCTACATACGATCATCCAGATCTGATCCTCTATATGGAGCAAGTTTCCTCCGTATACGATCATTCCAGATCCGATCCTCTATGTAGAGCAAGTTTCCTCTACATACAATCATCCCGACCTGATCCTTTATGTAGAACAAGTTTCCTCTACATACGATCATCCAAACCTGATCTTCTATATGGAGCAAGTTTCCTACGTATACGATCATTCCAGATCCGATCCTCTGTGTAGAGCAAGTTTCCTCTACATATAATCATCCAGACCTGATCCTCTGTGTGGAGTAAGTTTTCTCTACATAAGATCATCCAGATCTGATCCTCTATATGGAGCAAGTTTACTCCATATACGATCATTCCAGACCTAATCCTCTATGTTGAGCAAGTTTCCTTTACATACGATCATCCATATCTAATCCTCTATATGGAGCAAGTTTCCTCTGTATACGATCATTCCAGATCCAATCCTCTGTGTAGAGCAAGTTTCCTCTACATACGATCATCCAGACCTGATCCTCTATGTGGAGCAAGCTTCCTCTACATATGATCATCCAGATCTGATCCTCTATATGGAGCAAGTTTCCTCCATATACGATCATTCCAGACTTGATCCTCTGTGTAGAGCAAGTTTCCTCACCACAAGATCATTCTTTAGCGATGGAGTACGCCCTCAGTGGCACCATCCTAAATTCAAACTCCAGATCTGATCTTTTGTGGGAAGCAATGCTTCCTTCCCATAAGATCATCCAGTTTTCTCTTCCTTAAGGTTAGATGTGAGTCATCGTGCTTTTCGTCCTTAGGATTAGATTTTCTAGTTATGGATTATGCCCTCTGTGGCACCATCTTAGTTTTCAAATTCCAAACCTGACCTTCTGTGGGATGTAATGCTTCCTTCCCACATGGTCCTCCAATCATCTTCTCCTTAAGGTTGAAAGTTCGATGGGGATGTTAGGCCCTCTTGAACTTAATCCCAAGCTAATTAAAGAGAGAGGTGAATTGGAAAACTTTAAAACCAAAACACAATCCAAATCACCACAATCAAAGTGCGGAAATTAAAATAAATGCGGAAGCGATAATAAGAAAAGAACACACCGGATTTATAGTGGTTCGGTCAAACCTTGACCTACGTCCACTCCTTGGAGGCACCCTCCAAGTATTGCACTACAAAAGTGTCTCTCCTTTAGCCCCCACGGCTAGGCGGAGAAGCCCTTACAAAATCACTTCCACCTTCCCCGGTGCGGCGGAGTCGCCGGGTCCTTTGACACCAAAGAGACTTCTTCTTTGGTGAACTTACCTCGAGACAAGCCTTGAATCCGACGGTATTCAGGTGCGAGCTTGCCGGAGCAACCGTGTGGATCCCCCTCCACACTCCCTTGAGTCCCCCCTCACAGGATCTTCTCCCTCTCTCAAACTCCACCCTTTCCTCACTCCCTTTCAAGCTTTCTCTTCAAGTTTCCCCCCACAAGAACGAAGCTACAATGGCTGCCAAAGACACTTACAAAGTGCCTTGCCATAGCTTAAATAGAGGCTCTCAAAACGAGCTCATTAATGCAAGTTGCCGACATTATCGTCCAGGCCGATAGGCATATCGTCCTGGCCGATTGGTTCAATTTCAGCTCATTAGCCCGGGACGATCTGGGACGATCAGAAGGAAATTGGTTATATCGTCCTGGCCGATCTCACGATCGTCCGGGCCGATTAGTTTAAAACCAACTCTATCGTCCTGATCACAGCCCTGGGAACAGTCCTGGCCGATTGAAATTTGGTCTTGATCGTCCAGGCCGATCTCACGATCGTCCTGAACGATATGATCGTATCAATCAGCATTTAATTCCTTCCAAATAAAACCAGATCAATTTAGGCATGATTGAGTTAGATCGTCCCGGACGATAGAATTATCGTCCTGGCCGATTTCCTAAAATAAAGAATACCTAAACTGATTATGGCGGCTGATTTCTTTCTGAATTGAGCATATCGTCCTGGCCGATACACGTATCGTCCAGGCCGATCAGAGATGGCTGCCTTAATGAGGATGCCCTAAATTAGGGTTTCTGGTGTTAGACCGATCGGCCAGGCCGATAGGACTATCGTCCAGGCCGATGTTACCAAAACCAGAAATCCTAATGGGAGCATCATGAAAACTTCTATGTTACAAAGCAACAGGTCCCACACCCAATACAATTGACTCAAGAAAGGAAAAGATTACAAACTGACACAGACCTAGTCTACCCAATCTTGAGCTAGTTCTGAATTGCAGTCTTGATCGTGTGGTCCTGAAACGTTAGTACATAAGGCAATCGTATAAAAAAAAGGAAATGTTTGCTATCATCAAAATCATGAACCATAGATCCGTAACAATCTCCCCCTTTTTGATGATGGCAAACACCTTCATAAATGAATTTTCAAAAAAAAACAAATTTCTCCAAAACTCCCCCTCACTTGAATAACCCTTAAAAAATAGGGAGATAAAAAATTCTTTTTGTTGTTTTTAATTTTTTGAAAAGAAAAAAAAATGAAACAGTTGAAAAGAAAAAAAATGAAACAGTTACGTTCTCCCCCTTTGACATTATCAAAAAGAGAGAAGGCACAGTAAAAGAAAATCTAGAGAAAGGAAAAAAAATTTCTTAAAATGAGAAAGTTACCTCTTAATTTTAAAACTTAGTAAAATTGGATTGACAACGCATAGTCCAGAAAAGGTTGGAAATTCAGATTTAGAAAGTCCAAAACTCAAGTTTCTTTAAAAAGGTTCAAAAAACTTTTTAATTCAATATCCAAATCATAAAATAAATTTTGGAAAGAAACAATCATTTTTCAAAAACTCCTTCCATAAAATATATCTAATAGAAGATCAATGCAAAAATTTTTGAGTCAGGAATCAAGATTTTCAAAACCAAGTATCGAAGTACCAAGGGTTTTCTTAAGCTTTTAAGATAAAACAAGAAAGGTAAGCATTAAATTTTGGGCTCATTTTATGCCTCTTGACAATTGATTGGCGCACTGCGCATCTTTTGATAGACTTTGTGTATTCTATATTTTCAATTTGGCGTCTTTGCGCATCTTTTATTTTTGGCATCTTTGGCCAATTTTTTGCATATGCTACCTTTCTTAAATCTTAAAAATAAAAAGTAAACCCATCTTAGTGATAGAACGATTCTCTTGATTAAGAAAATTATGAATTAGATTCAACCAATTTGCAACAGATTCCTATGCGATAAATAAAGCGTATGGAGAGAAAAGAAATTGTTTCAAAAACCAATTTAAAATATGAAAAAGATTTTAAATCAAAAGTAAAAATAACCCCTTTTAGGAAATAGAGATTGGAAAAAAAAAAAAAAAACTGAGTTTCCTTCCTCTACCTAGTTTTAGAGACGTCAAACTCAACTTTACCAAAGATTTCTTAAAAAGAAGTAAAATTTTCACTTTTTAGAAAAGTGAGTGTGTGTGTCTGATAAAAGAAAGAGAGAAAAAGAGAACAAAAAACAAGAACAAAAGAGAGAGAGAAAAAAAAAAGAAAAACAAAACAAAGAAAACGAAAGCTAAAACAAAAAAAAAACATGAAAAGGCTAAATTAACCATTGTCTCTTTCCTGGTCTGATGCTTCTGAGACCAGATCTGCCCAAGAAATTTTTTGTTTTTCATTATTTTTCCAGTTTGAAATTTGCTTCCCCTTGCCCTTTTCTTTTGTAGGAAAAATCCTTGAATTAGGGCACTCTTTTTTCATATGTCCAGGCTTCCTGCATTGAAAGCAAACAACGTCAGAAGAACTATGGACATTCTTACCATCTTTACCTCTTTTCAACTTTTGCTTATGCCTTGGTGAGTTTTGTAATTTGCATGACAATTCATTGTTATCGTCACCAAGTAAACGTCCTCTTTCCGTATCTTCAGCTTTTAAAACGATCGTTTCACCTGTATCCAAAAGTCTTTGACCCAATCCTTGCTCGTAGGCAATTAGTGAGCCAATTAAATTATCAATAGAATACGCATTCAAATCTTTAGATTCACATATAGCAACTACTTTAGCATCGAATTTATCCAATAAACATCGAAGAATTTTGTTAACTTTTTCAAAATTTGAAAACTCTTTTCCTAAAGCATGCAATGATGTAGTAATTTGAATAAACCTTGTATACATGTCTAAAATTGTTTCATAAGGTTTCATGGAAAATAATTCAAAATCATGCATTAAGAAATTCAACTTTGATTGCTTGATTTCACTAGATCCTTCGTATACGATATGCAATTTATCCCAAATTTCCTTACCAGAAGTGCACATGGATACCGACATAAAATCTTCAGAATTTAACGCACAGAAAAAGCAATTTAAGGCCTTTGCATTCAATTGAGCATCAATTCGTTCTTCCTTACTCCATTGATAAAAAGGAATGTCAGTTTTAACTCCATTAATGATTTGAGATGGTGATGAATAACCAGTTAAGATCATATGCCACATGCGAAAATCAATCGATTGCAAGAAAATAGACATGCGAGTTTTCCAAAAATCAAATGAAATATTTTCAAACAATGGTGGTGTTGTGATTGAATAACCTTCCGAAAAAGTGCGATTTGAAAAATTAGCCATGGATCGAAATTCAAAAGCTTTTAAAAACTTATTTTATGAAAACCGCTCTAATACCACTTGAAAGTTCGATGGGGATGTTAGGCCCTCTTGAACTTAATCCCAAGCTAATTAAAGAGAGAGATGAATTGGAAAACTTTAAAACCAAAACACAATCCAAATCACCACAATCAAAGTGCGGAAATTAAAATAAATGCGGAAGCGATAATAAGAAAAGAACACACCGGATTTATAGTGGTTCGGTCAAACCTTGACCTACGTCCACTCCTTGGAGGCACCCTCCAAGTATTGCACTACAAAAGTGTCTCTCCTTTAGCCCCCACGGCTAGGCGGAGAAGCCCTTACAAAATCACTTCCACCTTCCCCGGTGCGGCGGAGTCGCCGGGTCCTTTGACACCAAAGAGACTTCTTCTTTGGTGAACTTACCTCGAGACAAGCCTTGAATCCGACGGTATTCAGGTGCGAGCTTGCCGGAGCAACCGTGTGGATCCCCCTCCACACTCCCTTGAGTCCCCCCTCACAGGATCTTCTCCCTCTCTCAAACTCCACCCTTTCCTCACTCCCTTTCAAGCTTTCTCTTCAAGTTTCCCCCCACAAGAACGAAGCTACAATGGCTGCCAAAGACACTTACAAAGTGCCTTGCCATAGCTTAAATAGAGGCTCTCAAAACGAGCTCATTAATGCAAGTTGCCGACATTATCGTCCAGGCCGATAGGCATATCGTCCTGGCCGATTGGTTCAATTTCAGCTCATTAGCCCGGGACGATCTGGGACGATCAGAAGGAAATTGGTTATATCGTCCTGGCCGATCTCACGATCGTCCGGGCCGATTAGTTTAAAACCAACTCTATCGTCCTGATCACAGCCCTGGGAACAGTCCTGGCCGATTGAAATTTGGTCTTGATCGTCCAGGCCGATCTCACGATCGTCCTGAACGATATGATCGTATCAATCAGCATTTAATTCCTTCCAAATAAAACCAGATCAATTTAGGCATGATTGAGTTAGATCGTCCCGGACGATAGAATTATCGTCCTGGCCGATTTCCTAAAATAAAGAATACCTAAACTGATTATGGCGGCTGATTTCTTTCTGAATTGAGCATATCGTCCTGGCCGATACACGTATCGTCCAGGCCGATCAGAGACGGCTGCCTTAATGAGGATGCCCTAAATTAGGGTTTCTGGTGTTAGACCGATCGGCCAGGCCGATAGGACTATCGTCCAGGCCGATGTTACCAAAACCAGAAATCCTAATGGGAGCATCATGAAAACTTCTATGTTACAAAGCAACAGGTCCCACACCCAATACAATTGACTCAAGAAAGGAAAAGATTACAAACTGACACAGACCTAGTCTACCCAATCTTGAGCTGGTTCTGAATTGCAGTCTTGATCGTGTGGTCCTGAAACGTTAGTACATAAGGCAATCGTATAAAAAAAAGGAAATGTTTGCTATCATCAAAATCATGAACCATAGATCCGTAACAAAGGTTAGGTTTCTCCCTTCCCTTAGGATTAGATCTACTACTGGTAGAGTACGCCCTTTGTGGAACTACCCTAGTATCATACTTCAAATTTGATCCTCTGTAGTTAGGAATTCTTCCTTTCTATATGATCATTCTAGCCTTCTCTTCCTTAGGGTTTAGGTACTCCTGTTCCTTAGGATCAGATCTGCTAGTGGTAGAGTACGCCCTTAGTGGCACAACCCTAGTATCAAATTCAAATTCAATCATCTAGGGCTAGGTCTTTCCTTCCCTTAGAATCAAATTGAAAGTCAATTTTATAAGGTTAGGTTCCCTTTCCTTTAGATTCAAAACTTAAATCCGATCCTCTATAGTTAGGAACTCTTCCTGCCTATACGATCACCTAGACTTCCTCTTCCTTTAGGGATATAACTTTTTCTACCCTTAGGATTCAAATCACTAGTGGTAGAGTACGCCCTCTGTGGAACTACCCTGGTATCAATTCAAACCTCGATTCCCCAGGGATAGACTTTTTCATACCCTTAAGGTCACAATTCCAGATTTGACCTTTTATTTCGGTCAACGTTAATATATGCAATATAATTTTGTTCTATTACACATATTGGGGGTCCATTTGTTGACCTCATTTTTGTATGAGGTCACTAAAGACCCACCTAGACTCCAGACAAATCCTAACCCTACATCAATCTAGACCCCAGATCCTAGGACCTATCTTGACCCTAGGATTCTTCCAGATCAATCTAGAACCTAAGATTCTCCTAGAATACAGACCTTAGGACTTAATATAGATCCTAGGATCCTAGTAGAATCTAGATCTCTTCTATGTTCTAAAATTCTTCCAAACTCCAGGCCTTAGGATCCTTCTAGAACCTAAACTTCTTCTAGATTTTAGGCCTTAGGATCTACTCTAGATCCTAGGACTTTTAGACTCCAAACTCTAGGATTTTCTTAGGCTCTAGGATCCTTCTAGATTCTTGACTTCAGAATCTATTCAGACCCTATAACCCTTCTAAAGTCTAGCCCCTAGAATCCTTCTAAATTCTAGGACAGAGTTGGATTCAAATCAATTCAAACTTCTGATCAACCTTAATTCCAAATTAACCTAGATTTCAAACCTATTCAAGCATGTCTAAACTCCTAGGCAACTTAATCCCTGATCTAGACTTTAAACCATTCTTCTATTAAACCTTAATTTTGTCTAATCATTTATGACTATCTCAAATAGTAATAAATGATTTAGATACCCCAAGTTCAAGCATTCAAACCCAATATCTAACTCAAACCCAAAAATCCAGGCTCAAATCCAAAGTCTTAAGGCCCTGTCCTAAAGGCCTTTTTCAATGAATTTTCAAACACTTCAAAACCCATCCAAATGGCCTTTGATTTAGAGTCTGTCAATTGCATACTGATGGGACATGTCTCTGGAGGATGCTCTCAAAATTTGAGCCCATTCTGAGGTCTCTAACCCTAGAATCTAAATCAAAATCCAAAGGTTGTAAAATCTTCAAATATTTAAGTCTATGCCACTGGACCTGCCATCCAGTGGATTTTGGCCCTGGAGCTTTCTCCAAAGTCTCTAATCACTTCCAAACCCTTGATTATGACCCATTGAACATTAAACTATACTTTTGTGGACCCATTTTGACCCCTAATTTACCAGGGGTCAAAATGACCAAAGTACCCATATGGGATTCAAATAGGCATTTGAAACCAAATGAACTCCAAATGAATGCAACCACCTCCAGCAAGTTTCAAATATCAAACCAAACCTGTTGGGCCCATTCCCAGACTTTGGGTCAACCTGATTGACCAAGTCAACATGGTTGACCTAAGAGGCCCTTTAAGGGTCCAAATAGGTGATTTGACTGAAATGACCTATCTAAGCCATGAAACCACTTCTATTGGCCTCCAAATGTCATTTCAAACCTGTTGAGCCTGACCCCAAACCTTGGGTGAACCTGGTTGACCAGATCAACTAAGATCGACCCAAATGACTCTTAATGGGCCCAATTGGCCCATTTAGCCAAATCAAACCCTTTAGACCCTGGGACCACACCCAACAGACTCTAAATATCAATTTAAATATGTTGAACCTATTTCCAGATCCTGGACCCATCTAGTTGACCAAGTCAACCAGGATTGACTCAAAGTCTATTAAAGGCCCAAATAGGCCCATTTGATCCAAATGGCCTATTTAATCCCTAAAACCACCCCTACCAGACTCCAAATATTGTTTCAAACCTGTTAAACCTAGACCCACTCCCTTGACCCATCTGGTTGACTCAGTCAACCTAGTTGACCCAAGCAGCCTTTAAGGTTTTGAATGTGCTTTTCAAAACCAAATGAACTTCAATCAACTTTAAATCCCTTCAAACTTCTTTAATCATTTCTTTTAATGATTTAGATTGGATTTGATTCATTGACCAGTCAACATTTGGTCAACAAAGCCCTTTAAATGGTTCAAATGCCCAAAATGGCTTGACCCAAGCTAGCTCACTCCCCATCAATCCATTCCAGCAATTTTATTTAATTCCAAAACCCTTCCCCATGCCACCTCAGTCACCACATGGCATGGGGACCAGTCAAATTGTCAAATCATTCTTTGGAATAGTCAAATTTGGTCAAAAACCCTTTTAAACTTAATCCCATTTTAATATAAATCATTCCAACTATTTTAAACAGCTCTAGAAGCTTCCTAGAGCTCACCTCAGCCCTTTGATCTTAATCAAACAGCTCCTATTACCCCATGTGTCCAAATGGGGACCAAAAGGGCTTTACACATAGGATGTCCTCTCCATGTCCTTGGCTTTTGCTCCCACCAACTCCCTGGACAGTTGTCAAGCATATGGGAGCTCCTCCTTTGAATCTCAGAAGTTGATTTGATCTGGAGATGCTTGAAGGGGGCAAAAAGGCCCTAAGAGAATATCATTCTCCATCTAGCCCTATCTCACCACTCAAGCCTTCTCCAGGCCAGAGCAAATTTTGTTTTAGCTCTTGGGGGTTACCTCTCCATCCCCCACATCAAAAATCGTCTGTTGACGACGGCTGGCGACGAGATTCCTGCCAAACTGAGGCCAGAAGACCGTCCCAGGCCTGTAACTTGAGATACAGACCTTCTCAACCCTTGAAGTCTTCATGAGAAATAATCTAGGACGATCAAAAAGTTCAATGAGCCCTAAAGCATCAAAATTCATCAATCCAATCAAGGTAAAACCTAAACCCTAACTTAAGACACTTAGATTAAACTAACTTTTTATAAAGCAAATTTTTAGCTGTTAAATAAGTACCCCATTGATTCTCTTCATAAATTGATTCTATGTTTAAAAATTCAAGTCTAATGGCTGATCCAATCGAGAGAACGAGCCGTTTTAGTTGATTAGGGCCTCGGTTCGAAACCTGCATGAGGTGTACGTTTTCTGGACCATTGATCGCGTGATCAACGGTCCCGATCAAGCCTCTCCAAGGCTTTGATCAACCGGTCGCTTGATCTCGCAGTTATCTTCCCATCCGGGGCGATCTCCGCCATTGAATCAGAACCACGGGATCTTAATCCAGCCGTCTCATCTCTCTTAATCTAGATCAAACGGCGGGATTTAATTTCCGCCGTCTGATGGAACATGTGCAGATTCGACGGCCATTACAATCCGTTGCCGCGGATAAGTCAAAATCACGTTAAGTGACGCGTGGCAGACCACCGCCGCGCATTTTGATCAGGTGAACGGAATTACGCCACGTGGCTACCAGCGCTGCCTCTCGGTTTATGCTGTTTTAAAATTAATTTTAATTAATTTTAAAAATCAGAAACTTGTTTAAATTATAATAAATTAAGTATTAAGCCAAAAATTTGATATTTTATTTCAAATTGACCAGATTTTAATCCTCCTTGATATAAAATTAAAATGAATTTAAAAATAGGTAATATATATTTTAAATTATATTTATAACACTTAAATTTAAAATTTAATTAATATTTATTTAAGCATTAATATAAATGTTTTCAAGATTTCAAACCTTATTTTTTAAATAAATTCTTAATATTCAGATAACCATTTTAAATTACTTAATTTAAATTAAAGTTAATTTTAGGTATTTAATATATTTTTAATAATTTAAATTACTTAAGATTCTAATATTTAATTAATTTCTAATTCAAGTAATTTTCAAAATTTCAAAAAAAAAATCTATTTTAAATTATCTTAAATTATTAAAATATTGTGAAATTTGTTTTAAAACTAATTTAAAACTATTTTTGATACTTATTTAAAATTATTTTGTATTACTTGAAATTTCTAGAACTCCTTGAAATTAATCTATTTTCTAAGTATCAAAATTAGTTTTAAAATTATATATGTTAAATTTTGAGAGCATTTGAGAGATCATTTGGAATTTCAAACTTAGATTAAGTATGCTTGAACATGAATCATGGGGGAGATTAGTGAATAGTCATTTTCCAACTATTCACTAATCAATATCTTTTTCTATGTTAATTAATTTCGTATCTTGCATGCTTAGGGTGCACAAACCACTTAGCCTAGGCCCTCCTAGATATAGGAATTGATTGTGATTGTTTGTGCTAGCATGGATGTTACCAAGGGTTAGACAAACCTTGATTCAAGCCCATTCAAACTTAGTGACATCATTAAGGACAATAATTAAGGACATGTGTAGAAAACTTAGAGAAATTCTAATAATTAGGATACACCTCCTATTGATTTGAAATTTGAACCACTTAAACTTAGTGACATTCTCAGACTTAGTAAAAATTTTAACTTGCTTTAGAAATCATTAAGTCCCTTAATCAGCCTAATTAAGTTTAAACCTCTAATTAATAATTAAAACTTACAGAAAATGTAATAAATCCAATTTAAAACTAAAAATTATGTATAACCCCTCTAACTGACTAGATTTGAATTCTTAACCAATTAAAAATAAAACCAAATTGATTTGACAGCAAATTAAACCTTAATTTAATTTTAAGTAAAATTTAATATTTAATTTAATTAATTATATAATAATAATTAAAAGTTCCAAAAATTTCCCAAACACTTGGGAATCTCTTCTTAGGTCATTCCTGACCATTGGGGCTGATTTCAAGGAGTGGGGATCTCAATTGGAGCAAAAGTACAAAAAGGCCCTTTAATTAACGATATTTAAAAATTCCAATAAATACATAAGCTTCAAAAATTCATAACTAATTCAAGAAAAATCCAAATCAGTCAAACTCACTTGCATTCAACTCATAATAATGTCTAATATTTATTAAAATATTAAACTTCCAGAAATTTGTCAAAATCAAAAAGTCAACTTTTTGGTCAAACCTTTAGGTCAAAATTAGTTTAAAACTTTAAACCTTCGTAATAAAATGTAGAAAAATCCAATTTCAATGTACTTACTGTCTAACTGATTGTATTAAGGTCTAGTCTTTTAATAAATTGCTAACTTTTTAGAAAACATTCTTAATAAAAAAGTCAATGTTTGACCCTTTAATTAAATGATTAAAATATTCCAAAAATTCTTAAAATTTCAAAATTGTTTTAAAACTCTAGAAATGTCTAACCAACCCTTAAAACCAGCAATCAACCAACCTTAATTAAAATTTATTAACTTTCAAACTTTAATCAAATCAAATCACTTAATTATACCGGGTAACCCAAGTAATCCAGGCCTACGAGGTTATTAAATTAGCCCCAAGAAAGGTGAAATAAACTTTACAGCCTTGGTGTGAAACAAATGTGGTATTCAATAAATAATTAAGAATCAATCTTAAAACTGACTTCAAACTATTAATACTTAAACTCTAATTAAATCTCCTTTGAGCCTTTCAACCAATCAAATATTAATCAACTTTAACTAATGATCCTATTTAGAACATATCAAAACCACACAGCCTACCTCACACACTTTAGATGATTTGCAAGGATAGCCGACTCTAGTTTTAGGTTAGGCCGGTGTTTACTTTTCTGTGGTGTGCCGGGTTTCAAGCTTTCACTGCATGCTGTTTGCTAGGTTAAAATTGATGTGTTTGTTTACTTATTTTTTTTGCACTCTGTGTTATGAGTAATTGAATATTCCAAATTTCAAATATTAACTGCTTGATATTGAATATTAACTGCTTGGGACTGTATACACAACTGTTGATTATTAGGATAACCTTACATGATCGAGTCTAAAATTTTCAATTTTGATTAATGTAAATTTGATTTGATTTGAGTTGTAATTTTAAGTGATTTGAGATGGGATAACATCCAATTTGGAATCCAAAGAGGAATGGACATCCCTTAGGGGAGAGTCCCTATCCATTTGGAGCTCCAAATTAGGATGATTTTAAAATATCCAAAGAGAAAAGTTAACACCCCTTCCAAGGGGGAGTTTCTTTTCATTTGGATATCCGGACCCGACGATCCAAGAAGCAGCAGAGGGACGAAGAAGTGGATAACAAGAAGACCCATTCTCAAAGTCACTTGAGTCTTAGGATTAGAAATCCAGATTGTTGTCAGTGGTGGCCCGGCCACTTTCCTTTTCTCTAATTCTGGGATGTAATAATAAGTGGCACTTGCCATATGGAATTTCAATTTGAGCTATTAATTTAATTGATTTGTTTACTTGATTGTGCACTAGAACTACCTGCTTTTCTAGTCTTTTTAGTTACATGTAGATTTTGATTTGACCTGGAATCCGATTGTAGGCTCTTAAGGACTTATTAAAATTTTTCTACTTAAATCAAATTAAAAATTTTAAGTTAACATAGAAACTCTAACGATTTAAGAAGTAAGCCTAGGACTGCTGGGAGTTCTCATTTAAAAAAAAAAAGTCTTCATTCAAATTTAACCATTCAATGGAGTCGACCAACATGCACGCATTAGCAACAAATTTAAAAATCTTTAAAACTTTAATTACATTAGCTTAAGCATCAAACCCAACATAAGTCAAAGGGGTCAATTAGGACCCGCTCTAGATGTCGGCCCCAACTTTGCAAACTTAATCTAATTAACGTCCCTACCACTCTATATGAATTAATCAGACTCATAATTTTAAAGCGCCTAGGTGGTATAGCTGGCTCCCCAATCTAGGCCGGGGTAAGTCTAGATTTGTACTGCATTAGCTAGGTTTGGGTCACTTCTAAGTGCCCAATTTAGATTTAGGTTCTGAGGCAAGCTCGGACTATAAGACCTCAACCTCTGGAAATTGAATCCCAATTTTCTAATAAAATTGATCACTTAAACATTAAATCTCTTTCCATCAAATTCAAGCCAATACTTAGGATAGGCTGGGGTGTTTCTGAAGTAATTCAGAATCAAAACACCTCCTACCCTTCTTCTGTTGACTCCAGAAATAAGGTTTTAATATTGAACCAATCCCGTTTGAAAATTCAAACCCTTACCTCCTTTGATATCGATATTTGAAATTCTTAAATAAATTTTATACCGCTATTTTAATCGAGAGTATTCGTAGGAAAATTCCAATTTTCCTACGATGTAATTAACTATGAGGGCTTGCGCTCGTAGGAGATTTAGAAACCCAGACATGATTTTCAAAATCAAGTTTTCAAACCTCTAATTAATTATCTTTGAGAATTCAAAGAAAAATGGTGATCGTTATCATCATATTCAAATAATCGATAATAAGTAATATGATCTTTCTTCGAGAAGATATATTATTTTATTATCATTATTTTGATTATGAAATTAATGATCTCTTATCTGATTTATTATAGTTAAATAATTGATTGAATGTCATTTTGATCTTTCGAGAGCATATGTTGTTCCCCCTTGAGTTTGACTATGATAATTCTGATGAATTTAAAATTCTGAAATTTGAACCCATTAGGGAATGATATGATCACCTCCCGAGGTGATATACTGTTAATAATGACGTGTTCAATTTTAAAATTCAAAATTAAATATCTCCCAAAGAAAATTAATCTTTTTTAAACTACATTTTTCAATCAAAAAATGATCAGTTCAAAAACCTTAGTTATTCCTAGACGAACACATATCGGACAGCGTCTATTCAGGGCGATGTTTTGGATGATTTTCACGGATTTGTACTAATCATCCAGAATGATCATGAGATCATCCTAAATGATTAAGCTATTTTTCAATCATCCAGACATCCATTCAGAGTGATAGTATGGTCGATATTCTTTGATTTGAATGAATCGTATAAGATGATATTTAATTGTCTTGGATGATATGAATAAAAAATCTTCTTGTTGTCTCAATTCATCTTGGCTGATTAAGCTTAATTTGCATTGATCGTACAGGACAATATTAATGTCATCTTGAACGATAAAGTCTTCAAGTTGCAATTAATGAACTATTCCGAATCTCTTCTATATAAGCTCTCTTATATCACCCATGAGGGTATCTTTTGCTACTGTCTTGACCTGAGAGAGCCTAGAGGAGAGGGAGAGATAGAGAGAGGAACTTGTGAGGGGAAGTTTATGAGAGGGTTCACAAGGGTTACTCCAAGCAAGGTTCTAAGTCGTCTTCTCCGATCATCGTTCCTTATCCTTGGGGGTTCAAGGGAGGTCTACTTCAGAAATCGGTCAAGGTTCTCTGCCTGCTTCAGGAGGAAGCAAAAGGAGTTAGGTTCTCTGCCTCACTAGTGTCAGTGGAAAGGAGGTTTTGTAAGGGCTTCTCCGCCTTGCTATGGGAGCAATAGGAGAGTCACTGAGTTTAGTGCATTACCCGGAGGGTGACTCCGGGGAGTGGTCGTAGGTCGAGTTGACCAAACCACTATAAATCTTTGTGTTCTTTTACTACTGATTATTTTTCGCATTTAATTTCGACACTCTTTATTTTCTTTGAGGTGAATTATGATTTGTGTTTTGAGTTTTGATTGAAATTTTTCTTTTAAAATATCAATTCACCCCCCTCTTGGTTAGCCTTGGGCTAGTTCATAAGGGCTTAACATCCCTAATGAACTTTCACAATAAGCCCGATGAATTCCTCCACTACAACCATCCAACATAAATTCTACTAATAATATCTCAATTTATTTCACCATCACTATTAATAATAGACACAATATATCTAAAATGTGTACTTTTTAATGACTTGTTTTCCTGAAGTCACAATCCCCCACTAAATCTATTATACTCCATATATTCAATTTTAGATCTACTCAAATAAAAAACCTTTATACTCTATGGTTGACCACCATAATTCAAGTTTACATTATTCCCTCTCTTGTTGTATATACAAGAAAAAAATATCAGTAGAAAGCATACAACAGGGGACAACCACTAACAAATGTCTAGTGATAACATCCCTATCTAAAGAAAAATGATATAGGGTTAAGGTTTATCCTTGATATAATCCATCTGCAATAGGAAATTACTTGGTCAATCCACATTGTGTTGGAACTTATGTAATAGCTCATGCATATATACGCATAATGACTTGAATATAAGCATGATTAACCCCTTTCTTTTCTAGAAAATTCCATTTAATCATTAAAATATATACATTTCAAATTCCAAAAGAGTCATATATAATAGTCATGGTCCACAATGAGGTTCTTGAGTTCACATCAATTTCCCATGACTCTAAAAAAAAAATAATAGAAAATAAAATACCTATGCCAACAATTTTAGATTAGTCCTCACTCCATAAGGTTCTTAACCTTCCCTAAATATGTAATTCAGTTAATGAGTTAATAGCTCTATAAGTTGCTAAAATCATCTAGTACAATCAATGCACAAAAATAGAAATAATATGCAAGTAATCATTGAGATTAGATAAGTTTAAACATTTGATAGTTAGTATGAACAATATTAATTCATATAGATAATAATATATTAGTATGAATAGTAGCAAGATGATAGATCGGTAATCTCTGTCTCAATTTTAACCCAATGTATCATGTGGAACACCATGAGAAATGTTATCAGATGAATCATTATGAAGGAATATATTATCAGTATATGTCTATATTATGCCCGTATGAAAGTTTCATATTTATATTGCATTAGTTATAAAAGTATGATTAATATAATGGATGTCATTAGTATGCCATATCATGTATATTAATTTGTTTACTACTATGCATTTTATGTTATATAGATGCATGTATATCATCATCATGTGTTATGTAACTATATAGGTCTCATCATGTATCCTATTATACCATATAACCTATACATATCTTATGTTATGTCATGTGTAATCATATGTAGATATGTGATATACAAATCATATCATATTTATGTAAGTTAGGACATCAAATTCTTGTATTATTTTCGTGTATTAGTCATAACAAGTATTATAGGCTAAGCCTATAGGAATCACTTACATAAGTACCACTCTCATCAATCATAAGTCATTTATTTAGGTAGCTTCATATAAGAGTCATCAATTTGCTTCAATTATGTCATATTTGTTAATCTCTTTATGCCTCCCTTTTCAATTCTTTTATGCACTACAAACCTTTATTTAAATGAAAGCACATCGACCCACCCACTTATACAGGGTAACACGTCTATAGAGAACCTATATAAATTAAACCTTAAGCCAGCCTTTCTTGTAGATACACACATCCTATATCATGGATTTATAATTTATAATAGTATGCATCATGTATCAAGTACACATCCGGTGTAGTTAATATGTAGATCATTTTAGTGCTATGAACTATAGTTGTAATATTTAGTATGCTTATAACTATGAATGTCTTATAATTATACTCATGCCAAGATGCAAGCCATTTCAGATTGATACTAATATTTTCATGCCATATTATACCTACTGAGATAGATGTAATAGACTTAAATCATTTTTACTATGCCTTAATTCTTACAATTTCAACACCACTGGCATTAACTTTTTGGTGCTCCAGCACTGAAGCCTTAGGAAAATGTAGATTTAATTCATTACTCTAGCTTGTGGTATGGAAGGCTATGTTATGTCTTTTGTAGGGAGCATTGTGGCCAACGTAATGTCATGCAATAGTTCTAGAACAAATCTAAATATTAAAAATATTCAAATATACTATTCAAACTTATTTGAAAATTTTTGATAGTTGTTGGCAGAGAGGAGAGGACTTCGAGTGAGGTAAACCCTAATTTGAGCCTCTTCTTGTCATTTTTCCCCATTAGCCAAGTTTTGAAAGTTGCTTAGATTAAGTTAACTTAGATTTCTCCTATCTCAGATGTAAAAAAATTAATATTTTTTGGATTCTATAATCATATTTATAATTTAGTTTTACAAAAATATAGTTTTATCATATTCTTGTAAATTTTGTTCGTGTGACCTCTGATATGTTAACAAGATGACTAATTTGATCATTTTGAGTTTTTATTTGAGATTTTTTGCTAGGTGAATTTAAAAGTAGTGATTTTTATCAAATCAAAAATTTATTTTTACATATGAAAATGGTGCGTTAGTTTATTTAAAACTTCAAAATGTTATTATATACAATATATGGTAATTTGGTTATTTAGAAAAAAATCCTACTAAGCACCATATTCTATTGTACATTATGAAGGCATTTTGCTAAATTCTGAATCAAGTACAATTATACTTTATTTAACATAATACATTGAAATATGTGAATAATTAATGAAATGTAAAAATATATTGATAGAGAGAATGGATTATGTTAACTATGAAATATAAAAATTGGCAACAAGAAGGAATTTTGTTAATTATTAAATATGAAAATTTGCAACAAAAAGGGATTTTGTTAATATATATATATATATATATATATATATATATGAGAAATTTGAGCCTAAAGGGATATTACAATTCTAGATTTGGATAGCTATTATAATATTGCATAAAAATAGATTTTATTAGTGAAGAAAAGGGATTTTGTTGGCGGTGAGAAGGAATTTTGTTTGTGGAAAAAAGATATTCTATTAGCTGTGAGTGAAAAGTATAAATTGTGTATTATTTTGATTATATTAAACACATTGAAAATGTATTTTTTTGTAGTATTTGTATAATAATTATGTAGGAAAATGTCAAATTTATAAGTGTTGGGTAGTGTCTATAAGATTACACTGCAACATTATATCGATCAATGTGAAATAGCCAATTTCGACGCGACAGTGCTCACCTTC
Source organism: Dendrobium nobile (assembly GCA_022539455.1). Taxonomy (NCBI): domain Eukaryota; kingdom Viridiplantae; phylum Streptophyta; class Magnoliopsida; order Asparagales; family Orchidaceae; genus Dendrobium; species Dendrobium nobile. Next base: position 42,336,560 of record CM039721.1, on the reverse strand, counting down.
TCTTTTTATAAGCACCGCTGTGTCATATACATTAGCACTGTAGTACAAAATAGTGCCTTTGCACCTAAAATTAGCATCTTAGCATTGGGTGTTTCTAGATAATTCAATGTAGGAGCGCCAACTTTCTAGCGCTGCAACTTCAGAAAGTTATTCTAAACATTGCAACACTCACATTTATTAGCACCATGGTAGTGCAATTATAATTATTATGAGCCACACCAACTTAACGAAGAGATGCACCGATTTAGGTTGTAACCATGCCACATCACTTAAGATTTCAGTGTCGAGGCTCCAGTTCACTTTTCGCAGTAGCAGCACCACCAAATCTAGTGCCGCAGTGCTTAAATATGATACTGTATTAATATTAAAATAAGCCAACTCTTTTATTTATAGAGTTTAGTTCCGTGAGTGTAATTTATTACTTTTTCAATTTATTTCTTTAATGCCCCTTAGTGTAAAATCTAATGGAGGCTAGGGAAGTACAAGATACAATCTCTTAGAGGAACTAGCTTGTTTTTATCTAAGAATCTCTTCAAGGGGAGGATGAAGGAGTGTAAAGAAGAAACTTAGATCCATCTTTGTGAGAAACTTCCTACTACTTCTCTTGTACTTTATTATTTTATGAATAAAATTAATATAAATTGCATGTTATTTATTCCATATATGGCTAGATCTTCTATTTTCAAAAAATGATGTAAAAATATAATAAGTATTAATATTAACTCTTATTATTTAATGAATATAATGATATATTTAATATCTCACATTCATTATTTAATACATATAATGATCATTTGTGTACTTAAAATCTACTGTGATGTATATTGTTGGCAGGGGAAAGTAAGAGTAATTATGAATGTTGAAAAGGAATATTCATATGCCTAGACATAGAATGTTTGAATATTCTAGGTTCTATGGAGATAGTAAAACTATAGGATGACTAACCATCTTACTTTTCACTCCTACAAGCTTGACAAAGATCTTGGGATGCATGTACATGCTCTAATCCTCATATATAATTAAGAGTCTCATTAAGAAAAAATATTATTTTGATGCATTAGTCTAAATTTTTTTTATCAAAATTGTATCAACTATTTTAGTTATTTCCATTCTTGTATAAGAACTCAAAAATCTCAATTTTAATTCAGTAGTATAAATTCTTATTTTTTGAGTAAGTTGTAAAAGTTTTAATTGTAGTATAGTAGATCACTTTATTGTGGGTTTGCCACACTATACTTTATCACTTTATTACTTGATTTGGCACATATATACTTGTATAAATTAGTGGGCTATTTTAAATATTTGTATCGAGGAAAATCTAAGCACTTTTTAAATCCTGCAAGTTCTATATTAGATCACCATTATTTTATCACATCAAACATAACACATCAATTTAATAATTTTTTGACACCATTGTCGAGGAAGTTTTGTACTTATTGCAATTTACTATATTATTGAAATAAGTGTATATATAGACCTACTTGTATCCTGTATCTTTAATCTGGTTTTAAAAACTTTCATAGAATCCAAAAATATTTTATATTGATTCTTGTGTTTCTATTTTTAGTTATTGTATCTTGTTGTATGCTTGATAGATCTAGTAAAAAACCTTTATTAATTAATCCAAAAATAAAAAAGGTCCCTTAAAAAATTTTTAAATCCAAAATGTTTTTAAACATGTTTTACCCAATTAAAGATCAAGGTCATAATAGACCTCTTAGAGAGCATGCTAAATTGTAGTATAATGAATTCATTAGAGTATTAATAGACCTTTTATCTAGCTTAATAATTTTAAATTTAAACTAGTTATTACCCAAATGGTTCAAAATTTTTAGTTTGGAGGAGCTTCAATTGAAGACCCTAACTTTCATTTAGCCAATTTCTTAGAAATTTGTATTACTTTTAAGCATAATGATGTCATCAAACCTAAATTATTCCCATTTTCTCTAAGTTATAGGGCTAAATATTGGATAAATTATTTATCCCAGGACTCTATAATCACTTTGAATGAGCTAATATAGAAATTCCTGCCAAAATATTTGCCACATTTAAAAACGGCTAAGATAATAACACTTCCTTTTCCCATCATGAAGGATAATCCATTTATAAAAGTTAGGAGAGATTTAGGGTGCGTTTGGGACGGCGTCACAGTTGCTTTGCTTTATATAAAGTTATTAAAATTTTGTTTGGGGGATTGCGGCAGAACAGCGGCAGAAAAAAATTCACGGTATAGAGTTGCTTCCTGCAACCTTTCCACTTCTCCGCGGTCCGCTGCGGTCTGCTGCTTTCCAAGGAAAAATGACGTAAATCCCCCTGCTTGCAAGTATTCGTGACCTTTGCATCGCACCGCTTCCGACATCAACAAGATACCCTTTCTCTATTAGAAGCGTAGATCTCCTCCAACTCGTTCACCTCGCTCACCATCGCCGCACTGACCGCACTGATCTCCGCCACCTCGGCGTCAAACTCCTCCCCACCGGCCTCTCCTGTAATCAGCGAACTCCTTTGTCACATACCTGGTGAGCATAGCAATGGGGGCCAGTTTTCTCGCCGAGTGGCGGAGGTTGGCCAAGGAATAGGCGGAGAAGAGGGTTACATTCTTACTACTTGAGAGAGAACTTGTCTTTTATACAATGCATGGGAACTAACAAAGAACCAAGCACCGCTCCATGAGCCATTCTAAAGTATGGTTACTGGGGCTTCCTCCTAAGTTGAGAGATAGGAAGCCAGCTCCAGGGGAGAGCTTAGAGATAGGATGCCATAAAGATAAGGCGCTCTCAAGTATAAAAATAACGAATGGAACAATTATAAAAATATATTTAATTAAAAATTAATGAATTAGAAATAAATTTAATCAATCTAAACTTTTAAATTTTATTTAAAATAAATTTATTATGTATTAATATTTAGTTTAGTTTTATTTAAAATAAAAATTATGAGTTCTTTGATATGTAAAAGTCATAAAATATTTTGTAAAAATGTATAAAAATTTTAATTTAGAATTGTTAGTTGGTTATCGTATATATTTTTTTAAAAAATTATCTTTAAAAGAAATTTCTTTCATTTTAATATATAAGGGTATCTAGGTAATTTGTTTCCACACAGCTGCAGCACAGCAGCTCCACAGTTATATCATCCAAACAAAATATACTATTTTCGGTACAGCAAGTTCAAAAAGTAACTTTTTGTACCATAACTTTACAACCTATTTTATCGACAGCTGCAGCCGTCCCAAACGCATCCTTAAGGAGATACTTAGAAAAAGCCCTCACTATACTTTACCTAATTTTTTTGTTATCCAAACTTTTTATAATAGATTAATAGGATCTCTAAGGTTAATTATATATAGTGCAGCTAGAGGATCTTTTTAATCAAGTCATTTGAGGATACCTATGAATTGAATGAGGCAATGGATACTAATAATTTTTAGTGACTTGTTGATAGGGTGAATCCTAAAAGAGTAGCTAGAGTTTATTAATCTAATGCTTTGTCAATTCTTACTGCTCACATTATGACTATTTCAAAGAATTTTTCTTTTTAGTTAACTCATGATCAAGTTCTTTAATAATATTAAAAGAGAATCATTTGCATTATTCTAAGGATAATAGTATTTTAGGGATTGAAAAAACAAAATTGATTGGAAGAAAAAAATTTCTTATTAGAATCATGATTATTTTTGTTAGTCAAATAATGGTTGTGGAAATAATCAATTGAATCTAGTATAATATAATTGAGGAGGCAATTGGAATAATCCTAAATAATAAATTTTGAATCCTAGACCTTTTAATCCTTCAAGACTTAATCAAAATAGTTAGTATGGAAATAGAAAGTCACCATTGGAAGAGGTAGTGATCAATTGGGAACTCAATTGTAAAGTCAAGTCACTTCAATTAAAAATTTGGAAACTCATTTAGGAAAACTTTCAATTTCTTTTATTACTAGACCTCTTAGGTCTATTCATAATAATATTGAATTTAACCCCAAAGGAGAATTAGAAGAATCTAGTTGAAACCACTTGAGAAGTGGTAGTGATATACCCCAACAAATAATAAATATAGGCAAGTTTGGATGAAAACTATAAACATGGCTTTATTTGGGAGGAAACCCATTTTGTGTTATGGTGTGTTTTATAAATTTTTATATTTTTTATGTTTTATATTTCATGTTTTGTTTTTTTAAATATTTTGTATGTTTATATTTGATTTTGATTAAAGTTATGATTTAAATCCTAAGAAAATTGAGGTGCTAAATTTTGAACTGTTGCAACTTAGTTTTCAAAACTATATTTTTATATTATATATATTTTTGATGATAACAAAATATTATTGTGTTGATTATTATTTCTCCTAACACATATTATAAAATGTTGTTTGGTTTGTTTATATGTACTAACGTTTAAGAGAAATCATACTCCAGACTACAAAAGACTTCAGGATAAATTAGATTAGGATTTATTATAATTAAAGTTTGAACTTTTTATATTTTTCTTGGGTATGAGAGAGTGTGATTGTAATTGGGTAACGATGCACACACACACTGGGGGAGTGTAAAGTTTTTTACATTAATCATATTGTATGATTTTGGGAACGTACGTGATGATTTGACCTGAGTGTTCATCCAAAAAGTAGTAAAATCAAATCATGCCTAGAAAATTTTTAAGTAATGTTCATACTATACGAAGTTACGTTTGTACAGACAACATCTAGAGTTCAAAATGGGCGCGTACCAGTTCGCCCATATGAACAAGTAAATATTTTGAACTGTTTATATTTTATAAAATTAGTTTCATACAGACGACATCCAGAGTACGAAATGGACTTATCCATTTTTGTACCAAATGAAACATAATTTTGGTTAAACTGATTGTACTGTATGATATAGGGTTCATACGGTATGTCGGCCAGTGTATAAAATGCTTTCGTACAGAAATATACCAGATAAATATGTTTAATCTTGAATAGATCCATGTTAGTTTGTACTGTACAATGTTAGTTTGTACATACGTTGACCAGTGTATGAAATTAGTTCGTACATGATCGTATGAGCATTTTTTGAATAAATTGTATGTTTGATGTACGATCGTACTATACGATCCAAGATGGTCAAATTAAAAATTTTCAGTTTTTAGACAGTTTTTCTTATCTTTCATATTTAAGAGTTCTAATAACTGACTAACAAGTATTCTTCTACAAATTTTCTTTTGAGAGTGAGAGTATTTTGGGAGAGTGTGCATATAGAGATCTTGTAAGTGGAATTTGTGAAGGGTATAGAAGGTTGCCAAAAGTCGAGGATCTCTTTGTAAGTTTGTCAAATCTCTTCCCTACTTCTTAGAAGAATCTTGAAGAAGATCTTTGGAGAAGTTCAGTTCTCTATCGACACTAGGAGGGTGTGAAAAGGCCGATGATACTCTACCAACAGCAGGAGGGTGTTAAAGGACATGGTTCTCTGTTGATACCAAGAGGGTATGAAAGGACGACAGTACTCTACCGACACCAGGAGGGTGTTAAAGGATGCCAATTCTCTATTAACACCAGGAGAGTATGAAATGATAATGGTACTCTGCCACGCTGGATTTAGTGGAAGAGTGGATAATTATAAGGGCTTCTCTGCCTTGCTGTGGGAGCAAAAGGAGAGGCACTTTGGTATAGTGCAATACCTAAAGAGGGAGTCTTTAGGGAGAGGATGTGGGTCTAGTTGGATCGAACTACTATAAATTTCTATATTCTTCTATTTTAATTTTGCTGCTTTTTTTATTTTTCTACACTTTTAATTTTGTGGTTAAAAAATTAATTTTGGAAAAAATTCATTGTGCTTAAAATCATAAACTAGTTTTCTATAATTTACTAAGAGATTTTTAAATTACTGATTCACCCTCCTCTTAGTTAGCATTGAGATAATTATAATAGGTCTAACAACCTATATGAACTTTCAAGTGGTTTCAGAGCCTTCTTTCAAAAATTATGGTTTAGACAACTTTTTAAAAATGATCATGACTACTTTTGGAAACCGTAACACACATGAATGATATTTGATCACTAGACCCCCATTGTTTAATAACATCCCTTTTTATTTTTAGAAAATACGTATGCTTACTTTTCTTCAATCTCTTGACTATCACATGTGGATTTTAGTACATGAAGGATACACTAGGCCAACTAGACTTGTAGATGGCATTATAACTGAAACTCCATTTACTAGCTAGACTATAGAAGAAAAAGTCTTAACTCAGTTAAATGCTAAATATTTAAATTGTTTTTTCTGTGCACTTAAATGTAAAGACTATATTTGTGTCTCAACCTGTAGATTTAGAAAGGAAATTTGCGATAGGCTTTGCATTCATATGAAGGAACTAGTGAGGTAAAATAATTAAGATTGAACATTCTATTACATAATTATGAAGTATTTCACATGAAATTGAATGAATCAATCACCAACATGTGTACTCATTTCACACAAATAGTTACCTAATTGCATGCTTTAGGTAGGAAACTAACGAATGCTGAAAAAAAAATTCTTCGTTGTTTGCCTAATACTTATGATGCAAAGATAGCAGTTATAACGGAGTCAAAAGACTTAAATGTTTATTTTATTAATAATCTTCTTGGATCACTAATTGATTATGAGTAAGGAGTGACTCAAAGATTGATTGATACAAGTGAGAAGCAGAATGAGAAAAATATTGCATTGAAAGTGGATGACTCGGATAGTGATCAGTTTCGTCTTAAGGATAAAGATGACATTGCCATAATGATAAGGCAATTCAGAAGTGTTTTTAAGATGAAGCAAAGGAGATGTCAACAGTAGAATAAGGGTAAGTTCTACAAAAATGCTAAAGCTTTTAATGATATAATTTGCTATGAACGCAAGAAGCCTGGGCACATAATCTCTGATTACCTTAATCTTAAAGCTAATCCTAGCAAGAAGAAGGCTGAGGAGAAAAGCAATGTAAGGAAGGGCTAGAAGAGATTATAGAGAGCATTTTGGGTGGACTTGCTTCAGATTCCTTAGAAATAGAAGCAGAGGAGGAAGTCACAAACTTGTACTTAATGGCTGACAAGCTTGATCAATCAGATCAAGAAGAGGTATGTGACTTAACCTATAAAGAGTTATTTGTTATTTATGCAGAAATTCATATTGCCTATAGGAAACTCAAAAAGATGCATGCTAGGTTGAACATAGGGTTTTTAGAATTACAAAAAGAGCATGAATCCTTATGAATGATCACACATTGATTGATAGCAACCACATGACATTATTGGATGAGTTTGATGATTTGAAGAAAAGTATGAATTATTAAAATAATTATATACTAAACTTGAAAATGATTTTAAAATATTTATGGATAAATCTGATAGCAGATAGCAATATTTGAAAGTCAAAAATTTAGTTTTAGAAAGTGCAAACTTATATCTTATAGAGAAATGAAAGCTCTTGAGTTAAATAGGATATCCCCAACACTTGAAGATTTTTCTAACTCTGATTAGAAGCCTAAAATGTCAAAACCTAAGAAAAGATAGAATAACTCACAAATATTGATAAATCCTTTTCCTGGTGTGAAATGTTTTTCTTATGGATTGATTGGGAATATCTCACACACTTGTACTATTCATAGTAAATCATATCTAGTGTGGAGACCTAAGATGCATAAAATAAATCATATCGAACATGCATCTAGATTATTTTTACCAAGAGGAGAATCCAAACTTATTTGTGTTTCTAAGTCTAACATTTGATTATCTTATAGAAATGCTCTCATATAAGATCTCATGAGAGTATTTGGTACTTGGATAGTGAATGCTCAAAGCATATGACTGGAGACTCAACATAATTCATATTAGTGGAAGTTAGGAATGGAGACAAGGTTACACTAGGAGATAATACCACTAGTAAAGTGGTAGGCATAGGTATGATTGGAAATTTGAACAATTTTTATACTAAAAATGTTTTATTAGTATAAGGCTTAAAACATAACTTGTTGAGTATTAGTTAGCTATGCGATAAAGGTTATAGAATAAATTTTTTTCCCTCTAACTTCATAATAAGCTAAAATGGAATTGATGTACTGCATGAAAATAGGGTAAATAATGTGTTCATGCTTGATTTGAATTTTATTTAATCTTTTAATGCCTTTTGTCTTAAAATAATTACTGATGAATCATGATTATGGCATAGGAGACTTTGTCACGCAAGCATGAAAAATATTTAGAACATTACCCAAAAAGAATTGGTTAGAGGAATACCCAAACTAGACATTACTAAGGATCACCTATGTGATGCATATCAATTAGGAAAATAGATGAAGTCCTCCTTTAATGCCATCAAGGATCTAAGAATTAGCAAACCATTAGAAATAATTCACATGGATATTTTTGGACCTGTTAAAATGTAAATCTTAGAGGTAAAGTGTTTGGATTTGTGATAGTTAATGATTTTTCAAGATTCTCTTGGGTTAATTTTTTATTTGATAAGATTGAATCATTTAAGGAATTTAGAAACTTTTATACTTGGATTTAGAGAAAAATAGGGTCTGAGATTTTATCAATTCGAAGTGATCATGGAGGAGAATTTAAAAATGAAAAATTTGAAAATTTTTGTAAAGAGAAAGGAATTGATCACAAATTTTTCAGCATCTAGTACCCCTCAATAGAATGGGGTAGTAGAAAGAAAAAACATAATATTAATTGTAGGTGCTAGAGCCAAGTTTGTAGAATACTCACTTCCAAAATATTTTTAGGATGAAGCGGTTAATACAGCTTGTTATGTTCAGAATAGGGTGAAAATTATCTAAGTTGAACAAGATACCTAATGAACTTCGTAAGTATAGAACACCAAATCTTTCATATTTGCATATTTTTGGATGTAAGGTGTTCATTCATAATAATGGAAAAACTCCTTTAGGAAAATTTGATCCTAAATCTGATGAAGGAATTTTTCTTGGATATTCTAATATTGGGAAATCTTATAGAATTTTTAAAAATAGATCTTTGATAGTTGAGGAGACCACACATGTTGTGTTTGATGAATCTAGCATTTCAGAAGAGCCAAAGTTGGAAGAAGATCATAATGAAAATATCTCCTAAGGAATTAAAAAGGCAAATTTGGTAGAAGATGTTGAAAAAGAAAACCCTTTGCCTAGAGAATGAAAATTTTTTAAGAATCACCCTAAGGAATTGATTTTAGGTGAACCTAGTAAGGGTGTTAGGACTAGGTCTGGACTTAGCAAAGAAGTGAACCATTCTACCTTTATATCGATGGTTGAACCTACTAATATAAATTATGCACTTTTAGATAAATTTTATATTTTATCTATGCAAGAAGAATTGAATCAATTTATAAGAAATGATGTTTGGAAATTGATTGAATGGCCTAAGGATTAAAGTGTTGTTGGAAGTAAGTGGGTGTTCAAAAATAAAATGAATGATTCAGGAGTTGTGAATAAAAATAAGGCTAGATTGGTGGCTAAGCGTATAATCAAATAGAAGGGATTGATTTTAAAGAAACTTTTCCCTTGTAGATAGACTTGAAGTGATAACAATTTTGTTAGCCTTTGCTTATTTTAAAGGTTTTAAATTATATCAAATGGATATTAAGAGTGCCTTTCTGAATGGGGTGATACAAGAGGATGTTTATGCTGAGCAACCTCCAGGTTTTAAAAATTTTAAATTCCTAATCACATTTTTAAATTAAAAGAGATATTGCATGGACAAACAGGCACCTAGGGCTTAGTATGAAAGGTTAAACACTTTCCTATTAGAGAGTTCATTTATTAAAGGAAGTATGGGCACCACAGTTTTTTTGAAAAGGATATGAGATGACATATTCATTATTTCAATATATGTTGATGACATTTTGTTTGGATCTACCAATAAAAATCTTTGTGATTATTTTTCTAAAATAATGAGTAGTGAATTTGAAATGAGTTTTGTTGAGTCCAGTAATTAGGTTGTTAAGCCTAAGTAAGTGTCCCAAGGCTACCAAGAGGGGGGTGAATTGGTAGTTTTTAAAATTTTAAACCCTCTTAAAAATAAAGTTGAACCGAAATAAAATTTTCTTTTTTAAAGTTAGTAGAAAAATATTTTTCAACCACAGAGTTGTTAAAACTGAATTTTAAAAGTGCGGAAACGTAAAAGCTATAAAGTAAATGACACCAGATTTATAGTGGTTCGGTCTATAACCAGACCTACATCCACTCCTCAGAGGCACCCTCTGAGTATTGCACTAATACCAATAGTGACTCTCCTTTTGCACCCACAGCAAGGCGGAGAAGCCCTTACAACACACTCTTTTCACCACTCCCAGGTGCGGTAGAGAACCGTCCGTCCTTTTACACAAAACCCAGTGTCGGCAGAGAACCGTCGTCCTTTCACACCCTCCAAGTGTAGGCAGAGAACCCTTCGTCCTTTCACACTCTCCTAGTGTGGGCAGAGAACCCTTCGTCCTTTCACACTCTCCTAGTGTGGGCAGAGAACCCTTCGTCCTTTCACACTCTCCTAGTGTGGGCAGAGAACCCTTCGTCTGTTCACACTCTCCAAGTGTCGGCAGAGAACCGGACCTTCTTGAATGATCTTCTCACAAGAATCTAGAAGGAAGAAAGAAAAAGAGTGAAGAAATCCAATTTCACAAGTAGAGACTCTTACCTTAGCAATCCAAGTGAAGCCTTCTAGCTCCAGTGGTAGGAATCCTCCTTTGAATGCTCTCTTCCACTCTCTCCTTGGCTATTCTCTCAAAAGGCACGAAGATCAAATGACAAAAAGATTGGGTGGCAGTCTAATTTGGACTATTTATATAAAAGACAAGTGAAACCGCCCAAAAACTGCAAATTTTCAATTCTGTACGCAGTGGATCGTCCTGTACGATTCTGGATCGTCCTGGACGATTTTACTTAAACGATCTGAAACGACCCAATTTGTATATGTGTACGAACTGACTTCGTACATCTGATCGTCCTGTACGAACTTGGTTCGTCCAGTACGAACGGTTATTACAAGGTCGGTTCTAGAAACTGCTGAAAACTGTTCTAAGTCGGTTTGTCGTTTGAACGAAAATGTGGTCGTCTGGACGAAAATTTTCCAGAGAGCCGATCGTCCTGGACGATTATTTATTTCGTCTGGACGAAAATTTTCCAGAGAACCTATCGCCGCGGACGATAACTTGTTTTCGTCTGTACGAAAAAAGTTCCAGAGAGCTGATCGTCCTGTACGATATTTATTTTCGTCGGGACGAAAATTTTCCAGAGGACTGGTCGCCTCGTACGATGGTAACATTCGTCTGGACGAAAATTTTGCAGAGAACCCATCGCCTGGGACGATGATAAATTTCGTCCTGGACGAATAGGACTTAGAAAATTTTTCAAGGCAAGTTCCTATTCGTTCCAAGTGCTCTATAGGAGATAACTGACAGATCGTCCAGTACGATAAATATCGTCCTGTACGATCAGTATAGAATTTCAAGATCTCCTTATTTGTGTGTGTGTGTGAGATTTTATTCACTCAATTACAATCACTCCCTTTCAAAGTTAATTCAAAGAAAAGATAAACATCAATTATACATAATATCTCATGTTGAATTTGAATTGAAGTTTTCGTAGTCTGGAGTCTGATTTTCCTGAAATGTTAGTACACACAAGAGCAAGTGCAAATCTTCTGAAATTGTTAGGAGATAACTATACATTTGAACAATAATGTTTGGAATCATCAAAACTACATAAGTTGCATAAATATAACTCATTCAAATAGCAACTATTCAAACAATCTCCCCCTTTTTGATGATGGCAAAACAATTATTATTAGTATGGTTTCAAGTTAAAACACATTTTTTATCTCCTAAACTCCCCTGAATTTATGAGTACATTAAAATAAGGAGGCATTAAAGAACAATTTTTTTTTTTTTTTTTTTTTTTTTTTTATTTTAAAAAAAATTGCAAACAGAACCACTAAAAAAAGATAAAACACAAAGAACCACTAAAAAAAGATAAAACACAAACATACACAAACTAATAATTTCTCCCCCTTTTTGACAGCAACAAAAAGTGAAGAAGAAAAAGACCAGAAATGTAAATAATTATATGAAATTCATTGTTAAAATTTAATCTAAATGGTGATTGACATAGGGTATGCAATTTTAAACTAAAAACATTAGGTCAATCATAGAAATTCAGGAGATTTAAAAAGTGATATAACATTGTAAGTAAGAAGAATTTAGCAAAGACATGATTCAATTTAGACATTTGAATATAGAAAATCATTACAAGAGAGATGAAGAAAAAATTCTATATTTCAAAATTCAATAGAATATAAATGAACATAAGATCAATTTGAATTAAGAGATTGAAAGAATTTGGAAAGAAGAGAATTACCACATGTGGCGCTTTGCGCATCTTTTTCAACTTTTTGAGCACATTTTTGTGCATCTATTGATATTGAGGTGATTTTGTGCCTCTTTTTCATATTTGCGAACCATTGCGCATTTCTTTTGATTTTTTGTACTTTTTGTACAATTTTCAAGAGTACTTTACACCAATTCTTTCCAAAATCAATAATCTAAAATTTCAAATATTTCTAAGTACATAAATATTATTTGAACAAAGAAATACAAAATAAGTAAACATCTAAATTGCAATAATAATTTTAAATTTTATGTAGTCTAAATGAATAGACATGAATTTAAAAATTCTAATTACAACAAGTTATAAACAACTTTTAAATTTTGAAAGACTAGATTTTCTAATGTAGATAATCTCCAATTACAATCTAATTTAAGCACTATGAAGATTAAATAATACTAATGAAATTCATAAAAAATTAACCACATTTCAATAACAAATCAATACTGAAACAAGTGTGAAATGCATTGATTTATATGAAAAGATTACATTTCACAAAAGCTAAACACAACATAAAATAAAAGACAAATACCTACATTTAACAAAAAAAACATTAACATAACAAAAAAAAATGAGTAACAATCACAACAACACAACAAAAAATACAACACAAGTACTACAAAAACACATAAAATCATCTCTACTGTTCTGGAGGAGGAGGAGGAGGAATGCCACCGAAAAGGTTAAAGTAGGAGGCCATCAACATTACATTGGTATTGATATCATGTACTTCATTTCTAATAACACCAATGTCATGTTGTTGCTGCACAAGTTGAGCATCAAATTGATCAAATCTTTGATCAATATGAGTCTCTAAACGATCAAATCTCTCAATCAGATTCTGATAATCTGACTGAGGTGCAGAGGTATGCTCTCCTTCTTCTCTTTCTTCTTCTTCTGAAGCACTGTCATGTGCTTTCCCTTTTTCTTTTTCTTCCTTGAAGAGCAGTCTGAATGATGTATTGTTATAGTAAACTGGCTCTTCATATTCTTCATCAGGATGCACTATATTGTATTTCTTCTCCAAAATATAGGTAATTAAGTGCCCTAATGAAATGTTTTTCTTTTTCTTCTGATCAGCATGTCCTATTTCTGAAAGCCTATAGATATGATCTATGATGAGTTGGGCTTCATCAATAGGATGTCTTGACATGATTAAAAAGGTTAGACAAGAAAGGAGAGGAGTGATGTTAATCCTATCACCAGCTTTAGGAATAATTGAGGATCTAAGGATATGCTGGATGATTCGGGCATCTTGGGTCATACCTGAGACTCTAGCAACATGATTGTCAATTGCATTTCCTCTAATTACCCTATTTATTTCAAACCATTTGAAGGAGTTTTCTGACATTAGGGTGTGGGCTCTATATCCCTCAGTTCTTAAGTTTAAAAATGCACCAAGATCGTGCTTGGTGATCTCAACTTTTTTCTTAAAAACAAAAGAACTAATGATAGAGTGGTCAGAATTGAAACTCATGTTGGCAAGGAAGTAATGGTAGGTTTGTTTGTTGTAGAGGTAAACGAGAGAAAGAATGAACTGAAATTGGGTTGAGGCGAAGAGGTGCATTACCCGATATTTCAACTCTGCAGGGATAAGAATGCGAGACGGAGTGATTTTTGCTGAAGCAAAACGAGGAAAAGATTCCTCATTTTCCTTAGAAAGAAAGTTGTCTGGGGCATTCCTGTTTGGTTTCTTCACCAAAACCTTTTGTCTTTTGCTAGAGGAGGCCATTGTTGATTTGAAGTTGAAGGGGATTGAAAAAGAAATTTGAAAGTGTGATTTTCAAGTTTGAAAAGCCTTCATATTTAAAGGAAAAACGATACTTTCGTCCTGGACGAAAATATTCGTCCTGGACGAACATAATAATTCGTCTGGACGAAACATGTTCGTACAGACGATCCAATTCGTCCAAAATGTAACGGCTTTTCGTATTCAACACAACTTACGATGCGTCCCTTCGTACAGGCTTTTTGACTTGACCGATCGTACAGACGAAAACAATTTCGTACAGACGATCGAAAAGTATTTCGTTTTAATGACTCTTGAAAACCGTCCCCTACAATGAAACGACACATGTTCGTCTGGACGAACGAAAATTTCGTACAGACGAAGTTCGTATTAAAAACTATCTTATCCACTCAACCGCTGCATTCAATCGTCCCGACGTTTGAGAGAAAAAAAAAATTTCGTCCTGGACGATCACAGATCGTACAGACGATCCAATAAAAAACTGCTCTAAAACGGTTTAAATTTTCGCAAACTGTTCCTTTACACATCGTCCCGTACGAAAATATTTCGTCCTGGACGATTTCCTCCAAAAATTAATTTTGATTTTTTAAATTTTTAAATTAACAAAATCAACAAAAACAATCAGAAACACAGAAAACATAAAACAAAATCATAAATCCAAAAACAATTCATTAAAAAAAAAACACACAAAATTCACAAAATTTCAAAAACAAAACATAACAAGTATCAATGTTTGCAAAGACATTTGAGTTAAGCATTCAAATCAATAACACCAAGCCTTGTTCTTAAAGTACTGAAGGTATCAAAGGCTAAAGGTTTTGTAAAAATGTCTGCAAGTTGATTTTCAGTTGAAACATGTATGAGTTCAATTTCTCCTTTGGATACGTGATCCCTTATGAAATGATGCCTTATATCGATGTGTTTGGTTCTAGAATGTTGAATAGGATTTTTTGAAATACAAATAGCACTAGTATTGTCACAATAAATTGGAATAGTGCCTATAGTTAATCCTAAGTCAATCAACTGTTGTTTTAACCAAAGTACTTGTGCCACACAACTTCCTAATGCAATGTATTCTGCTTCTGCAGTAGATAGTGCCACTGAATTTTGTTTTCTACTAGACCATGAAACTAATGAATTTCCAATGAATTGACATGTTCCAGAAGTGCTTTTCCTATCCACTCTACAGCCTGCAAAGTCAGAATCTGAGTAATCAATAATTTCAAATGAAGAGCTAAACTTAGGATACCAAATTCCTAAGTTTTGAGTTCCTAGTAGATATCTTAAAATCCTTTTTACTGCTGTCAAATGTGATTCTTTTGGATCTGATTGAAATCTAGCACATAGGCAAACACTAAACATAATATCTGGTCGGCTAGCAGTCAAGTAAAGTAAAGATCCAATTATCCCTCTAAATTTCTTTTGATCAACAGATTTTCCCTTAAGGTCCTTATCCAACTGAACTGAAGAACTCATTGGTGTACTAACAGGTTTAGCATTGTCCATTTCATATTTTTTGAGGATGTCCTTAATATATTTGTTTTGACTAAGAAAAGTACCTTCCTCAAGTTGCTTAATGCTAAATCCTAGAAAGTAATTTAAATCTCCCATTAGACTCATTTCGAATTCATTACTCATTGTTTTAGAAAAATCATCACAAAGATGTTTATTTGAAGATCCAAAGATGATGTCATCCACATAAATTTGAACAATAAGTATATCCTTTCCAATTTTTCTTAAAAAGAGAGTTGTATCCACACTTCCTTTTTCAAAAGATCTTTCAAGTAGGAAGGTGCTTAACCTCTCATACCAAGCCCTAGGTGCCTGTTTCAATCCATATAATGCCTTTTTTAATTTGAAAACATGATTTGGAAATTTTGAATTTTCAAAACCTGGAGGTTGTTCTACAAAAACATCTTCTTCAATTACTCCATTTAAAAAGGCACTTTTAACATCCATTTGAAACAATTTAAAACCTTTAAAACAGGCAAAGGCTAGTAAAACCCTAATTGCTTCAAGTCTAGCTACAGGGGCAAAAGTTTCCTCAAAATCAATTCCTTCAATTTGATTATACCCCTTAGCTACTAATCTAGCCTTATTTCTAATGACTACTCCTGAGTCATTCATTTTATTTTTGAACACCCACTTGGTTCCAACAACACTTTGATCTTTTGGCCTTGTAGTTAGTTCCCAAACTTTATTTCTTACAAATTGATTTAACTCTTCTTGCATGGCCAATATCCAAAATTCATCTGAAAGTGCTTGATCAATGTTAGTGGGTTCAATAGTTGAAATGAAGGCTGAATGATTGACTTCCTTGTTTAATCCACGCCTAGTTCTAACACCCTCACTTGGTTCACCTATAATTAATTCCTTTGGGTGATTTTTAGAGAATCTCAAATCTCTAGGCAAAGGGTCTTCTCTTTCTATATTTTCTTCCACATTTTCTTCCAAATTTAATCTATCAATCTTTTGGGAGTTTTCTTCAATTTCTTCTTCAACAACTTTTGGCTCTTCTATGTTTCCATTTTCATCAAAAACAACATGTGTGGTTTCTTCAATGACTAAAGTTCTTTTGTTGAATACTCTATAAGATTTTCCAACACTTGAATATCCAACAAAAATTCCTTCATCTGATTTTGGATCAAATTTTCCTAAGGCAGATTTTCCATTATTATGTATGAACACCTTGCAACCAAATACATGTAAATGAGACAAATTTGGTGTTCTACCTTTTACCAATTCATAGGGTGTTTTATTCAAATTTGATCTCACATTTACCCTATTCAGAACATAGCATGCAGTGCTAACCGCCTCAGCCCAAAAATATCTAGGAAGAGAGTATTCTGCTAACATTGCTCGGGCGGCTTCTATTAATGTTCTGTTCTTTCTTTCAACTACTCCATTTTGTTGAGGAGTTCTAGGTGCAGAAAAGTTGTGATCAATCCCCTTTTCTTTACAGAAATCTTCAAATCTTTCATTTTCAAATTCTCCTCCATGATCACTTTGTATAGAAATTATTTCACATCCTAGTTTTCTTTGTATCCAAGTTGAAAAATTTCTGAATTCCTCAAATGATTCACTCTTATGAAAAAGAAATTTAACCCAGGTGAATCTTGAAAAATCATCTACTATTACAAATCCATATACCTTTCCTCCTAGACTAACCGTGCTTACAGGTCCAAAAAGATCCATGTGAAGAATTTCTAAAGGTTTACTGGTCCTAAGATCTTTATTGGATTTAAAAGAGGACTTCACTTGTTTTCCTAATTGACATGCATCACATAAGTGGTTCTTAGTAAAGTCTAGTTTAGGTATTCCTCTAACCAAATTCTTTTGGGTAATTCTTCTAAGATTTTTCATACTAGAATGACAAAGTCTCCTATGCCAAAGCCATGATTCATCAGAAACAGTTTTCAAACAAAAAGCAGTAGGAGATTGAATACAATTTAAATCTAGCATGTAGACATTGTTCACCCTTTTTCCATTTAAAACAATTTTCCCATTTAGGCTAATTATGCAGCTAGTAGGTAAAAATTTTACATTATAGCCCTTATCACATAGCTGACTTATGCTAAGCAAATTATGTTTTAAGCCTTCAACTAATAAAACATTATCTATGAAAAAGTTTTTCAAATTTCCAATCATACCTGATCCAACCACCTTCTTTGTGGTATTATCTCCAAGTGTAACCTTGCCTCCACTCCTGGCTTCCAGCGTTATGAATTGAGCAGTATCTCCAGTCATGTGCTTAGAACATCCGCTGTCCAGGTACCATATACTCTCACGAGGTCTTGTGTGAGAGTATTCCTGCAAAATTCTCAATTGTTAGACCTGGGAACCCAAACTAGTTTGGGTTCACCTTTATGAAATTTATAATCAGATGCATGTGTGATATGTCTAGGTTTATGCATCTTAGTTCTCCACACCAAATTAGGTTTCATCTTTAAAGTGCAGGTGTGAGATATATGTCCCAAAAATCCACAATTGTTACATTTAACATTAGGAAAAATATTCCTATGTTTTCTTTCATATGATTGTCTTCTAAGGGATTTCATGAATTTAGGATAATATTTAGGATTTGTAAAATCTTCAAGTTTAGGGGGGTTCCTATTATCCTCGAGAGCTCTTATAGTAAGTTTGTAAAATGAATTCATATCCTCCAAGATTCGATTTGTATAATTGATTCTATATGTCTTGTGCTCAGATTCATCCTTAAATTTCTTAAATTCTTTTTCAAGTTCAGCATAGGATGATTTTAAATTTTCAAAATTTTTATTCAAGTCATCATATTCATCAAGTAGTTTCATGTGGTTGCTATCAATTAAAGCATGATCTTTCCTAAGGATTTCGTGTTCCTTATTAAGCTCTTCCAATTCTAAAACTAAACTAGAATGCATCTTTTTAGTTTTCCTATATGCATCATGCATGTGTTCAGAAACTTCAAACAGTTCATCATATGTTAAATCACATACCTCTTCTTGATCTGATTGTTCAGCTTTATCTGCCATCAAGCAAAGGTTGGTGACTTCTTCTTCGTTTTCAGTCTCAGATGAGTCTGAAGCTGAGTCCGCCCAAAAAGCCTTTTGAAACTTCTTCTTGCCCTTTTTTACCATTGGTTTCTCCTCTACCTTCTCCTTGCTAGGAGTGGCTTTAAGTTTTGGACAATCAGTTTTTATATGACCTGGTTTCCTGCATTCATAACAAATCAATTCATTAGAAACCCTGCCATTTTTGTTATACTTACCTCTATTCCATTGCTGGCGTCTCTTCTGCTTCCTCTTTAAAAAGCTTCTGAATTGTCTAGTCATCAGTGCTATATCGTCTTCATCCTCAGGTTGTGAGTGTTCACTTTCTGACTCTTCCACATTTAATGCAAGATTCTTGTCCTTTCTTGGTTCACCTGCATCAATCTTTCTTTGACTTACTCCTTGCTCGTAAGCAATGAGTGAACCAAGAAGATTGTCAATAGAATAAATGTTCAGATCTTTTGACTCTGTAATTGCAGTAATTTTAGCATCGTATGTAGTAGGTAAACAACGAAGAATCTTATTTACCATTTCAGCATTAGTTAATTCCCTACCAAGTGCATGCAAAGAGGTGACAATTTGAGTGAATCTTGTGTACATGTCAGATATAGATTCATTAGGTTTCATGCGAAACAGTTCGTAGTCATGTAACAAGATATTGAGTCTTGATTGCTTAACCTCATTTGTCCCTTCATAAGTAATACAAAGTCTATCCCATATGTCTTTTCCGCTTTTACAAGTGGAAACTCGCATGTAGTCTTCAGATTTTAAAGCACAAAAGAAACTATTTAAACATTTCGCATTTAATTGTGCTAAGTCACGTTCTTCTATAGTCCAATCTGCATAGGGTGTATCTACCCTAATTCCATCAACTAATCTAGTTGGTTTTGTGTAACCTTCCTGGACTAGCATCCACATGCGATAATCAAGTGACTGTAAGAAAGTAGACATGCGTGTTTTCCAAAAATCAAAAGGAATATTATCAAACAGTGGAGGTCTAGTGATAGAGTAACCCTCAGGTGTGTTTCGGTTTCCAAATGTAGCCATCTACGTTAATCAAAAAGTAGTTCAAACTTATGATTTTGAAACTCTGCTCTGATACCACTTGTTGGGTCCAGTAATTAGGTTGTTAAGCCTAAGTAAGTGTCCCAAGGCTACCAAGAGGGGGGTGAATTGGTAGTTTTTAAAATTTTAAACCCTCTTAAAAATAAAGTTGAACCGAAATAAAATTTTCTTTTTTAAAGTTAGTAGAAAAATATTTTTCAACCACAGAGTTGTTAAAACTGAATTTTAAAAGTGCGGAAACGTAAAAGCTATAAAGTAAATGACACCAGATTTATAGTGGTTCGGTCTATAACCAGACCTACATCCACTCCTCAGAGGCACCCTCTGAGTATTGCACTAATACCAATAGTGACTCTCCTTTTGCACCCACAGCAAGGCGGAGAAGCCCTTACAACACACTCTTTTCACCACTCCCAGGTGCGGTAGAGAACCGTCCGTCCTTTTACACAAAACCCAGTGTCGGCAGAGAACCGTCGTCCTTTCACACCCTCCAAGTGTAGGCAGAGAACCCTTCGTCCTTTCACACTCTCCTAGTGTGGGCAGAGAACCCTTCGTCCTTTCACACTCTCCTAGTGTGGGCAGAGAACCCTTCGTCCTTTCACACTCTCCTAGTGTGGGCAGAGAACCCTTCGTCTGTTCACACTCTCCAAGTGTCGGCAGAGAACCGGACCTTCTTGAATGATCTTCTCACAAGAATCTAGAAGGAAGAAAGAAAAAGAGTGAAGAAATCCAATTTCACAAGTAGAGACTCTTACCTTAGCAATCCAAGTGAAGCCTTCTAGCTCCAGTGGTAGGAATCCTCCTTTGAATGCTCTCTTCCACTCTCTCCTTGGCTATTCTCTCAAAAGGCACGAAGATCAAATGACAAAAAGATTGGGTGGCAGTCTAATTTGGACTATTTATATAAAAGACAAGTGAAACCGCCCAAAAACTGCAAATTTTCAATTCTGTACGCAGTGGATCGTCCTGTACGATTCTGGATCGTCCTGGACGATTTTACTTAAACGATCTGAAACGACCCAATTTGTATATGTGTACGAACTGACTTCGTACATCTGATCGTCCTGTACGAACTTGGTTCGTCCAGTACGAACGGTTATTACAAGGTCGGTTCTAGAAACTGCTGAAAACTGTTCTAAGTCGGTTTGTCGTTTGAACGAAAATGTGGTCGTCTGGACGAAAATTTTCCAGAGAGCCGATCGTCCTGGACGATTATTTATTTCGTCTGGACGAAAATTTTCCAGAGAACCTATCGCCGCGGACGATAACTTGTTTTCGTCTGTACGAAAAAAGTTCCAGAGAGCTGATCGTCCTGTACGATATTTATTTTCGTCGGGACGAAAATTTTCCAGAGGACTGGTCGCCTCGTACGATGGTAACATTCGTCTGGACGAAAATTTTGCAGAGAACCCATCGCCTGGGACGATGATAAATTTCGTCCTGGACGAATAGGACTTAGAAAATTTTTCAAGGCAAGTTCCTATTCGTTCCAAGTGCTCTATAGGAGATAACTGACAGATCGTCCAGTACGATAAATATCGTCCTGTACGATCAGTATAGAATTTCAAGATCTCCTTATTTGTGTGTGTGTGTGAGATTTTATTCACTCAATTACAATCACTCCCTTTCAAAGTTAATTCAAAGAAAAGATAAACATCAATTATACATAATATCTCATGTTGAATTTGAATTGAAGTTTTCGTAGTCTGGAGTCTGATTTTCCTGAAATGTTAGTACACACAAGAGCAAGTGCAAATCTTCTGAAATTGTTAGGAGATAACTATACATTTGAACAATAATGTTTGGAATCATCAAAACTACATAAGTTGCATAAATATAACTCATTCAAATAGCAACTATTCAAACAAGTTTGATGGGAGATTTGAGTTATTTTCTTAGTTTTAGCATAAAGTAAAATGAGGAAGGAACATTTCTTAAACAGTCAAAATATATTAAGGACATCATCAAGAATTATGAAATGGATAATGCTAAACCAGTGACTACACCAATGAGTTCCTCAGTGTAATTAGATAAGGACCTTAAGGGAAAATCAATTGATCAAAAGAAATTTAGAGAAATAATTGGATCATTGCTTTACTTGACTGCTAGTAGACTAGATATCATATATAGTATTTGTTTATGTGCTATAATTTAATATAATCCAAAGGAATCATATTTCATAGCAGTTAAAAGAATTCTGAGATATATTTTGGGAACTTAAAATTTAGGGATTTGGTACCCTAAGCATAACTCTTCTTTTGAAATAATTAGATATTCTGATTTAGATTTTATAGGATGTAGGGTTGATGGTAAAAGTTCTTCTAGAACTTATCAATTCGTAGGAAACTTTTTAGTTTATTATTGTATCATAAAAAAGAATTTAGTGGTCTTTTCTACTACTAAAGATAAATACATAGTCTTAGGCTATTGTGTGGCACAAGTTCTTTAGTCAAAATAATAATTAATTTACTTAGGATTTTATTTTGACACTATTCCTATTTTCTATTATAATACAAGTGTCATATATATTTCAAAGAATCCTATTCAACATTCTAGAATCAAACATATTGATATAAGGCATCACTTCATTAGAGATCTCGTAGCTAAAGGAGAAATTGAATTGTATCACGTTGCTACTAATAATTAACTTGCAGCCATTTTCACAAAACCACAGTCATTTTACACATTTAGCACTTTAAGAACTAGATTAGGTGTGATTGATCTTAATTCCTAAATTAAAATTCTTTAAACTTGATTTGTTGTGTATTTTTTTTAGTTTGATGTTGTTTATTTTTCTTAGGTTATTTGTGAGAGTTTGTATGTTTGTGTGTTTTTACTTTATTTATTTTGTTTGCTTTTTCTTTTAGTATTTTATGTTGGTCTTGTTTTTCAATGTTTTGCTTGTCATTGGATTTAAGGTGATTAGTTTTGAGAAGATTTTCTATTTATCTTGTCTTGTTTTAAGTGTTCATTTTATAATGTACGAAAATTTTCATACTATACAAATTTTGCAGCATATTCATGATAGCTTTTTGAGTTGAGCACACAAAACTAAGTTTTTCACTGATTTTCATACAGTATAATGATGTAATCATTCTGTACGATATGTGTTGTTTCATCTGTACGATTGAGGACAATTTTCTAGAAAAAATTAGTTATTGATCACAGATCGTACGTACAAAAACACATTTCATCTATATGATCACGTTGTCAATTTTTCATGGGGATGAACCTAACTGCCAAAAAATGATCTTTAATATTCTGATCATCCTGGATGAATATGTGTTCATCTGTACGATCTAATGGTTAAAAAGTCTGTATGAAAGGACACATCAGAAATGGCATTTTATGAAAAGCCATTTCATTTTTAGCCATGTTCGTTTGTATGTACAAATTTTTTTTGTCCTGTTCAATTTTAAAATAGTACATACGAACTCAACTTCGTACTGTATGATAGGTCAATTTTCTTTATATAGAAGGGTCTTGGATAAGTTTTTTCTTTACATTCTAATTCAATTCCAAAGCTTCTCATGTCTAAATTTTAGCTATGGCTAGTAGTAGAAAACAACCTTTCACCTCTGAGGGATCATCTTCTAGATCTAGTGTGGAAGACAATTTCCTCTCCAAAGAGAATGAGGAAGCTTTTTATAGGTATTGTGCTGCCAAAATAACCCCTTTCTGACTCCTCATTCAAACTGATATCAACTTTTCAGTTATGCCCTTGTTTGCCTCAACCTATTTTTCCTTCATCCTTACACTGATTTATGCTATAATCGTGAAACCTTTTAAATATTCCTAGAAAACATGAAGGTTAATCAGGATCACACTAGGATTATCTCCTACGTCTTTAAGCAGCTTGTCGAAATCACTAAGGAAGATATAGGCAACTTTCTTCACTTAAGAACCCAAGGAGTTAGAGTGTACACACTAACCTCTAAAGCCAACTTTGATTGGTTAGAAATAAATTAAATTCTTTGAGGTGTTGCCCAAGTGAGTCATCTATCTCGTGTGTACACTCTTATTCAAAATGCTTGGATTATACAACATGTTTTGAGAACCTCAATTATTCTAAAAGCTGGTTATCTCATAAACTTGACTCCTTTCTTTTCTACCATCACATATTTGATTATAACTAAAAGACGTTTTGATGAAGCCCAACTTATCATGGATTACATTTCAAACTCTCTGATATTGCGCTTCCTCATAATAAGAGAGAAAATATGGTCTTAGGACATCTAGTTGCCTATACCTTAGAAAAGAAGTATAATCTTATCCATACTGATCCTCTCAATGAACTTCCTTTTTTTACTTTATTGATGCTTCTTTTCAAGCACTTTTTAGGAGGGATCAAAGTTTGGAGGGCAAAAATTCCGAGGGAGAAGAAGCCCCAACAGCTGCACCTAGACCCGACCAAAACCTCTATCAAGAAATGGTATAGCGCTTTGATAGAATGGAAACTCATTTTGATCAAATTGAGGCTCCCTTGAACTAGCAGGATGCTAGGTACAACGAGGATATGGGGTGGATTCAAGTGGATTATAGAGCAATTTGATTTAGTTAGCACTAATGTAGCTATGATAAATAGCTACTTTACGATGTTCAACCCTCAACCACCTCTAGATCAGGGCCCCATGATACTAGTTAAACTTTTGCACTATTGTTTATGATGAGTTTATGTATTTGTTATTGTGATGTTTTCATATGATTCTATTGTTTTCATGCATTGTTTTGCATTTCTGAGATGATGTTAGTTGGATGATACTATATGGAATGATATTAAATGAGAAATGTATTTGTATGTGCTCCTAGATGATCAATGAAATGATGGAATATTTTATTGACTTGTATTGAATTTTATTTCTTGAAATGTTTATATTTTTAGTGTAAAATCTTTAAAGGTTGATCTTTAGAATGAGATTTTAAATTAACTTGCTCTATAAATCAATTTCCTCCCAAAATTTAATCTCTCAAAATTTTAAGTTACGTTATAACTGGATGTATATTAGAAGATCAGTTTCATGTTCTTATAGACAAATATAACTGAGCTATAATTGTTGCAAGATTGATGTCTTATTTTTATTTTATTTCTTTTCAATGTATTAATTCTTATTAATTATTGAAATTTGAATTAATATTTATTGATATTAGAAAGATCAAAAATATTAAAAGATGCACAAAGTGTGCCAAACTTCAAAACACGCACAAAATATGCCAATGTTTGGAAAGGATGAGCAATGTTTGCCATAGTGAAAAGATGCTCAAAATTAGCTAAAATATAAAAGATGCACAAAGTGTGCCACAAAAATAAAAAAAGATGTGCAATGTTGCCAATCGAAAAATCTGTATTGTTCTTTCCTTTGTCGGTCTATCTCTTATTCAAATCTATATAATTAACAATAATCTTCACTATTAAATTAGAAACTAATTAATCTTTATTTCATCTTTTTGTAATAATTATTTTTATTTAATTTGTCTAGAATGAATAGCGAACCTGGTTGACTTTTCTTATCTTAGTTATTCTTTGATTTAAAATTTGAAAATTTTCTTTTTAGCATTTGGAAGTTAATGTAGTATTTGTAATTAGTCTATTTTTTTTTCTTATTCAACTCTTTTGGTTTATCCATAGAAACTTTTCATTTCAAGGTATTCTTCCCTTTTTGTTATTGTCAAAAGAGGGAGTTATAATATTGTTTGATGTTGTTGATTATTGTGTGATGTATGAGTATGAGTGTTGTGTGTATGTATGTTGTGCGTGAGTATGTTTTTGTTTGTGTTTTTGTTCAAGTAATTTTTTATTATTCGTAGTTTTGTTTGTATTTTTATACAAGTAGTTTTTGTTTTTTTTAATTTTTAAGGTTATGTTTTTTGATCTTCATGGAAACTCCTTATTTTTCAATTGGTCATTCATTTAGGGAGAGCCAAGAAGAAAATTTACTTTCTATGTTACCTCAAATAATAATTATTTTGTCATCATTAAAAAGAGGGAGATTATTGCAACTTAATTTTCAAAACTATATTTTTATATCATGTACTTTTTTGATGATACTAAAATATTATTGTATTGATTATTATTTCTCCTAACACATATTGGAAAATATTATTTGGTTTGTTTGTGCATACTAACGTTTCAAGGAAATCATACTCCAGACTGTAGAAGACTTCAAGACATATTAGATTAGGGTTTATTAAAACTGAAGTATGTACTTCTTCTGTTTTTATTGAGCATGAGAGATAATGATTGTAATTTAGTAACCGTATACTGGAGAATTAGAATTTTTTTTAAACTAATTGTATTGTATGATTTTGGGATCATACGGGATGATTTGACTTGAGTGTTCCTCGAAAAAGTAGTTAATTAAATCATGTTTGGAAAAATTTCTAAGTATTATTCATATTGTACGAAGTTACCTTCATACAGATCACATCCAAAGTATGAAATTGGTGCATACCAGTTCACCTATATGAACAGGTGAATTTTTTGAACTGTTCGTACTATATGAATTTTATTTCATACATATGAAGCCTAGAGTACGAAATGGACTTATCTATTTTAGTAGCAAGTGAAGCATGATTTTGGTAAAACTGATCATACTGTATGATATAGGGTTCATACAGTACGCCGATCAGTGTACGAAATATGTTCGTATAGAATCATACCAGACGAATTTATTCAATCTTAAATTGCTTGTACTATACGATGTCAGTACATACATACACTAACAAGTGCATGAAATCAGTTCGTACAAGATCATACAAGCATTTTTTGAATTGATTGTATATATGTTGTGTGATCGTACTGTATGATCTATGATGGTCAAATTGAAATTTTTAGTTTTCTGGATGGTTTTTCTTAACTTTCATATTTAAGAGTCCTAAAAATTGACAAACAAGTATTATTCTGTGAATTTTCTTTTGAGAGTGAGAGTGAGAGTGTTTGAGAGTGTGGATAGAGAGTTCTTATAAGTCAAATTTGTGAAGGGTTCACAAGGTTGCCCAAAGGTTAGGATCTCTTTGTGATTTTGTCAAATCTCTTCCCTACTTCATTGAAGACTCTTAAGTGAAGATCTTTGGAGAAGATTCAATTCTCTACCGACACTAGGAGGGTGTGAAAGGTTAATGGTACTCTGCCGACACTAGAAGGGTGTGAAAGAAAGTCAGTTCTCTACTAACACTAGGATGGTGTGAAAGGATGACAGTACTCTGCTGACACCTGAAGGGTATAAAAGGATGCCAGTTCTCTGCTGACACTAGGAGGGTGTGAAAGGACAACGGTACTCTGCCACACTAGGAATTGGTGGAAGGGAGGATAATTGTAAAGGCTTCTCCGCCTTGGTGTGGATGTAAAAAGAGAGTTACTTTGGTATACTGCAATACCTTGCTGTGGATTTAAAAAGAGAGTTACTTTGATCCCCATAGTGTAATAGTGCTTGTCATGTTTATAAATGTATGCCATGTTTTTCATTCATTTCATCAAGTTTGTGGTGACATTACTACTCACCCTTGAGCATGCTTTTCAAAGCCCCAATCTTCCTGTCAAGCAGACTATGGTGAGTTAGTGTTGGGAGCAATTCTGTGAGGAACTTTATGCTGCAAAAGTGAATATGGTGAGGGAATTCTTTGCAAATCCAAAGGAGGATATTGATAATAAGTGTTATGTGAGAGGTAAGTGGGTGCCCTTTAACTCTATTTCCATTAACCTCCTATATATGTTGAAGAATTTTTACTATGTATACTAGCTATTTTGGGACTTCGAAAGACTCCGAGGAAATTTTAATAGTATTGTGTGGTCCTAATAGAGCATTCACTTAGAAGAAAAGGGAAAATAAAATCATTAACTTCCAAGCCTCTATTCTTACTCAAACATCCAAAGCTTTGCAGTATTTTATTTATGCTCACCTATTACCTAGCAGGAACATTAGTGAAGTCACCCGGAAGCATGCTATTTTGAGCTATGCCATTCAATTTAGGTTCTCTACTAATATTGGAAAATTAATTTATTCATCTTTAAACTATATCATTAGAGGCACTATTTCTCTAGGTTAGGGGCACCCCACATTTGTTTATGCTTAATGTGTTAACGCAGTGTTTAGGGAGATCAGTCTGAGGGGAAATTGTTTTTCCTTCTCTACTTTGACTAAAAGAAAATTTTTGAGTTTTTCCATACAATATTTCAATTTATTATTATAACACTATTTTTAGTCTTTCTAGTTTCAACCATGTTAGCTCACTCCTACTTTTGCTTCTATTTTAAGGTTTGCGAAAGAGTAAGGAGCGAGCCAAATAGTTTTAATAGTAGGCTAAGATGTTATAGATATGTTTTGGATAGTTTAGTAATGTAGACTGAGTTTATATTTTTGTTGTTTTCTCTTTTGCCATGTGCCGTTGTAGACGTACCTCCAATTGTAGATATATTTTTGGATGATAATAATATTTTTTTTTGAGATTTAGCTTCTTGCTTTATATTATATTCAGTAGGGGTTCTATGGTGTGCATAATTTTTAAATTTGTTTTCCTCAGCACTTCTTCAACTAGATTATTGGGTCATGTTTTATTTCTTTCCATGATAGTACACGGTATGACCTATGTGATTTTAGGTCATGTCAGGTCAAGTTGTCATAGAAGTCACATAAGTAGAACACTAAGTTTAAACTGATTTTAAATTAGATGAATTGATTCATTTGGTCTTTAATGAGTTATTTTTGGTTTGAATGCCAACTTAAGGTGATATAGGAAAAGCCAAGCTAAACTAGGATTTAGGATTCGTTTGGGATGGCTTTTTTATTGCTTCTTAAAGCAACTTTTTAGTTTACATTTTTTTTGTACTAAAAAATTATTTTAAGAAGCAGGAAGAAAGCTGTCCCAAATGAAGCCTTAGTTAGGCCCTCCTACTACTAATGAAAAGTAATAGATCAGGAACATGCACAACTAGTTAAGGGATTACTCAATTTAAGATAAAGGTATGCATGTGCTAACACTATACCCAACATATCTAAGCTTAGTCTATTTGATTTTTTTAGCATTAGTATAATTGATTTCAAATGAATATATTCATTTTAAGTGATTAAGAGTAGAGTGGGTTCCTTAGAGTCTTAGTCATACTATTTACAAATATTTGATCAATTTAAGGCCAAACTAGCCTAAGTAGTATGGTATGTTTCAAGTAAATGCTACATTGAATCGTTTTGCTTGACCATAGTATGAATAAACTTGATTAAAGTCATCCATCCTAAGAAATGATTCATAAGACTGACCAGACTAATCTATGATATATAGAAAACCTAATCATCCCATAGAATGGATTAATTTGATCATTCTCAATCAAAAAGTGTTACCTCAAATTTTGCTTTTAATATCAAATGTATAGTCTAAGCTTTTTTGGACTAGAAGTATACCTCAAAGTCAAGGATTCTACTGTGTTTGTGTTTTTCTACCCTAAGGATAGACTTGGGTCCATTTAGGTTATTATAAGATTGAAAAAATCTTAGGCTATATTATTGGACAAACTATACTTAGTGAAACCACAAGAATTCAAAGCTAGGATAATCTTAAGTCATTTATGTGGCTAAAAAATAAGTATAGTTGTAATCAATGGAAACTACTCTATAGCTTCTAAAGAGAGAAAAAAAACCAATAGAATATGTTCATCCCAGGCTAAAATTCAGTAGCTCTAATCCGAGAGTCTAAATTTTGAATCAAGAAGCAGAAAGACAACATGACAATTCGTAATGGGTACTATTAAGCTAAGATAATACTGAATTCTCTTATGTTTAGTCTATAAGGCTAACATACAAAAAGTAAGGTCCTAAGGACATCTCATGCTTCATAAGGTAAGAATAGGAAGGAATCAACATTTGAGGTGTTTAATATTTGACTATGCAAAGTCTAGGGCAATGTCCAGCTAGTAGAACTTAAATATAGTTGGTTTTTGGGAGGTAAGTGACTCAAATCAGCATGCAAGTGAGTTTGAATTCCACTTGTTAAGGTGCACAGGAACTGAGTTTATCAGGTTAAAAGACTATGCTTGAGCTCAAATTATATTTTTTACAATATATGAGCATAATTTTAAGCTTGATGATATTCAACTCATTGGCTTGCAAGTTGGTTTGATTAAAAATCTTAGATCCCAAATTTCTCTCTGCTTTACTTTAACCCAGCTAGAAAGGAAAGGGAAAGCAATTGTAAATCTAAAGAACTCTTTTTCTTTAATAAGCACTACTAGATTGATTGATATTTTCTACAAAGAACTCCTACTGTGTCTCTTCCTCATGCATTGGCTCCACCAATGCCATCTTCAATGAGCTCTTTGCCATGACTTCTCTTGCACTTGTCCTATAAATGCCTTCTCTAGCAAGATCTCTTTGGAACTGCCATCGCCTCCAACTCCATTGTGCTCCCATAGTGACCTCCTCCTAATGCTATCAATGCCATTATTGCCTTCTCCGATAAACTCCCGTAGATTCCATCACTATCTACCATCCTTCTCTAGCAAGATTCTATTATAACTTTGGTTAGTTCTCACAGGTCAAGCTTGGGCTCACTAGTTTTTTCAATGCGTTGAGGTCGAGCTTACTATTTTTTCAGTGAGTTTAGCTAAGCTAATTGAGATTGACTCAAATTTGAGCTCAAGTTCTAGCCTGTCATTGAGAGGTAAGTCAAGCTTGAGTTAATCCTTACTCGAGCTTGGCTCGATTTGTTTACACCCTAGTTAGCTTTGCGCAAGGAATGTATTAGACTAAGACTAGGAAGACTCATCTCTTAACAACTTAAATAAAAAAAAAAGCCAACAATCATATTCGTAAAAATAAAAAAAAGTTCATTGTAAAATAGAGAGGAACATAAATTTATTCTCAAAGTCAAATGCTTTCTCCCCCAATTCAAAGCAGTAGCGTTATGGCTCACAAATTTCAGATAAACATCAACTTTTCCATTAACACAACCAAAACGGCCAAACAGAACATAACTCGATAAGCTGGGGTCATCCAATCCATAATCATTTGCGGCTGAAGAGCCTGCCCCTCATCTCGGCGGCGTCGATTTCCTTCTGCCGGTTAGCCGGTCCATAGTACCCTGTCACTGGATCTGGCATCCATGCCGTCGTAGAGGGATTTTGATAATCCGACGCTACAACCGCTTTCGTATCACAGATCTTTTTTGGAGCCGACTCCGTCACTCTACCTTGTCCTTTAGTCACCAACGCCGCTGCCGATGAGTGGCTTCTCCTGTCAGTTATTATAAGAACAACCAGTAAGTAAAGCTGACAAGCCAACAGATTTATATAAAAAACGTACTTCTGACATATGAACGCCCGGCATACTGTACAAAAAAGAAACGCTCGAGCCATGTAATGCAAATTGCAGAACTAAGAATCAACTCAAAGTTTTTCTAAGGATGTAGCTTCCACTATTTTTCTCTCTCTATGAAGAGTACGTACTAGGGTATGTTACTTAAATATAGACATGAAGCTAGTGGGATGTGTGTGGTTCCAGAAAGAAAATCAGTTATAATTCAACACGTATTGGGGCTAACGGCTACGTGGGCTTGGTTTAAATGCGTGTAGTTCGTGAATAACTTTTTGGCAACAGGCTGAATACAGAGGACAGTTCGCAATTGACTTGGAAAAGGAAGAAGGAAGGCTATGCGTTTAATTTCCTAAGGGATATAACATATGTGGTGGGCGTAATGTTCTGGCTATTTCTTCATAAGCCTTCCATGCAATCGGAGTACACACTTCTTCAAAAAATAATGCGTATAAATAAAATTTTTTTTTACAACTTCTAAATATATTATTTTTTAGTTATCATTTCACTATAATATTGCGTGCACAGCATCTTATTTGTCAACTTATATAAGAGAGGTATTGTCGTTTCTATTAGCATCGATTATTTAATAATAACTCTTCAATGAACATCCGTAACAAACCCGTCGTGTCACAATCCAATTTTAATAGAATTCAATTAAATTTAATTATAACATATTAAATCTAAATCATTAGGCCTATGCTTTAAGCCAATGTCTAAAATGTTTAATTCATTCAATGCTAAAATCTGATCATAAAATTGATTTGAGCGACATATTAATAAAAAAAATAAAAAGAAATTAATTTATATAACAAAATATATCTTCATTTTATTGGAGGGAGAAGCAATTACTCAGATGATAAACATAGCGGATAGAACAAAATTTTTATGGGTGACGAAAAATTTATGATGGCTTTCAACATATTTTTCAAAGATGAACAATACAAGCAGGGGCGGATCCAGCTTCTTTTTTTAGGGTGGGCAAAAATTTTTTTTTGTAGGGGATGGACAAAAATGATTAGGATTGATAAAATTATGGCAAAAAATTTCTTTGAGAGGGGGAAAAATACCCAAAATATTTCAAAAAATACCCTCTAAAATTAATTTTTTTTTTGAGGGTGGGCCTTTGCCCCCGTTCACTAATATGGGAATCCGCCCATGAATACAAGATGAATAATTTCTTTAAAAAAGAGATAAATAGGCTAATGACTCTTCACCTTCTCACTCTTTTTTTTTCTCCTTCTTTTCACACACTTACATCATCCTCTCTTCCCCTTCTTTTATAGTTACTCCCAAACACTAGTCCAAGGTTTATAGAAAAATCTATTACTTTAACTCTTCTTGAGATATGAAAGAACAATCACATTAACAATTCTTGGAATACGAAAGAACACTCACATTAACTATTCTTGGATTATGAAAGAATACTTTGACTTCTAGAGCTTTCTTGAAGCTTCCTTCTTCTTGAACCTTTTCTCCATAACCATATCATCCTCTAATGCCACAAATGATGACATGTCACCACTTTGAGTAGAAAAGTCAATGTACTTCTTAAACCTGAAATAAAACATAACATAAACTATATAAAATTTATAATATATGATAATATAAGATAGTATAAGACTCTCCTCATGTATATGATTTGAGTCATGCTCACCAAGGTAACTAGGATTAGTTTCCAACACACTAATATTTTGTTTGTAGTTTGCAAGTTATAAGAAGAGGACTTGCATCACATGGGCCCCACATGCTTGAGCCTATGTAGGTTGCCAGTCTTTGTGGTAGTAGAGGACCTCGTCGACCAAGTAACTTATCACTCATCTCATATAAGAGCAGCAGTTATCACAATGACATGCCCCCACCCAAGGTGAGCGCCTTACATCCAAGTCTAGCTATAGCAAGTGCCTACCTAGAGGGCCTTAACTAGCACTACCATGACTAGCCAACCCCTGTGCTCATCGTCTCCAAAAACACCACAGCTCATTCTCGTTCTCTTCTATGCGGTCTGAGGCTTAGTTTAGGTTGCAAGCAATTCACAGACATCTCTGAAACATCAAACACCCCATGCTCGGACTACTTTACAAATATGCCCCCTCCTTCTTAACACTACTAAGCTCACCAATACTATGGAGATCACCTTGTTCATACTCAGTACTACTAAGCTTACCTAGAGACATATCATTAAAGCTCTTCAAACCCATTGCTCCCTCAGCTAATCATGAGGTGGTATGTGCCTAAGATAGTCTATGTAGCATTATACTTTTTTATTTTTTGGGATATAACCTTTCCTATAGCCTTTATAATCTTATGAATAATGGGTGATAAGGAGCATTTACATTTTTATGAATCTTCAACATATAGATTTTATTTGTTTAATGATCTTTATACTGAGCCCTTGAGTAATTTTCTCTAGCTTTTCCCTATCATATATTCTTTCTCTCAATTATCACATAGTTTTCAAGTCGTATAACCATAAGGATGACCTTATAATATGTTTGAATTTCATCCATTGATAAATTTAGATCTAGCAACCTTTTTTAAGGTGAGTGAGGACTGATGAATGTGATGAGAAAGCTTAAACCCCTTTAAAAGCTGAGTGTTATGAGACATTAGTATTCTTGGAGAATAATATATACACTACTCATTGAGACCAAATTGAGATGGAGATGAGGATAAAATCCAAGATGCCTTGAGTGAACACTAAAGGTAATAACAAATGAGATAATACACTAAAGATGGATGTTTGTGACATAATATGTAGGTGCCCAAAAGCCTTAGGAGTGTTCACTAAAGATAAGGTAAGAGAAATTAGTGTCATTAAGGTGTTACATAATGAGTTTCTATAAATAAATATGTGAAGTGAATGACATAAATCATATTGTTTCAAATGCCACCTAGACCCAAGGAATGATATATGGTCCATTTTATTATGCATTAAATCTAATTTTATCTAGTTGATGATGTTGGGCTAAACTTTGAACTACGAATTAAGAGCCTGTAGGGTTAATGTTTCAAACATGGATTCAAGGATTATAATTTTGATGATAACAAATATTTTTGGTATTTTTGTTTCTCTACTATTGCGTTGCCTACTAACATTTCAGGTCAATAAGATTAATTGCAATTCAAGCCAGCTCAAGGTTGGATAGATTTGGACTGAGTCATTATGTAAGTGTACTTTGAGTGTTTTTACCTTTTCTTGAGTCAAATGTAACAAAGTGGATCATGATGCTAAGTAACATTGTATACATACACTCAGGGGGAAAAATTCAGTATGTTTTAGAGTTTTCTATTTTTGATCATAACATTCGAGAAGATCCAAAATTGTCCTGGATAATCAGTTAAAAATAGAAACCCTAATTAAGGCATCCTGGTTAAGGCAGTCAAATTAAGCAAATTATCTAGGACGATATTAACATCATCCTGGATGATAGATTCAAATAAGAAAGAATCAGCCGCTAACTCTTTTAGGAATGATTTTATTTTAAGAAAATTTATTGGATGATCCCATATCATCCTGGATGATTCATTACAATTATGCCTAAATTAATTAAGTGATTAAGGAAAGCAATTAAAGTTTTATTTATCGATCATATCATCCCGAACGTTTGTAGGATCATCCTCGATGATCATTTATAAAAAACTTCATCTTCTCTTGGATCACCTAGATGGGCCGAACGATGTGCTAGATGAAAATTTATGATTTTGAACTAATGAACAGGACTATTCAAGGATCATCCTGGATGATATGTTATATTTTTTCATTATCCAACATATATGACTCTAGATGAATAGAATGATGCTGGATGATCTATTGGGTTTTTAACTAATCATACAGGATGATGTTCACATCATCCGAGATGATCAGAACAAATAAGGGTTCCAATCGTCAAGCCCTCCCGATCATCCTAGATAAAAGGGATGAAAACACACAATCGATCATCCTAGATGATCTTTGATAGCTTGTTGCAATGTAGGGAAAATTTTAATCCCTTCTTTATAAGATCTCTTGATTATTCAAGTGGATTATTTTTGTCCTGACCTAAGAGAGCCAAGATAAAGAGAGGGAGAGCATCTTGTGAGGGGGAGTTTATGAGGGGTTTACAAAGGTTGCTCCAAGCATGGATCTGAGTCTTTGTCTCCAGTCATCATCCCTAGTTCCTTAGAGGCTCTAGGGAGGTCTTCTTTAGCAATCAATCAAGGTTCTTTGCCTGCTCTAAGAGGAAGCAAAATGAGTCTGGGTTTTCTTTCTGCTTCAGAAGGGAGTGAAAGGAGTTGGATTCTCTACCTCGCAGTGGTCGGTGGAAATGAGTTTTTGTACAGGCTTTTCTGCCTTGCTATAGAAGAAAAGGAGAGTCGCTGATTTTAGTGAAATACATAGAGGAGAGGCTCTGGGTAGTGGATGTAGGTCAAGTTGATTGAACCACTATAAAATCTAGTGTGCTCTTTCTAATTATGTTTTTGCACTTTAATTTTAGCACTTTATTTTCATGTGCCTGATCATATATTTTATGTTTTAAAATATTTCAAAAAGATCATGCTTTTTGTTTAATATTTTTTTAAAACTACAAATTCACCCCCCTCTTGGTTAGCCTTGGGCTAGTTCATAAGCGCTTAACAACCCTAACAAACTTTCAGAGAATGTAATGAAGTCTATGCGTGAGGGAAAATAAGAAGATATGAGAGAGAAAATATGAATCTAGAAAAAATCATTATTATCTAAGCTAGAGATATAGGAATAATGAAAGTGAGGGATCCATTCTATATAACCTAATAAAAAAAGGGTGAGGAATAACCATAGTTGTCAATGGCGCAAAATAGCGCGCGCCATGGCGCACGGCGCGGCGCGGCGCACCTACGGCGCCATGTTTATGGCGAGGCGCATGTGTTTAAAATAGCACGCGCTATTTGCGCCACATGTGAGCCATGGCGCATTGCGCACGGCGCAAAATAGCGCGCCAAATTATTTTTAAATTTCGGTATACTTATGAATATTTTTTATATTTAAAAATATATCTATATTTTAAGATAAATGACTATTCATTGCCCTAATTTCACGAAAGATTTTCTTTTTGCTTCATCCGCCGAACACATCCCGCAGTCCCAAAGTCAAGGTCGTTGAATCTATCCCGAAGTCGAAGGTTTTCTGCTTTCTGTTTGCTACATTCGCTGCTTCCGCCGAATCCAGCCGAATCTGTCCCGAAGTTGAAGTCGTTATTTCCGCCGAATCGTCCCGTAGAGCAGTGCTTCTGCCAAATCCGCCCCCTCCTTCGTCAGTTCCAATAAAAAATCTTACCAGCTGACTCTGATTTGCAACCTCCGTCTGTTCCGCACAGCTATGTTGTTTTGCATGGCTATTTCTTACAAGAATTTACAACTTAACAGGTATGCTCGGTACCGTTAGGTACATGCTCGATACCGCTAAGTAAATGCTCGGTACCGCTATGTATATGCTGGACACCGCTCGGTACAGCTCGGTACAACTAGGTACCAACTCGGTACAGCTCGGTACAACTAGGTACCAACTCGGTACAGCTCGGTACAGATAGGTACCAGCTCGGTACAACTCGGTACCAGCTCGGTACAGCTCGGTACAAGCTCGGTACAGCTCGGTACAAGCTCGGTACAGCTCGGTACAACTAGGTACACGCTCGGTATTGCTAAGTACATGCATGATACCGCTCGGTACTGCTATGTAAATGCTCGGTACCACTCGGTACATGCTCGGTACCGCTAGTTACATGCTCTGTATCGCTCGGTACAACTAGGTAGACGCTTGGTACCGCTCCCTAATTTCCATACAAACGAACTTCAAAATTCCTGACCCCGCGACCTGACCGGGCAGGTCGAACCCCGCCAGGGGGCAGCGCCCCCTTGGACCCCCGGCAGTCCCCATATTATGTTTCTTGGATAATATTATGTTTCTTTTATCTAAATTTGTTTACTTTTAGGTGATCCTAAAATGTCAGATTCAGTTCAATCTTTAAAAAAAGATCCAGCATGGAAATATGCTATACTAACAAATGAATCCGACAACAACAGTGTGACATGCATTTTTTGTGGTAAAATAACAAAAGGAGGAATTACACGCCACAAACAACACCTCGTTGGGGGTTTTAGGAATGCAAGGCCTTGCTCTAACTGTCCCGAGCACGTGAAGTCTGAAATTAAGGTATCCATATTGAAAAAAAAAAGATTTAAAGGAACAGTTTAATGACATATCAAATGTCAACCTTGCTGAAGAAGAAGGAGAAGACTTTGATGTGATGACAGATGATATTTTAGTTGCTAAACCATCCAAAATGTTGCGGACAAATAAATCTAACACATCTAGTCAAGGATCGACATCTACATCTATCTTCAAAACATCACGACCTAAAGGTCCATTAGATACTTTCCTTACACCAAATCCTGAAGATGTAGTAAAGCATAGAAAAGGTCTGTTTAATAAAGAAATGGATGCAGCTAAAAAAGAAATGAGGGGAAGGGCTGTTCAAGTGTTCAGTAGATGGATGTACGATGCTGGGATTCCATTTAATGCTGTGAACTATGATAGTTTCCCTGCTATAGTGGAGGCACTTGGGCAGTTTGGACCTGGAATGAAACCTCCTAGTTATCATGAGGTACGAGTTACTTGTTTGAAGAAAGAGGTTGGACATACACATGACCTATTGCGACGCCATCAAGAAGATTGTGTACGATATGGTTGTTCTTTAATGGCAGATGGATGGACGTCGAGGAATGGGAAAAGCTTAATCAATTTTCTTGTTAATTGTCCAAGAGGTAGTGCATTCATAGAATCAATTGATGCTAGTTCTTTCTCCAAGAATGCTGTGAAAATGTTTGAACCTTTTTGCAAGTATATCGAGGTTATTGGACCACATAATGTGATCCAAGTAGTCACTGATAATGCATCCGAAAATGTTCTTGCAGGTTTGTCACATTTTTTATTCTAAAGTTATGTTATTTCATGAAGAATTTGTATATATCTTAACTTAAATTAATGACATAACAGGAAAATTATTGATGGACAAATATCCTCACATTTATTGGACTCCTTGTGCTGCTCACTGTTTGGATTTATTAATGGAGGATATTTTCAAAATTCAAAAGCTAAGACGATGTTTTGAGAAAGTAGTGGCAGCACACAGTTTTATATATTCTAGGCCTCGCTTACTTGAGTTAATGAGAAGGTGTACAAATCAAAGAGCACTTGTCAAACCCGCAAAGACTCGCTTTGCAACAGCTTTCTTAACTTTACAACGTTTTCATCAACAACAACTGAACTTGAAGAAAATGTTTACTTGTGAGGAATTTATCTTGGGTCCTTATGCGAAAGAGGCTAAAGCAAAACAATCTCAACATACAATCTTACAACAATCATTTTAGAACACTATAGTGTATGCCTTAAAAATAGCTGGTCCTTTATTAAAGGTTCTTAGATTGGTTGATGGAGAGAAGAAGCCCCCAATGGCTTACATATATGAAGCAATTGATAGAGCAAAAGAGGCAATTGCTGCAAGCTTCAATAACAGTGATAAGTATGATCAAATTTTTAAAATGATTGATAGGAGATGGGAAGTGCAATTACATCGGCCTCTACATGCAGCGGGACATTTTTTAAATCATGAATATTTCTTCAATAACCCTGATATTGCCAAGGATAAGGAAATAGCTGATGGTCTTTACCAATGTATTGGAAGATTATCTCAAGATGTAGTTGAAGAAGATAAAATCAGTAATGAATTAAGTTTATACATAAGGGGTGAAGGACTTTTTGATATTCCTCCAACTGTAAGACAAAGAACTACCCGATCTCCAGGTATCATTATTTACAAAAAATTAAGACTGATTTGTTATATAATATTGAAAAAAAAAATTCATTTCTTCTAGCAGATTGGTGGTTGGCATATGGACAAGGAGCTCCCAATTTACAAAGCTTTGCTATCAAAGTCCTAAGTTTAACATGTAGTTCATCTGGATGCGAACGCAATTGGAGTATTTTTGAACATGTAAGTATTTTATAATGTATGTGTTGATTTTTTATATATGTTCATAATATAGTAATGTAATAATATTTTAATTGCAGCTTCATAGCAAACGAAGAAGCAAATTGGATCATGGTCGCTTAAAGGATTTAGTTTATGTGAAATATAATAGAGCACTGATTCGGAGATTCAATCATCGTGATGTCATTGATCCTATTTCTTTGACAGAGATAGATGATGCAAATGAATGACTAACAGGAAAATTAGATGATGAGTCTGATGAAGAAAATGACTTTATTGTTGGAGAGGAAGATTTAACTTGGACAAGTGTTGCTAAAGCTACTGGTGTTTATGATAAAAGTTATAATATTCGAGAAAGATCTAAAGGGAAAGAGAAAAAATCTTCAATTAGGCATGATGTTGCTATTGAGAATGATGATGAGGAGGGTGATGAAGAGGATTATGAAGTAGGAGACAATGTTGAAGAAGATAATGAAGCTTTTTTAACATTTGCTGATGATGATGATTCACAAGAAGAGTAGATTAAATTCTTGTTTGATCTTTTAAAAAAAGATTGTAATATTTTAATTATGAGATATTTGGATGTTACTTAGTTGAACTTATATATGTTATGATTGTCTTTTATTATTATGACAGCTTGTCTTTCATTTTTAATAATATTTTATATTCATGCTTATTATTTTATAATTTTTATATAGCTTGCGCCATGTTCAAAATAGCGCGCGCCGCGCCGTGCGCTATGCGCCATGGCTCAAAATGGATCTTTGCGCCATGGTGCGCCATTCGCCGTTAACAGGTATGGGAATAACACAATATCTCACTTCTTTTATTGGATTTTTTTATGGGTTAGATTAGGTGTTATTTCTTCTTAGGTTTTATCTCTCATCCAATTTGGGTTGTTTCTACTCTTGGTCCCTTTTTTCATTCATCTCTTCTTTCTCTCTTTTTTCCCCTCTTTTTTTTTTTTTTCTTATTCTCTTGTTCAATTTTCCATCCCCCTTTTTCTTTGGTTTGAAAAGATACAGGGTATGTTTTTGGTATAATAGTTGTCCCATTAATCTTCTTTATTATTTTTCCATTGATGTTGAGTGAAATGGTGATTGAGAAGGGTGAGCTAAGTGAGCTTATTGATCCCATCGATGTTTGGTAGAAGGTCTGAGATCACCCCGTTGAGATGAGAAGGTATGAGTTGTGTCTTGATGAAGCCTTCATATCAACTTGGTTGAGAGAGATGTCTGTTGAGGTGATGTATACTAATAGCATATATATATTTTTTTATTTTGCATGGGATACTTGACTCCAGTTGAGATGAATAAAAATTTATCATAACAAGAAAGGAAATTATAAGGTCACCTTTGTTGAAGTGTCAAATGATTTTTTGGAAGATGTGGCTAGTCCTAATATACCATAATTTAGAGCTAAGCTCCTTCAAAAGTTTTGAGGGAGTCCCTCAATTGATCTATTCTAGGAGAGGAGCTGATCCTCCTTCTACATTATCCAAATGTAACCTATAAGACACCTACAAATATATACCTGCTCAAGTAGTCTTGGATGCATATTTAGTTCTTTGATTTATGTGACCGTTTGAACATCAGATATAAAAACATTGGATAAATAGAAAGCGATAAAAAAGAGGGATCCATAATTTTTTCATAGATTTTGAGGTTTAGAATCTCTGTAAGATAAGACGGTCTCATCCACTGGTTTCCCTATAAATATTAGCTCCAGGTTAGTTTAGTGTTTACTTTTTCTTTCCAATTATGATCCATTCTTAATTTTGGTGAGAAGAACCCTTCCTCTCTCCTTGGCATTTGAGCTTCCTAGAAAGTGACTTACTGATGGGCATAAGGCCTTTGTCATGGATGTTTCCAACAAAAAAGGAGGCCATATCATATAGGTATGTGATTGAAAGAGAATTATGAGTGTTTGAGGACTCAGAAGATTTGAATATGGTTTCTGTACAAAAGAGATGGTGAGATGATATCAAGGGGCTAATTTTCATCAAGGATTATCAGCTATATGATCTTTCTTTGAAGATGAAAGAGTTGCTTCTCCACTTATTCTTGTGGTGGGAGGCATGATTGGTGCATTTGAAGGTCCCGAGGATTGAAAAAACTTACTTTTTTTTTGAAAGTGCATAGGGGAGTGTGAGTGAAGCTATTTTGAAGGAGGTGAATATACCTGGGGAGGAGGCAATTACTAAGAAGATTAGTGTTAGTGCTAATAGGAATACTAAAGAGGTCATTAAGGAGTGGGCTACAGTCAAGTCACTTAAGCATCCATTGGCCTCTTTCTCGCATACCCTATTACCTATCCCAGCCTTTCCCCAAGGTGAATTTTATTGGATGAAATTTTTAGGAGGATGATGACCCTGAAGTTAATAATTAAGTCCAAGGTTGTAGATGAGCATAATGTTGTAAAAGAGGGAGCCATGGTTGCAAAGTGATACTAACTTGAGAGGTGCAGTTGTTTCTTTAAATAAATAGATAGTGATTGTTTGGAGTTGCATAGGCTCAATAGAGGCTAAGTTGTGCTTGCTGCTTTGCAAGAATAAGTAGAAAGGGTTTCACCAACGTGCTTATTACATCATGCAATACCTTATCTGGATGAGAAGACTAACACTGAATATACAAAAGGATTTAATATTGGAGCATTTCTGATGTGGTCCATTACATTGGTTGACTTATTTTTATTTTATTTTAATTCTATTTTTTTATAAGATTAGATGAGTTGGTCTTTGAAAGAATGAAATATTTTCTTTCTTGAAATATCCTACAAAAGTAGAAAATGGAAATAGATTTGTTTTTTTTTTAAAATTCCATAGAATAGGATGGGTTAATTAGTACGCTAAGAATTTTAAGAATGGTCGTAGAGGTTATTGGGGTGAGTGCATTATTGCTTTTTGGATTCCATAATGATAAGAGCTACTTGTTACATTTCTTGTATTAATTTTTATTCGAGATGTTACAGATTCATATGCATAAAATTTGTGACAATAAATAGGAGCTATAAGATTCTGAGGGATTATCTCCACTTTTTTACTCATATTTTCTTTGGTATCGAACTTTGATATCAGGATGCCTAAGACTTGCATTTGACATGTAAGTTCTTTTGTGAGAAGAATTTACTAAGAACTTTGACATGTAAATACACTGAGTATGTCATCAAGCTATTCTATTTCTCTCATGCTGATTATGTTATTAAAGTGGCGATGGATGATGAGCCACTTAAGATGGTGCTAGACTAGGAACTAGTATTTCATATTGATCATTCAATATGCGGGTAGAAATTTACTTTGAGCCTTTCTTACATACCTCTTAGCTCTTTGGTGTTGGCAGTGATTTTGTTCTCAAAAACCGTAATGAGATGGCACCTCATATGGATTGGGTCACCACCAATTATTCTAGAAATCTAGTCCTTAGTTCTTTTTCTCTTGGGTTTAAATTCTTTCTCTAGCTTCCCTAGAGGGAGATTTTTTCTCGTAGCAAGATCATGGCATAAAGTGATTGTAAAAGATTCAATCACTTAATTTTACTCTTCAATGCTGACAAGATAATTGGTGAGTTCCAAAAATTTACCATTATCTTTGGCTATTGTAGGACTAATTCATACTGGAAGGGACCATCTCTTAGGCCTTGGGTTAAGGGTTCTTGCTAGACTACAAGTTAAATATTTTTTTTACATCATGCA
Organism: Dendrobium nobile; assembly: GCA_022539455.1. Lineage (NCBI taxonomy): Eukaryota > Viridiplantae > Streptophyta > Magnoliopsida > Asparagales > Orchidaceae > Dendrobium > Dendrobium nobile. The sequence goes on along the minus strand of CM039721.1, from coordinate 42,293,838 downwards.
TTTGTTTCTGGAATGTTATTTTGAAGCTTCTAAGTGACTCGCCAGCCTCTTTTTCATTATTAATAAAGTTTGTGAACATTTTGGGGGCTCTCTAGTCACTGACAAGTTATACGATGAACATTCACTTGAACTCAGGAAAGGTGGTGGTCGCAAAATTATGTAGGAAAGTGAATCACCTTCATCAAGTCTTCAGAGTAGTGAAAAATAGATGACACTTGAGGGCATCATTAATGTCAGGGAGAGAAGTCATGTACTCAAAAGGTTCCACATGATTCATATAGTTAATTTTTTCTCATAAGGCTTCAAGTTAAGGCAACATGAACTTTGGTAGAACTTGTGCTTCAAAGATTGGCCTTGAGAAGGTGTTAGTCTTCCCTAGTTTAGTTTCTTGGGTCCATAAAGCTTTCAATCTAGAGTTTTAATCTTTCACCTAAGGGCGAGAAAGATTTGTGGTGGGCTATGAAGCATGCACTTCTTTTGTTTGCTAATGATGAGCATCGGGGTAGGCCAAACCTTTGGGCTCATTGGTCATTCATGGTAGATGGCTAGTGAGAGCATTCTGATGGACTTAAAAAATGCTCTTCCATTTCTCTCAATTTATAATTGGTTGTGTACTCAAGATTCATTGTGTTCTCTATGGCCTTTGGTTGTGTGGTAGGCTACATTTTTCTTTCCTTCTACATTTATCTACTCTCACCATACCTAAGAAGATGTTGAATCATGTTTTCTCTAATGGATAATGCTAGGCCATACTTTAATGATTCTTGCGAATTGATACCCTATAGGGAGAATGTAAAGAAGTATGGGTATAAGGGAGAAGGAGAAGAGATGAGAGATAAAGTTGGAATCAAGACAAAATCTTTTTTCTCCAAGACAGAGGTACAAGAATAATGAAAGCTAGGGCACCATGCCATTGAGGTTAAGCTAAAAATTGCACATTACTTTTCTATAATTCTACGTTATAATACTAAGTGGCACTTACCATATGGATATTAAATTTGAATATTTAATTTAATTGATTATGCAGTAAAACTACCTATTTTTTTTAGTCTTTTTACTTGCATGCCGTATTTGTTTTAGCCTGGAATCCGATCGAAGGCTCATGAGGGAACATTAAAAATTTTTTTTCTACTTAAACAAATTAAAATTTTTTACTTCACATAGAAACTCTAATGCTTTAAGAAGTAAGCCCGAGACCACCGAGAGCCTCTCATTCATACATTTTGATACCTTCTCTACCTTGTTAAGTACCTCCTCGTTTGTGGATTCTGGCATGAAACTTGACATATTAGGGTGCAGTCCTTTCAAGGGGATATTATGCATTCCTTAAGAAAAAAAATCTATTTTTAAGTATGATTTTAAAATGGCTTTATATTCAATTTTAACCATTTCATCGAGTCAATATGCATGCATTGCATTAGAAATTAATTAAAATGAGTGAAAAATTCAATTGCATTTACTTTATGTTTCAATTTACCCAACATATATCAAGGGGAAAAATTAGAATTAGCTAAAGATGTCAGTCCCAACTCCTTAAATTCAATCTAATTAACATCCTTACCCACTCTTTCATAAAAGATCAGATACATGGTTTTGAAGCGCCTAGGTGGTTTAGCTGGTTCCCTAATCTATGTCAGGGTAAGTCTAGATCTTGTATTGCATTATCTAGGTTTGGATCACTAATTTTTAACATTCAATTTAGATTTAGGTTCTGAGGTAGGCTTAGTCTATAAGACCTCAACCTATGGGAATCTAATCACAACTTTGTAATAAAATTAACCATTCAAACTTAAATCTATATCAATTCAAATTCAAGCCCAACATTTAGGATAGACTGGGGTACTTTTAAATTGTTTTAGAATCCCAAGTGCCTCTTACCCTTTCTAATTTGATTCCAAAATTAAGTGTTCAAATTTGATCCAATCACAATTGAAAATTTTCAATCCTCACCACCTTTTATATCAAACTTTAAATTTTTAAATAAAATTTTTTCCACTAATTGAATTGAGAGTATTTCTAGGAAACTCCAATTTACTTACGATGTAATTAACTATAAGGGCTTGCACTTGTAAGAGATTTAAAACCACAGATAAAGGTTTTTTTAAAAATTAAAATTTTCAAAATTTCAATTAATTATCTTTGGAAAAATCAAACTCAACGATCATTATCATCATTTTCAAATAATTAATCTTAGACGATATTTTCTTTCCTTAGGAAGATGTATCATTTTATTATCATGAGTTTTATTATGAATTTAATGATCATTTATCTAGATTATTATAGTCTTTTTTTTTTGAAAAATTGCTTATAGCAAAATTATTATTACCCAAACTAATTTTTACAAGAAGATTCCACCTTCAACAATTCAAGAATTGAAGGAGGAACTCCTCCACTAGAGAAATCGTCCCAAAAGAAAGAAGGGAAATGAGCATAGTTAGCACAAAAATTGGCTAACTTATAACAATCCCTATTGACAAATGAAAAAATAAAATGTTGAAAATTATGAAGAAAATCTAAATCCTTAGGATTTAGGAATTCTTCATGATTCCATTTATTCTTTTTTAAGGCATTTTGAAAGATATTGATAACATTAAGGTTATCTCCTTCAATCACAATACATTTGGCTTCAAGCATCCAATCTTTGATATGATCCCTCAAAGATAGAATAGCTAAAAGTTCTATTTGCGCAATATCCCAATGAATAGTATGAAATCCAAAAGCAGCTAAACCTCTACCTTTACAGTCTCTGAAAATACCTCCAATGCCAGTTCTATTGTTGAGAAAAATAGAAGCATCCACGTTCACTTTGATCCAACCCGGAGGAGGAGGAAGCCAAGAGGATTTAGACAGCTTAAAAAGCTGATTGGCATCCCAGTTCTCACGGATTAAGCCATTTTTAAATGAAGAAATAGATTGGATAACAGCTCTGTAAGCTATGACATAGCAGCTATCATCACATCCACCATGAACCAATTGGTTTCTACTATTCCAGCAGTAGAAAATAACAGAGCAAATAAGATTTCCTAAAAAAGGATTGCTGTTAGCCAACCTGCTTAAAACTTGATAACAGTCCTCCACCGAATCAAACTCTGGAGTATCAAAATTCCATTCCTCCAGTAATTTGAAAACCTTCTTTATAAAAAAACATCTTATAACAATATGGTCTGTATTCTCTGTATCCGAGCATCCTCTAGGACATCCTTCATGATTTATTAACCTCCTGTAAGAGAGCAAAGCAAACGTAGGAATGGCATTTTTACTAATTCTCCACCAGAACATGTCAATTTTTGGTTTTAACTTTAATTTCTTCCTCCATTTATAATTTTCGTCTTCGCTGAAAGCATTACACTTCTTCTCATAGATAATTGCTGCAACCGATTTCCCAGAGATCTTTTTGATACATTCCATTTTGTCTTCAATTTGGCTTGAATGAATCGGAATAGATAGGATTAAATCAATCAGAAATTTGCCAAAACAAGTTTTTAATTTGTCAATGTCCCAACTGCCTTTTGTGATGAAATCAGAAACTTGGCTGTATTTATTTTCAATAATAGAGACAAAGATAGGCCATTTATCTAGAGTTTTATCAAGTATCCATATATCTTTAAAAGTATCAATATACTCTCCATTTGAAATACTTCATTTAAGCACCGGAAATAAATATTCAGCACCATTCTGAATTATCTTCCATGTCGAGGAAGGATTGTTGCAATATATACCATTCCACAATACATTCCCATATCTAGCTCTTAACACTCTATTTAAAAGAGTATCTGGATTCATGATGAAATTGAGAGCATGTTTAGCTCTCAATGGTCCCAATTTCTCAACTAAGGATTGCACTCCATAACCACCTTTATCTTTAGGCTTACACATATTACTCCATGAAACAAAATGCATTCCATAATTACCATCACTCTTATTCCATAGAAAATCTCTACACATACATTCCACTTTGTATAAAATACTCAAAGGAATCAAAGAGTGACTAGCTTGATAAGTAGCTAGCGAGAGAACAGATGCTTTGATTAAGGTGACTTTGCCCGCAAGAGAAATAAACTTTGTTCCCCAAATGTTCAATTTGGCTGCAGATTTCTCAATAATTTTGTTGAAATTCGCTTTTACTAATCTTCTAAGAGCAATTTTAACTCCCAGGTAATCCAGTTCTTTTACCATCTTCATTTTGGTGATTTTGAGTAATGCTTTACAATCCTTTCTTTTAACAGATTTACTGAAAATGACCGCTGATTTGTTGAAATTTATCTTCTGTCTAGTCCAAGAACAATAGTTATTTAAGATCTTGAAAATATTTCTTAAAGAAGACTTGTTTGCTCTTGAAAAAATCACAATGTCATCGGCATACATTAGGTGAGAAATTAAAGGACCGTTAGAGCTAGCTTTAATACCGATTTCCTTCCCTGTGTTACCAAATTCTTCACTCAAGAGTTGAGAGCACATAATAAAAAGGAAAGGTGACAAGGGACACCCTTGACTGAATCCACAATTGGCTTCAATCCACCTTGAGCTTTCTCCATTGATGAAAATAGAGAACTTAGGATTAATCACACATTCTAAAATGATTTCAGAAAAGGATTTAGGAAACCCAAACCAATTCATAACGTTTTCCAAAGTAGCCCAACACATGCTATCATAGGCTTGCTCCATATCAATTTTGATGGCTACCAATCCTTCTTTAGCTTTAGAATGCTGAAATTTATTGAATAATTCTTGGGCTAGAAACACTTGATCTGCCATTGATCTCCCTTTGATAAAAGCACTTTGAACATCCGAAATGATTTTAGGAAAAATAAAGCTCATTCTATTCAAAATCATCTTTGCAACAATCTTGTATATAGAGTTACACAAGCTAATAGGACGGAATTTATCAGGAGTTAGTGGAGATACCACTTTGGGAATCAGGATAACACTGGTTTCCTTCCATTCAGGACACAGTATTCCCGAATTAAAAAACTCTTTTATGGCAGACCAAACTTCATTTTTGATAATAACCCAGTATGATTTAATAAAAGAATAAGTTATTCCATCCATACCTGGAGATATGTTAGAACCCAAGTTTGAAATGACCTCCTCTAGCTCATTGAAAGTGAATTCTTTACTGAGCACGTTACATTCTTCAATATTCAGTTGGTAAGAAGGATCCGGTCAATCATTCAATCTACATTGCCTGAATTTCCATTTCTTGTTGAAGTATTTGAGAAAACTGTCTTCAATAATTTGCTTATCTTCACAAAAAATCCCTTCCTCATTTTTAATACCATTAATTTTATTGGAATTTCTCCTTGAAGAAGCATAAGCATGATAGAATTTTGAATTGGTATCTCCTTCATTCATCCAATGAATTTTAGCTCTTTTTCTCCACCACATGCTATGCCTTCCCAAAGTATTGTTATATTCAGCAATTTTTGTTCTTAAGGAGCAAAGTTTGATGTCAGATAAGCCACCCGAATTTGTTTCTTCACATTGCAATTCTAGGAATTCCATTTTCAGTTTTTGTTTCAACTCTAACAAATTTTTATGTTTCTCTTTATTCCAAAAGAAAAGAGACCTCAATGCCCTCTTGAATTTGGAGTTTAAAATTCTGGAAGCCGAACCATTTGATTTTTTTCTCCAAGCCGCTGACACAATAGAGTAGGAAGCTTTATAAGACAACCAAATATCTTCAAAAACAAATTTATTGCTCTTTGTAGTTTTGGATTCCAAAATTTTGATAGCAATAGGACAGTGATCCGAAGCTATCCTAGGTAGATGCTTAACCACCGTTGATTGAAGAAGATTTAGAGCAGCACTGTTGATAAGACACCGATCAAGTCTCTCTAATATTCTTCCTCTTCCATCTTTATTGTTGCACCAAGTGTATTTAGGACCCAAATATCCAACTTCATGTAAGTCTCCTCTATTCATGAATGAAATTATATCCAGTGTTCCTTGAGAATGAACGAATTTCCTGCCTCCTCTTTTGTCATCTTGTGAGATTATACAATTAAAATCTCCCCCAATAATCCAAGGCAAATCATTATTAAAATAATTTTCCAAATCATGCCAAAGCTCTCTTCTTTTATTGCAATTCCTACTACCATAGATGGAAGCAATCATCCAAGTATGATGATTTTTTATTTTCAGTTTCCCAATAACCATTTGCTCATTAGCATCAATAACTTCAAAAAAAACCAAGTCTTGTCTCCAACAAACTAAGATTCCCCCTGATAAGCCTGAAGCCGGATATAGGAAGAAATCCCACCATTCACCAATAAATTTTTTGATTTCCATAGGTTCCATAGATGAAATTTTAGTTTCCATGATACCTACAAACAAAGCTTCATTTTCCTTCACCACTTCTTTTAAATACCTGGAGGCCACTACTTTCCTTGCCCCCCTACAATTCCAAAAAATTAGAGAACTCATTTTTTCTTTGAAGTGGGATTGGACCCACTACAAATAATCTTTGAATCTCCTTTCCTTGTTTTTGATTTAAAAGAAACATTTCCCAATGATCGAAGTTCCTTCTGTAGCTTGAATTTAACTTCTTCAATTACAGGAATTTCCTTCAGATTGGTATTGCTATCAGCTCTTATACCTTCTTTGTTCATTGCTTTCTTTTCTTTCCTACCACTATCGGTAGTAGGATTACCTTCTGGAATAACATCTTCAATTTCCTCTTGATCTGCTATTAGCATGGAAAATTGGTTTTGGCAGCTGATATTGTTCAAACAAAATCCTGGATCAGAGTTCCCACTCCCAGCTTTCATGTTTTTAATATTATTTAGATCTGCTTGGTCTTGGATAACAGACCTATCTAGACTGTCATTTTCTCGATGCATTTGATGGTCACCATACTCCATAACAACCTCCTGATCTTTGTCTTCAGAATTATGATAGGGAGTACTTGAGTTCGCAGGTAATCCCTTAGGATTTACCTGAGTTCGCAAGAAACCCTTTCCCATTGAGTTATTTTCCTGATTAAAGCCGGAACTGCAGATTTCTCCTTCTTCTATTTGTATATTAGAAGAGTTAATAGCCTCTGTTACCGCCTGAGAAACTTCTTTAAGGAAATCACTTAGTGATTTATTTTTAACAGCCACCTCTGTTTCAGTTTTCTTCATAGGCTTGACATAGTTAGGATTGATCCATTTGTTGTTTTGCTTAAAGAAGCATTTTTTCCTGTTGTTAACCAGGATCCAGGGACCGTAAGTGGAAACTTCAGAAGTAGAATACTCCAACGATTTTCCTGCAATTGCATAGTCTCCCTCCACCTCTACCTCCTTAAGCAGATCTTTTGGTTTTATACAATTCTTGTCAACATGCCCAATCTTTCCACAAGCAAAGCAAAGATTAGAGACTTTTTCATATTCTACTTTTTGAAAGAATCTTCCCCCTAAGCTGTCCACCCAAACTCCTAAAGGAAGAGGTTGATCAAATTGGATTCTCACACAAATCCTAGCAAATTCCCTTCTTCCCCAATTAAACATATTCCCATCTATCATTAAGGGAATTCCAACTCTAGAGGCAATACAAGCCACATTCTTTTCATCCCAGCATTGGAGTGGTAGATTAGGCAATCTAACCCATATTGGAGAAGAAAGACCCTTAGTCGAAGAGGAGTTGAATTCTAGAGTCCACTTCTCCATTCCAATTATATGATCATTCACAAACCACGGACCTCCCAAAAGCACAGCTTTAACCATTTCCTCTGAAGAAAAGGAACATAAGAACCAACCACTTCCTAGGATGGTAAAATGAAATTGACCAAATTGCTTCCATTGCTTCCTTAATTCCCATGCAATCATATGAGGAGGGGTATCTTTACCAAATACTTTGATAACCAAAGATTTGGATAATTTATTAGCGTTTGCTTCTTCCAATTCCGAATACATTTTAACTGCTTTTCCATCATTAGATAAAATCAAATCATCTACTTTGAAATCCAAATTAATATAAGGCTTCCTACTCCAAGGACCATTGGAGATCGCTGATTTAGGTAAATCATCAGACACATTAACTGCATTTGATATATCAGCCTTATTAAGATTAGAATGAACATCTTTGTTAACCAAAGGCTGCGAATTTTCATTTATCACGCTGCGACAGAGTCCAGGGATTGCATTCGAATTCGCAAATCGATTAACAAAAATTTTCATTCCTGATGAAGATGCCGAAATACCAGATGAATTCAATGCAGATTTCATGTTTTTAGGAGTTACCTGTTCATCCAGGTATGAAACAGCCTTACCTTTCCCTTCCACATAGAATTTCTTCTGATGCAATGGAACCGCTCCTTCTCTAATCACCAAAGCACCTTGCTGCTTTGCAAAAGTAGTATTTCCTAATCCATTTCCAGAATTTCCACTAGCCTTTATCGGAGAATCACCGGCGATATGCCGACGATCGTCCTCCTCCATTCGCCAGACGACCGTTACCGCCAAGGAAGAAATTTGAATTTGCAAAATCTCCTACCTGATTTTACGGATGTTCTCTCTCCTGATTCACCCTTAACTTTCGACCAAAATTTTCCCTTCGACAAATTTGGTGTTCTACCGTTAAGAAGATCATCTAGATTATTATAGTCAAACACCCAATTAAACATCATTCCGACCCTTTGGGATCATATGTTGTCATTTCCTAAGTTGAATATGAGAACTAGGATAAATTTAAAGTTTTGGAATTTGAACCCATTAGGGAATGATATGTTCACCTCCCAAGGTAATATATCATTCATAATGACACATTCAATCTTGAAATTAAAATCCAGAAATTAAATTCTCCCAAAGATAACTAACCTTTTCAAATAACTTGTTCAATAAAACAATGGTGATTTCATTGGGGATAAATCTCTCTCTCCATCTTTAGTAGTGGTATAAATTTTATTGCATCAGTTGTTTTGACTACCTTTCCTTCCATTGGTCCCTCTGCCCATTTCACCCTTGGTTGAGCGTGGCCAACATCAATTAAGACGTGTTAAAAGAGAGGTGAGCGAGGAACCTCTTTAAAAGTTAGGCTTTGACATTTTGCCTCTAAGTTCATTGGTAGAGCAAATGAATCAAGCCAAACATTTCAAAGCCTTCTTATAGTTATCATAAACTTGCATGCTCAAATAAATCTCAAGCATGCTAAGTTTCACAATTTATATAAAATCCTTCAATCCCAAAATGAAAATTTTAATCCTCTAGCATAATTTTACCTTTCTCAAATTCTAATCGATATCCATATCATAATTCTTATAATTCAATATATTTGATAGAGTATAGATACCCTCTTCAAATTTGAATCAAAACCTAGATCCTTCCGGCAAAGTCGGTCTTCCACATTTCACTCCCAAACAATATGTTGGGATGAAAGAGTCGAGTCATTTTCTTAGAATCTTCCCTCTAAAATTTGTAAACCTTTACGTTGAATGCAAATTCAACATATTGAGTTTCAAAAATAGGGGGAGATGCCGTTGGATTTTCAAACTTTCAAACCTCCTTCCAAAATTATTCAACTTCAATCATCATTGTCATATATTTTCCTACAACACCCTCTTGTAGTTTAGCATATGAAATATAAATTCAACCTTTTCTAAAATGAATTTCAAATTTCAATTCCTCTATCAAATCCAATTTTTGACATTTTACCCCCAAGTCAATCGATAGGTAAAAGAGTCAAGTTGAGACCCCTTGATCTTTCCCTCAAATTTGTAAACCTTCATGTTGAATATACATTCAACATGTTGAGTTTTGAAATTTAGGGAAGATCTTCCAATTTTCAAAAAATTTAAAATCTTTTTAAAATCTTTTAAATAAACCTTTATGCTCTTTGCCATATGTTTCTTATAATAATTCCTTGTAGTTCAATGTATGCGATGCAAATCCAAACCTTTTAATCAAATCCAGATTTTAACTTTTCACTCTAAGTTAGTCAATGTAGTAAAAGATTCAAATCACGTTCCCCAACTTTTCCCTTTAAATATGTAGACCTTTATGTTGAAAGAAAATTCAATGTACCGAGTCTCAAAATTTTAGAAAATCCTATCAAACTTTCAAATTCAAACTCAAGATTCAATCCTTCAAACAAAATATGGACTTCGACATTTTACCCCTGAGTTAATCAGGCGGGTAAAAGAGTCGAGTCAAAGGCTTTGATTTTCCCTTCAAATTTGTAAACCACTTTGTTGAGTGCAAATCCAACCTTTTGAATTTCAAAAAGTTATGGAGTATCTTTCAAATTTTCAAAATAAATTCAAAATTCCTTTCAAATCCCTTTGAATTATTTCTAGACTGCCTTTGCTTTACATTTCCTACAACACCTTCTTGTAGCTTAATGCATGCAATACAATTTCAAACCCTCAATCAAACCCAAGTTTAGACATTTCACCTAACTCCCCCCCCCCCAAGCTAATTGGAGGGATGAAAGAGTCAAGCTAATCCCTTGAATCTTATAATTAATTTGTTAACTTTGTGTGAAATGCAATTTCAACATATTGAGTTTGAACTAACATAAGAACAACCTTTTATCCTAGAGACGATCTTTGAGGGAATTTCAAACATAAATCGATCAAACCTAAAGGGTACCACATGATATTTTCAAATATCAGGGTAGTTCTTTAGGAAGTACCATGCGAGATGAGTATCAAATTTAACATCAATAAGGGCTTTTGAAAATCAAGAATTTCCTTGATTAAAAAAACTCCCCAATTTCAAAATCAGACTTAAAAAACTTTCAAAATTCAAATTCAAAATCAAATATCATTCAAATTCAAAATTAAATCAAATCAAATTCATAGATACTCCAAATTGAAATCTCAAATCCCAAAATCCAATTTTGATCCCCTGTGTGGAGCAAGTTTCCTCCACATACGATCATCCAAACCTGATACTCTATATAGAGTAAGTTTCCTCTACACATGATCATTCTAGACTTGATCCTCTTTGTGGAGCAAGTTTCCTGCCCATATGATTATCCAGACCTGATCTTCTGTGTGGAGCAAGTTTCCTCCCAACATGATTATCTAGATTCAATACTTTATGCTGAGCAAGTTTCCTCTTCATATGATAATCTATACTCAATCTTTTCTGTAGATTAAGTTTCCTCTCCACAAAATTATTTACTAGTGATGGAGTAAGCCCTATGTGGCACCATCCTAGTTTTCAAATTCCAGACTTGATCTCCTATGGGAAGCAATGCTTTCTTCCAATAAGATCCTCCAATTTTCATTTACTTAAGATTAGATGTACGTCATCATGCTTTCTTTCCTTAGGATTAGATCCACTAGCAGTGGAGTACGCCATATGTGTCACCACCCTAGTTTCAAAATCTAGATTTGATCTTATATTAATCAAGCTTCCTGCTCATATGATCATCCTCTAGTGATGGAGTATGCCTTTATTTCACCATCCTAGATTAAAATTCCAGTCCCGATCTTCTGTGGGAAGCAATGCTTCTTTCCTATAAGATCTTACAATTTTCTTTTCCTTATGATTAGATGTGAGTCATCACGCTTTCTTTCCTTAGGACTAAATCCAATAGTTTTGGAGTACACCCTTTGTGGCGCATCCTAGTTTTAAACTTTTAAATCCAAATTTGATCCTCTGTGGGAAGCAATGCTTCCTTCTCACATGAACATCTAGTTTTCTTCTCCGTAAGGTTAGAAGTGAGTCATCGTGCTTTCTTTTCTTGGGATTAGATCCACTAGTGGTAGAGTACACCCTTTGTGTCACATTCCTAGTTTTAAATTCTAGACTCGATCTTTTGTGTAGAGCATGTTTCCTCTCCACAAAATTGTTGACTAGTGATGCAGCACACCCTCTATGGAACCATCCTAGTTTCAAAATCTAGATCTAATCTTCTATGGGAAGTAATTCTTCCTTCACATAGGGTCCTCTAGTTTTCTTTTCCTTAAGGACACGTGTGAGTTGTGGGGCTTTCTCTCTTTAGGATTCAACATTCTAGTGGTGGATAACGCCCCTTGCGGCGCACCATCCTAATTTTAAATTTCAACATTTAGGTCAGATCTTCTGTTGGAGGCAATGCTTCTTTCCCATAAGATCTCACAGTCTTCTTTTTCTTAAGGTTAGATGCTTCTTTCATTAGGATTAGATCTACTAGTGGTGGAGAACGCCCTATGCGGCACCATCCCAGTTTTAAAATTTAAACTCTAGAATTTTTTTTAAACACATGGAGGAGCCTACATGTTGATATAAGTTCAAAAATACAAGGTCCTTAAAGGAACTTTGAGTTCTCCTACTTCTCAAAAGAGCTACAAGCAAAATGACAAAAAACCCTATAAGCTCAAGGTCTTTGCTATGCCAAAATACAAGATAACCTAGAAACAATCTACGATGCACAAGAAGGAGCACCCAAAAAGCGAGGAAGCAACCAACATAAGCTTTCAGTGCAAGCTCCCTGATCTAAAAATGAGTAGAGCAATGACCTGTACAAAACAAATCCTACAAAATAGAGAAAAAAACACAACAAAAAGTATACAAAACTTGCCAACAGAAGAGGAAAAGAAAGTACCACCAATGAATCATATCACCAGGAGAAGAAGCCATTTTAGTCCTTTCAAAGTAGTAGAACTTCCTCCAAAATGCCAGAGAAATCAAAATATCCCAAATAAGCAGCCACGGGTAGAAGAAGAGCAGAAAAAACTAGCTAGCACAACAACTAAGACACCACAAATAATAATAATTAACACTAGGTAATTGAGAAGCTGAGAATAAAAGAATGAAGCAAGAAACCACCAAAATAGCATAACTCCCGTCAATGATAGAGGGAATGAAGCAAGATGAACTCAAGGAGGAATAAGGCACACCAACCTCACTGGATAAAACCTGAAGTTGCACCATCCATCCTAAAGGACCCAGCAAGCATGCCCCCCACCACTCCAGGTAAAACCAGCAACCACCACCCTATGAAGCAAACACCCCCAATCACTCTAGAAAACCCAAATAGTATAGGAAGACATGAACACAGAGTATAACACCTAAAAGGCCCAATCAGTATTAACACAACACCCAAAAAACATAACATAGAGGAGAAACCACCATTAAACATAATAACCAACCCAAGTACCCAACTTATTCCAATAAAACCAAATGTGTAACCAAAAACCATCAATTACTTAATATCTCTAATAATATAAAAATCCTCAGGGTCGTAAACTGAGTCCACACCATAAAATAAGCATTGAATATGAAGGGAAAGTTCAACTCAATAGTAATACTAGTAATGTCAAGGGTCATACAACTTCTTAACCCATAGAGAATGGAAGTAAAAAAAGCCAAATGAGGATTACCCTTAAAAGGCCCCACAAAGTCAAGAATAACATTAGCATAGCCGTATCTGATGATGCCTCCATACCCCATATTGTTATTCTCATACTCAGCAATAACATTCAGCTTGAGACAACTCACCACCGGTTTAACCTAATAGACTAGACGAGGAAGGGTAGGAAACAAAGAGAACTGCAACCTGATACCTAAATATGAAGCAACATTATAACAATTTTTGAACCCTTTCATAAAAAAGTAAATTAATAGAAACCAAGCAGAGTAATTTATCATTCAAATTTAAACTCTATAATTCAATCTTCTTTTCCTTAAGGTTAGGTTTCCACTTCCTTTCTGTTTAAGCCTACTAGTGGTAGAGCATGCCTTCCCATCACTACTCTAGTATCTATTTAAAATTCAATCTTTTAGGGTTAGGTTTTCCCTCTCCTCAGAATCAAATCCAGACTCGGTCCTCTATAGTTAGGAGTTCTTCCTTCCTATATGATCTTTTAATCTTCTTTTCCTTCAGGTTAGGTCATTTCCTTCCTTAGGATTAGATCTACTAGTGGTGGAGAACATTCTTTATGGCACCATCCTAGTTTTTAATTTCAATTTCAAATCCTAAAATCAAGATTTTTTCCTTAGGGTTTAGGTTTTTTCCTTCCCTTAGGACCATATCTATTAGTGGTAAAGTACGCCTTTCCAGGCATTACCCTAGTATCAATTCAAACTTGATTCCTTAGGGTTATATTTCTACCTTCCCTTAGGAATAGAATTCTAGACTTAATGTTTTCAATTCGATCAATGCTAATATGTGCAATAGAACTTCATTCTATTACACATATTGGGGGTCTATTTGTTGACCTCATTTTTGTATGAGGTCTTCATAACCAATCCAGTATCTAGACATATCTTGGCCCTAGGATCCACCTAAGTCCTAAAGCGATCTAACCCTATGATCTACCCAGACCCTAGAGCAATCCATACCCTAGGATCATCCTAGAGCTTAGATCAATATAGGTTCAAATTAACTTAGACCTCAAACCTATCCAAATTTCAAACCTAGCTTAAAATTTGATCTAGCCTCTAATCTAGCTTCAATCCTATCCAATCACTTATGATCATCTAAATGATCATAAATGATTTGGGTAATTCTATTTCAAATATTTAAACCCAAAATCCAATTCAAATCTAGAAATTTAGATCAAAATCCAAGTCCAAAGGCTTAGGTCCTGAAAGCTTTTTCTAGTGATTTTCAAACACTTTAAACCCTCATCAAATGATCCCCGATTCATGATCTATCAATTGAATATTTATTAGGCATATCCATAAGGTATACCAACAATTTTGAGCTCATTTTGATACCTTTAATCCTGAAAACTTGATTGAAATCCAAAGGCTATAAAATATTTAAATATTTATGGCCTATAACACTAGACTTGCCACCTAGTAGATTTTGACCATGAAGCCTTATCCAAAGCCTCTAACCACATCTAGACCATTGATTATGACATGTTAATTCATTAAAATACATTTTGGTTGACCCACTTTGACCCTCAATTGATCCGGGGTTAAAATGACCAAAATGCCCCTTAAGGGTAATTTCAAAATTTTCACCAAACTTCAACTTGGCATTTTCAAATCAAATCTTGAGACTTCTTCCAATGCATCCTAATAATCAATAGAAGTGAAATGGACTCAAGCCCAAACCCTGGTCAAGTTTGGTTGACCAGGTCAACCCAAAATGACCAAAATACTCCTAAGGGGTGTTCATTTCAAACCAAATGGCCTCCTTTTGACTTGAGACCACTTCCAATAGATTTCAATTATCAAGCAAAATATGTTGTATCCAAATCCAGGCCTTGGGTCAACCTAGTTGACTAAGTCAACTTAAGTTGACCACATAGGCCCTTTAAGGTCAAAATAGTCAGTTTGACTAAATGGACCTTCCCAAACCATGGGAGCACCTCTAATAGTCTTATAATATCATTTTAGAACTATTGAGCCTAAATCTAGCTTAAGGTTTACTTTATTGACCATGTCAACCTAGGTCTGCCCAATAACGCATTAAGGGCCCAAATAAATAATTTGGCCTAGATAAGATTCTTGATCCCTCAAACCACTGCAACCAGACTCAAAAAATGATTCCAGACCTATTAAGATCTTATCCAACCCTTAGGTCAACTTGGTTGTCTAGGTCAACTTAGGTTGACCCATTGACCCATTAAGGGTTAGACCATTCTGATCCTTAAAAATACCTCTACCACACTCCAAATTCTATTTCAAAATTTTTTAGTCCAAACCCAAGTCCTGGGTCATCATGTTTGACCAAGTCAACCTAGGTTGACCAAATCAACCCTTAAGCCTTTTCACATCTAATTCAACCCCAAATTAATCTCAAACCTACTCAAACTTCTCTGGTTACATCTCCCCCTGTGATTTGGAGTGGATTGGACCTTTAACTAATCAAAAAATTGACTTGGTCAACTTAGCCCAAGTCTAATCAAATGAGACCCATTTAGGTCAAATTTCTTCAAGCACTCAATTGAAACCTTCCAAATTCTCAAACCTATTTTATTTGATGCCTTGAATATTTCTAGAACCACCTCAAGTTAAATCACATGCATTTTGACCAACTCAAATTCTTTTTGACTTTGTTAAAATCTATTTAAGCTCTCACATTTTCATTCAAATCCTAACATTCTAGCATTATGACCCTTCAAACTATCTCAACTAGCCCTTAAAGCCACCTAGGTGCCACCTAACCTATTTTTGACTAGTTGACTTATCAACATAGTCTACAAACTCCTTTAAATGGCTTAAATATTCAAATGGCTTAACCTAAGCTAACCCACGCCCTATGAAATGATCCCAGCATCTCTAATCACTCACTAGAACATTTTTAAGCCTTCCCTAATCCCTAGTTTAAGCCTTAAGCAACCTAAGTGGTCCAAAAATCTCTCAAAAAGATATAAGGCCTTTATACCTCATATCATTTAGTTGTCCTTCTTCCAACCTTTCTAATCACCCCAAGGCATGTGGAAGGCATCAAGGGAGCTAGCCAACTGATCAAGGCCATCCATTTAATCCAAAGACACTTGAATTGGCACTACCGCTGTCGCACAACCTCCATTTTAAATAAAATTGAATATAAATTAGTTTTAAATCTTATTTTTACTAGAAAATTTAAAAAAATGTTGAAAATCAAATATTAATAAAAAAACATTATAATATATCAAATTGATCCTATTTTAATTCTCTTTAATTTAAGATTAAATAAGTTTTAAAATAATTAACATATTTTAGAATATTAAAATTATTAATTATTATTATTTTTAATTAATATTTAATAAAAAATTAAATATTTTTTAAAAATAAATATTTTATTTTAAAAATTCTTTAACTTTCTCATATAATATTTAGAATATTTTCTTTTTAAAATTAAATTATAATTGAATCTATCTTCTTTAAATATTTTAAATTAATTCAATATTCTAATATTTAATTGGTATTAAAATTAAAATTAACTTAATTATTTTAAATGATGAAATTATTATTTTAAGATATTTTAATTAACTTATAGAAATATTTTTTTTAAACATTTTAAAAAATATGAGATTTAATTTAAAATATTTAACATAATTTAAATATGTTATATTATTTAAATATTTAAATAAGTAATATTTAATTAGTTGAATATGTTTATATTTTCAAAAATTATAAGTTTAAAATAAATATTTTTAAAAATTAAAAGATTATTTTAAAATTTTTTTAATTTTAAATTAAAATTAAAATTAAGTTAAGTTATATTTTATATTTTAAATATTTTTTACTGAATTAAATATTTAGAAATGTAATTAATATTTAATTAGAATTAAATTTAACTAATTTTAAAAATTCAATGAAAATTATTTTAAATAATTTCAAAATATGAGAAAACATTTAAGATTTAATTCAATTTAATTTGAAAATTATTTAAATAAAAAGAAATTTTAATTTATTTTAAATACATTTGATTAACATAAACCTAAAAAATTCAATAGAAATTCAACTTAATTAAAAAAATGCAAATAATATATGAAATTTTTTTTAGATATTTAAATATTTTAATTTTAAAGTAATTTAAAATTTAAAATTTAATTTTTTAAATAATTATAATTATTTGAATATTAAAATATTTAAAAAATATTTAATTAAATATTTCAAAATTAAAAGTTTAGCTTTAAATTAATTTAAGGATTCAGAGGGTTCTCTCAAAAGTGTATTTAAATTATTTTGATGATATTTGAAGTTTTAAATTAAAAAACTTATGTTTTCATATATATATATATATATATATATATATATATATATATATATATATATATATATTAGAGATCCATTGGAATTTTAAACATAGATTGAGCTTATATGAGTAGAATTGATGGGGACGATTAGTGAACAATCATATCTTGATTATTCACTAATCTAGTTTTAACTACATGTCTTATATTTTATCGTTGCCTGTTTAGATTACACACACTCACTTAGTCTTAGGCTCTCCTATATTTAAGAACTTTATTGTGATTATATGTATATTCTTCTGCTTGTCCAAGGGTTAGCAAAACATTAATTCAAACCTACTTAATCTAGTGACACTTAAGGACAGTAATTAAGAACATGTTTAGAGAACTTAAAAAAATTCTAGAAATCAGGATACACCTCCTATTGACATGAAATTTGAACCTAGAGACATCTACAACCTTAAGAAAATTTCTCACTAGTTTTTGAAACCATTAAGCCCCTTAATTAATTAACTTAAGCTCAAGCCCTTAATTAAGCCTTAAAACTTCTAAGAATTATAATAAATCAAATTTAAACCCAAAAATTACACATAATATCTCAAATTGACAAAAATTCTAACCTTAACTTAAAAAAAGTAAAACCCTTTTGATTTGACAACAAAATCAAGTTTAATTTAATTTTATTTAAAAATTAATATTTATTTCATGTAATTATTTAAAAATAATTAAAAAATTTCAAAAAATTCTCAAACCCTTGAGAACACCTCTTTAGATTTTGTTTGATCTTTGGAGATGAGTTCAAAAAGTTTGGAGTCCATTTGGACTCAAATCATTAAAAACCCCTTAATTAAATAATTCAATAAATACTCAAATTTTGAAAAATTATAACTAATTCCAAAAAAATCCAAATTGGTAAAACTCAAAGAAATTGAACTCAAATTAAAATCTAATATTTTACAAAATTGTCAAACCTTCAAAAATCAAATAAAGTGAAAAAGTCAATAATCCAATCAACCTTAAGTCAAAATTTAAGTCAAAACTTTGACAATTCACTACTAATTATTAAAAAATCCAAATATAAGAAACTTAAAGTCCAATTACTCATCTTAAGTATTATTATTTAATAAAAATATTAACTTTCTATAAATTAATTTTAATTGAAAAGTCAAAATTTGTCGATTTAAATTAAAATATTTAAATAATTCAAGAAAATTCATTAATTAATTTAAAAATCCAGAAAACCTCAATCTAACCTTAATATCAGCAACAAATTGATCTTAATCAAAATTCATTAACCTTCAAACCTTATTCAATTTAATTCACTTAAATATATCATTTACCATTAGGTAATCCAGGCTATTAAGTTAGTCTCAATAAAGGTGAAATAAACTTCACAACCTTAGTGAGTAAAAAAGGCGGTAGCCATTTAGCTTTAAAATAATACATCTTAAAATCGATTTTAAATCATTAATGTTTACACTTTAATAAAAAAATTTCCCTTAGTCCTTTCAACCAATCAAATCCTCAAACAACTTTAACTATCTATCCTATATAGGACATATCAAACTTGCACAACCTATCTCATACATTTTAGATGGTTTGCAAGAACAATAAACTCTAGTCTTAGACTAGGCCAATGTTTACTTTTTTGATATGTACCTGGTTTTCGAGTTTTTCAATGCATGCTAGTTGTTAATGTTGATATGATTATTTATTTATTTTCGCGCTCTATGATGTGATTGATTGTGTGATAGATTATCCTTAGGCTAGGGATGATTTATAGTAATTTAATCATATGCAAGTGGCCATGCTCATATAGGGTATTAATTAAAGGGGGAATAAAATTAAGTTTTAAATTAACAACTTATTCTGCAGGTACTTAAAAAATTGCTAAGTATCCCTTTAAAATTGAAAGAGTATGGCCAAGTGTGGTTGTGAATTTGAGCAGTTAATTTTTGATATATGTAATTGCTTGGGATTATTTATATGTTGATTTATTAGGATGATCTTGCAGGTTATTAAGTCTAGATTTTCCAATTTATATTCAAATGTAATTTAATATAATTTGAGTTGTAATTGAGTTGTAATTTATAAGTTAAAAATAAAGATGGCATAACATCCAATTTGAAATCCAAAGAGGAAGGGAGATCCCTTAGGGGAGAGTCCCTTTCCATTTAGAGATCCAAATTCGGTTGAGTTTAAAATATCAAAAGGGAGAAAATAATACCCCTCTCGAAGGATAGTTTCTTTTCATTTAGATATCTAGACCTGATGATCTAAGAAACCCCAGAGATGGATGAATAAGAGAAGAATGAGAAGACCTATTCTCAAAGTCACATGTGTCTTAGGATTAGAAATATGGGCTTATTGTTAGTGGTACCAGACCACTTTACTTTTCTTGCAGACCCTGGATTGTAATGTTATGTAACACTTACCATTTGGACATTAAATTTGAATATTTAATTTTAATTAATTTTATTTACAATGATTGTGTAGTATAAATGGCATATTTTTTTAGCTTTTTTTTTATTGCAAGTCGATTTTGATTTGGCTTGGAACCTGATTAGAGGCTTGTGAGGGTATGATTAAAAAATTAATCTACTTTAACCAAATTAAAAATTTTAAGCTAACATAGGAATTTTAACGATGTTAAGAAGTAACCTCGGGCTCACCAAAAATGATGTTAAATTAGTTAAACCTCTAAAATTTATAACTAATTATAAAAAAAGTTAAAATTTAATAAACTTAAAGGCAATAGACTTCTCATGGGATTTTGTTTTATAAAAAATATAAAATTCTAGAAATTATAAAAAATTTATAAGTCAATAAATTATTCAAACCTAATTATATAATATAATAAATAATTAAAAATTTAGTAAATCTCTAATTTAATGAATTAAAATAAGATACACAATAATAATAATTAAAAGTTTTATTTTATCAATGAAGTTTTTAGATTGGATTGTGACGAGTTGTGGGACTCCATATCATAAGGAGGCCTTGGTCCTCATGGCCATTATGACAACACCATGATTGAATTGAAAAAAATATAAGTATTAAATTTTAAACTTAATAAATCAGTAATCAATGAACCAAATTAAATAAAATTCATTCTTAAAACACTTAAAAATTATAAGCATAAAACCCTTGTGCTTGATTCCTTTTAGGAGGACAAATATGTATTCGATTGGGAGCTCTTATGGACAAAAAACTTAATTAAAATGAATATTTCTATGAAACCTATCTTTTTGAATTTTGGAGGATTGATAGCATTATAAATATGGGCCTAGGACTTACTAATCAATCGTTTCTTGCACTTAAAATTTCTTGAGCATTATGTTCTATAAAGCCTAAAATTAAACAACTATAATAAGCAAAAAACCTCTTAAAACAAAATGTTTTAACTCCAAATCATTAAGTACTTGAATTCAAACCATCCTTTAGTGACCTTAAATAAACTAAATCAATTACAAATAACTTTATACAAATAGAATCTAGAAACTATCCAAACTACACATAATGATACAAACACTTAAATGGTTTGCTAGGACAACCAACTCTATCCTAGGCTAGGCATGTTATTTGAATTTTTTTTCTTGGAGTACCTAGCCCAGAGGGTACTTATTTTTGTGTATTTACTTTCTATTCTATGAATGTAATATTTATATTTCTAGTGCTGCGCATTTGAAGTAGGCTCTTATGTTGTTTTACTTGTCTATACACTCATGGACTCAGTATCATATATACAATTCTTTTATATTACTACTCTCTATTATATTCATGTAAATGCAAAATATATCTAGGCAGTAATGTAAACATAAATACCAATATAGATGTAATTATTTTAGATTCTTATATAGTTAGATTGAGTTGTAAATGTAAAGATTTATAAAGATTAAAATTAATTGTTTATATAGATGTATAGATTCAAAAAAGGAAATGTTTCTTCTTTCTTTGAAGATCATTATCTTTTTGAATGTTATAGAAGATTCAAAAGCTGGAAGAATAAAGACTATAATGAATAATCATATTTAAATATATATTTGTATTTTAGTAGGAATTTAAGCTTACTATTGGCGGTGCCTAGCCACCTTTAGTTTACATCACACCCTATGTTGTGCTCTGAAATTATAAATAAATAAAAGTTTTATTTATACATTAATGCTCATACATCATTTTAGTGTGTAATCATTTACATATTAAAGAGTCTTCATTAAATGATGACCTAAGCTTTAAATATTAGTTTAATTTCATAATAAAAGGGTAATTGAATATTCTTTTTATCCTAAGGGGTAAATGGAAAATTGCTTATATGTTTGTTATAAAAATAAATATATGAATTTAGTTTCATTATTAAATAATAAATAAATATTATTTTCATTCTTAGGGATAAATTGAATATTCCTTATGCAATTTGATTATGAAATTAAATTCCTTAATTTTGTTTCATGATTAAAATTACAAGTGAATATTCTTTTTATCTTTAGGGATGTATTGAATATTCCTTATGTAGTTTGAATATGAAAATAAATTTATTAATTTAGTTTTATGATTAAAATGATAAATGAATATTCTTTTATCCTTAGGGATAAACTGAATATTCCTTAATTTATCATGAAAATAAATTATAAGTTTTTCTTCTCAAATTGATAGTGTAACAATAGTCTATCTTTTGGGATAGTATAATATTAATTTATGTAGATTTGACAAAAGAAACTTAATAAGGTGTAGCATAAGTAAAATTTGTCCACAAATTATTTTGGTGACTCCGCCGGGGATAGATTTCCCTTTCCATCTCTACCTGAGACTAAAAATTTCCAAAATACATATTTATTTAAATATTTATGCTATAAAATTTTATGTGAATGTTTATTTATTTAAAATTTAGTCTTATATATTCAGGTTTTGTGTAACATTGTATATCATGTTTTATAAAATGATCTACAATAAACCTAAGTATTTGTCTAGCCAATTTTGCCTTGTATATGTATGTTTTATTTAGTCTTGCATACATTTATGTATATTTAATTTCAAGTCTATGACTTAAGTGAGTAAACATATCCCATGGTTACTTTGTTTCATCCTAAAAATAAAGTAGACTAGGAAAATTTAAATATTAAATCCATCCTAGGTCAGGTATTGGTTCTATCCATTTATAGTTTTAAAATTGGATATGTATTTTTATGGTTATTTAAATTTCATCATTGATTCTATACTTATATGAGTAAGCATATCCCTTTGGTACTTGGTTTCAACCTAAAAACCAAGTGGATTAGGCCAACCATAATATAAAGTTAGTCCTAGGTCAGGTACGAGTTATGCTCACTTATAGTCCAGTATTTGCATGTGTATTGGTTTATTAATTTAAATTTTAGTTTTAATTATATACTTACATGAGTAAGAAAATCCCATAGTTACTTGGTTTCGTCATAAATCAAGTGGACCAGGCCAATAAAAATATTAAATTGATCTTAGATCAGGTAGGGGTTCTGCCCATTGATAATCTTATATTTACATGTTAATTTGTATGTTTATTTAAATTTTAATATTGAGTCCATGCTTATGTGAGTAAGAATATCCCATGGTTACTTAGTTTTGTCAAAAAACTAAGCAAACTACACTAGCCAAAATATATAATCTGACTTAGGTAAAGTAGGGGATCTGCCTATTTATAGTATTACATTTACATGTACATTCATATGTTTATTTAATTTTTAGCTTTGATTTTATGCTTAATGGAGTAATCATATCCTTTGGTTTCTTGTTTTCATCCTAAAAACTAAGTGGATTAGGCCAATTAAAATATTAAATAGGTCCTAGATTTAGTAGAGGTTCTACCCATTTATAATCTTGTATTTGTATGTTTATTTACATTTTAGAATTGAGTCTATGTTTACACGAGTAAGCATATCCCATGATTACTTGGTTTCATCCTAAAAACCAATTAGAATTGGCAACCTGAATTACTGAATTGATCCTAGTTTAGGTAGGAGTGCTGCACATTTATATTCATGCACTTTTGCTTGTTTAGTAGTTTTACATTTTTGTATATGTATAGTCTTCAATGTGTATATCAATTTCAAGCTTCAAATTATGAATTATAATATTTTATCCACTATTTTATATAGTTTGTTCATTGATGTCATTGTCTAAATCCAAATATAAAATATATCACATTTTATCTTCTAAATCTAAAGATCTATGGACAAGAATCCTAGTCTAATGATTTTGTAAAATTCAAACTCAAATCAAATTTCAATCTTCCCATCCAATTCAAATTTTTTTTTTATTTTGAGATCAAATCATCAAAATAAAACTTAAATCCTAACTTAATAACTTTACCTAATCTTTCAGACTAGGTCATAATTTAAATTCTTTTCAAAATTTAATTCCTAAATTAATAGCATTCCCTAGTCTATCTTTTCTCAAATTGAGTCCATATCCAAAGTCATTAAAAAAGTTTAAAACCCAAAGATCTTGATTTACCTAAATTTAATTATAATACGTGGATTCAATAAATTTTATTCAATATATTCTTCATACTTATGTCTTGCCTAAAAATCAATGAGTTTTGAAGATTAATATACAACTCTAGTTAATTTCAAAAAAGATTGCTAGATAATTGATCTTCTCCTTTTCCAAGATGTCAACATGATTATTGATGAGAGTCCATCTACTGTGATCACTATAATTCAATTTGGATCAATGGTCAATTTTCAACTTACTTTCTTTGGGCCACAACCTAGTGTGGTTAAGATTGAATCTATTCATGCTGTCTTTATCAAAGCTCTACCTGGGGGTGGGTCTGTAGTTACTCTTGTATCTATAAGGCTTCAGTGTTCTCCTGCCAAACTTTTCCAAGGTTTTTAGTTGGTTAAAAAATGAAATATACTATAGTGTCTGAGCTCCCTAATCTGAGCAAGTTTGAGATGGGGCCATCCTCCACCAATATGAAAATGACCAAATCATAAAGGAGAAAGAAGAATAATCATCTAAGGTGAAGGGCTAAGAAAGTTAAAATGATGGAAGAGAAAAGTATGTTGAATGTTGTAGCTAAGATAGCTATGTTGAATTCAATTGAACTGGCATCTATAAAATCTAAAGTTTTATATAATTATATCATATCAAGTTAGAATTAGTTCAACTTATTTTCCCATACTATTGGAGAAGAAAATGTTATCTGAATAGTATATTATTTCCTTCTTAATTATTTTTCTAAAGTACCAATCATAGTCTCCCTATGTGAGAGAAATAGAAGATTTAGAAGTTTGTTGGAAGAATTAGTTCTTAACTGTGCAAATACTTATGATCAATCCAAACTACAATTTCTAAAATCAATGAAAGGTGTGATATCTACATAGGTTGAGTCAGAGTTGTGTAGAGAGAGGGTTATACCTCCTCCCGAGAAAAGAAGAATCCAACCAAGAGATTTGAAACATCCAAATTCATCAATAATAATACATTATGCAAGGGAGTCAAGAGGCATCTATGAATTTAATCATAAATTTGTTCTTATAAATGATCAAAATATAAAGTAATGCATTATTTGAAGTATAGTCCAGTTGTACCTAGAAAGTCTTTATACTTGAAGAGTGATGTGACCAAGGTCTCCCTCTAATCTTTAGCTCATCAATCACCAAGGATTGATCGGCAAAATTTTAATCATAGTAAATCATCTTGACATCCTAATATAATATGACTAAAATCAACAAAATAGTCAAAACCACCATCTAGTGAGAAGAATGTTTGGCAGCCTAAAAAAGTTGCCACTTCATTTACACATGTTGTCAACAAACCAAGTGAAGTAGAAGAAAGGAGAAAACATTGTAAAGATCAAGTAGAGTTTTCCTCTTAGAAAGAATATATCCCAATTGACCCACACAATATGCCAAAAAAATCTATAGAGGTTATGAGGAATTATTTAAAGAAAATTAAATAGAAAATAGATGAACAAGAAGCGGATGAGATAGCAGCTTTAAATGATCTTGATGGGGAAATGGTTCAAAGTGCATTCATAGTGGACACACAATCATCATTACAAAAGGATAAGTGTATAAAAAAGGTAAATCCTCTGGATATAGAAAATGAGAGGAAGGAGAAGAAGAAGAAGAAGAAGAAGAAGAACAAGAAGAAGAAGAAGAAAAAGAAAAAGAAGAAGAAGAATTGTATGTTCCTAATATGACTTGCAATCTTTTAAATCAATTTAGTAAGAAATATGAACAAATAGTTAGAATGGAGAAGAAAATGGAAGAGTTAATTGTTGCTACGGCCGCTCTACAAAACAAAGAGGCTCCTTATATAAAGATCAAGATATATTCCATTCCTATTGAGTTTGTGCAATCATGTGACAATCAGGATCTTGTGTTTCATAGGCAGAAGCCTTGTGAATCCATAGTATATTATTTTTTTATTAAAGAAATTTTTGAATGAAGTTTAAACATTAATTATAGGAACATCAAACTACATAAATATTATATATATATATATATATATATATATATATATATATATATATATATATATATATATATATATATATATATATATATATATAGGTCAATAGAATTCTTATTTAGTGGATTCAGAATCAAAATATTTGAAACATTCTTAAGGCCATAAAAAATGAAGAGGATGCATCTCAATCTTATCTTAATTTTCAAAAACTAAAACCTAGAAAGTCTTATAGATAAAATTTAAGTTAGTTTTGATAGTAGATAAAGCTAAACAACTCATGAAAGTTCAAGTAAATTATCCAACATGTTGGGCACAAGATAAACATACTTAAAAAGTTTCTGAATGATAAATTATATAAACTTTGATCCAACTAAAATTTAGAAAAAATAGATAAAAATTTGAGGCTTATGTCAAAAAAAGTCTATTCTTTTGAAAGGGAAGCAATAAAGAGAATTTTCAAGAATCTTCAAAGATCCTAAATTCAAACAACTTGACCTTAAGAAATAAGGAGAAGTGAGCAATTTGGGGCAACCCAATTATTCCCCTTATCACTGCATGTTGGGACATGAGCAAAAAATTTCATTACTATCAAGGAGTAGCTTGAAAGGAATAATAAATTTTGAATAGTTGTGAATCCTAAGAATTACTTGGTAGATTCAGGCTAGGGATATTCTAAATGTATGTATAGTGAACCCTCCTTCCCATATTTTAAACTTCGGTGAGGATGGGATGTAACTTTGGTCATTCATATAAAAGAATACCAAAAAAATTGCATCATTCTTCTCTTCAGGTGACTTTGGGATTTAAGAATTCTATCAATGTTGATCTCATAGTTCTTGAAAGAGACCTAGAGATGAGTCTATCTTGAGAGCATAAAGAGATCTAGTACTACCGGGTTCTTTTACCTCAATAGGAGAAAGATAAAAATAAAAATGTATATGGCAAAGTTTTACTTTCTACAAATAGGGGAGATAAATACCATATGCCACTTATCTTGTATGACTTTTATTTTATAATGTATGGGACTAAGCCATTAATGAAGAAAGATTTATAGTATGTCCTATCTATCTTGAATAAATTTGTGTGGAAAGCTCATATAGTATAATAGATGACAATACTCAAGATAAATAAATAAACCTTAGAAAATTTAATGAATATTTGGAGTACTTCTATGATGGAAATGTCCCTTATTCTCTATATTTAGGGTTACACCAATCAATATCAAAATATAAATGTTAGATTCTAAAAATCTACTAGAAGAAAACATAGAACTGATTGACACTCAAGTAGATAATTTTATTGCCTCCTCTCTTAAAGAAGTAGTAAAAGTCAATCATTGTAGCAGGAAAGCTCTACCACCATAGAAATATACTACAAATAAAGGAAATATATCATGGATAGTTATAAAATTCAACCCTATTTTAGAAAGTACAGTGTCAAGATGAAATAAATCTAAAAGTTTGTGAGGGGTGTTAAATCCTAAAGAACTAGCCCGAGACTAATAGAAGGGGGTGGGGGGGAGGGGGTGAATTGGTAGTTTTAAAAATTCTTAAACAAAAAGAAAATCTTTTTGATATTTTTTTAAATATTTTAAAACAAAATAATAAATCTTGATGCAAAAGAAAACCAATATTCACCACAACAATATGAACAAATATTTCATTCTCAA
Source organism: Dendrobium nobile (assembly GCA_022539455.1). Lineage (NCBI taxonomy): Eukaryota > Viridiplantae > Streptophyta > Magnoliopsida > Asparagales > Orchidaceae > Dendrobium > Dendrobium nobile. Next base: position 42,266,170 of record CM039721.1, on the reverse strand, counting down.
AACAAATTACAGAAAAAGTGCAAAAATAAAATGTGGTGAAATTAATAAGAAAAGAACACACCGAGTTTTTTAGTGGTTCGATCAAATCTGACCAACATCCACTCCTTAGAGGATCCCTCTCCAAGTATTGCACTAAACTGAAATGACTCTCCTTTTTCTCCCACAGTAAGGTAGGGAAGACCATACAAAATCTTTCCACCGACACAATAAGGCGATAACCTTGAATCATTTTTCACCCACCTAGTGAAGGAAGAGAACCCGAGAATCCATTTACTCCTTCCTGGAGTAAGCAGAGAACCTGGATCTAATGTTGAAGATAGTCTCCCCAGAGTTACCAGGGAACTAGTGGAGCAACTCAAAAAAGATGATGAACACCTTTCATGGTGTGACCTTTGTGATTTCCTCTAAAACTCCCCCTCATAAGGATCTCTCTCTCTCTCTCAAGCTCTCCCTTTTCCTTCTCTAAGCTCCCACTTGGATTAACTCCATAATAAAAGATTAACTTAAGTGATTAAATAGAGAGCCTCTAAAAGAAGCCCTTAATTTCAATTCTATGCAATTGATTGTCCATGATGATCGATAGATCGTCCTATACGATTAGTACAAAATAACCTTATCAGCTAAAATGTTCGCCTTTACTCTATATGATCAGTACACATATTTATATAGGTTATCTAGTATAATATTATGATCATCTAGGATGATTTGTTCAAAATACCATATTGATCATCCAGTATGACATTAGATGATGGGTGGTAATCTCCATATCATCCAAAAAATATCTAGGCACATCTAGGATGATCCTCCTGGTCGATTAGAATAAAGTTAGGATTTTTGATCTAAATCATCAAGTACAATCCTGATGTATTATCCTATATGATTTAATTGAATAATTTAGCTATAATTACTCTCTTAATCACCGGATCAATTTAGGTATGATTGTCAAAAATCATCTAGGATGATGCATATCATCTTATACGATTAGAACAAAATTTAAAACTTAAAACATTGCCTAAATTATGAATGGCAGCTATTTTCATCTTTTAAGTTGATCATCATGGACAATATGGATCATCCAGTATAATTAGTTTAATCATTTACAAATAATAGATGAAATAATTAGGATTTTTATTTTTAAACTAATCATTTAGGACGATCTAATATCATCTTATACGATTTTGTCAAAAATAGAAAAATTCTCTAACTCATTAAATTTCTTCACTTGAGTGTGTTTATGCAAGGTTACTTAGCTTGGGTCCACCATTTTCAAGATATGAACCAAGAAAGATAAAAAAATATATATAAATGAACTTATAAGTAGACTCAACCCTAATCTACCTGATCTTGAGCTGATTTACATTGCAAGTGATCTTTGTGGACCTGAAAGGTTAGTAAGGAGGATAAATAAAATAGATATTCAATAATTGCAGTGGTAAAGAAATAATAATATTTGTTATCATCAAAATCAAAGTATTTGGATCCAGATTCGCAACAATCTCCCCCTTTTTGATGATGGAAAATACTATTGTTAAAAATTGCATATCTAGCAGATTTTTTTTTTCAAAGCCTGGGGGATGTCAACATACACATCTTCCTTTATTACCCCATTCAGAAAGGCACTCTTAACATCCATTTGATATAGTTGAATCCCATAAAATAAGCAAAGGCTTGTAGCACTCTAATAGCTTCAAATCTAGCTATAGGTGAAAAAGTCTCTTCAAAATCAATCCCTTCTATTTGATTATACCCCTTAGGCACCAATCTTGCCTTATTCCTCACTACTACTCCAGAATCATTCATTTTTTTTTTGAAAACCCATTTTGTTCCTACCATACTCTGGTCCTTAGGTCTTCCAACTTGCTCCCAAACATCATTCCTTACAATTTGATTTAGTTCTTCTTGCATGGATAATATCCAAAATTCATTAAATAAGGCTTAATTCAGGTTGGTGGATTCTATCATAGAAATGAGGGTAGAGTGATTTACCTCTTTTATAAGTCCATGCCTACTTTTAACACCTTTTAATGGGTCTCCTAAAATTAGTTCTTAAGACAAGTCGAAGAATATCTCCATTCTCTAGACAAAGTGCTTTTAGATTCTTTTATATCCTTTAGATTTATAGATTATGATCCTTGGGTGTCTTTTACAACCTCCTCTGCTTCTACCCAAGACCCTCCAAAATTATCAAATTCATCACACATAACATGAGAGGTCTCCTCAACTACCAATGTTATTTTATTAAAGACTCTATAGGATTTCCTAACACTTGAGTAACCTAGGAACACTCCTTCATCAAATTTTGGGTCAAACTTTCCTAGTTGAGAATTTCCATTATTTAGAATGAACACTTTACATCCGAAGATATGGAGGTGAGAGAGGTTGGGTGTCTTTCCTTTTAGAATATAACAGGCTGTATTCACCACTTCTGCCCAAAAGTATTTTGGAAGTGAGTATCCAACTAACATGGCTCCAGTGTCTTCTACCAGGTTCTTATTCTTCTTTTCAGCTACCCCATTTTACTAAGGGGTCTTAGGAGTTAAAAATTTATGGTATATCCCTTACTCCTTATATAAAGATTCAAATTTTTTAATCTCAAATTCTATACCATAATTACTATAAATTCTTATAATTTCATAACATATTTTCCTCTTAATCTAAGTGAAAAAAGACTTAAACTCCTTAAATGATTCACTTTTATGAGATAGGAATCTAACCCAAGTAAAACTTAAATAATCATAAAAAATCACATACCCAGAGACTTTCCCGCCTTATTTTGCAATGTTGATAGGTCCAAAGAGATCCATGTTAAGGACTTCTAAGGATTTACTTGTGGAAATATCTTTAATTAAGGGGAAGGAGGATTTGAATTGCTTTCCTAATTGATAGGCATCACACAGGTGATCCTTAGTGAACTCTAGTTTTGGTATCCATCTCATTAAGTCTTTTTGGGTGATCATTCTAAGGCTTTTTATACTTGACACAACCTCTTTAGCCACAACCAAGATTCATCAACAATAGTTTTTAAGAAAAAAGTAGTGTTAGATTTAATGCAATTTAAATCAAGTATGTAGACATTGTTGATCATTTTTCCCTGCAAAATAATGTTGTGTTTCAAGCCTATTATGCAGCTGGTAGACAAAAAGTGTATGCTAAAGCCTTCATCACAGAGCCAACTGATGCTGAGTAAGTTATGTTTCAAGCCATCAACTAGTAAAACATTTTCAATGATGAAATTTTTAGAGTTTCCAATTATACCTGACCCCACCACTCTCTTGGTGGTGTAATCTCCAAGTGTTATCTTTTCTCCTACCCTGGCCTCCTGCGCTGACCTCTAGAGAAATGAATTGATTCACATCTCTAGTCAAATAAATATTCACTATTCATGTACCAAATTCTCTCATGAAGCCTTCTGTGAGAGCACCCCTACAAATTCATCAAATGTTAGATTTGGGAACCCAAATAGGTTTGGGTCCTATCTTATGGAAAGAAGAATGAAATGCATGCATTCTATACTATAAATTTAAACTTTAGGTCTCCATACTAAATATGTTCTATAGTTAATGGTGCATGTGTGGGAGATATGTCCTAGCATGTCTCAAGAAATATTTTTAACACTAGGAAAAGGGTTTACTAATCTAGTTGGGTTATAGTGCCTCTTCCTAGGTTTGAATGATGCATACTGATATGATGGATTGTGAAACTCAAACATCGTGGGTGGTTTATTATTTTCTTTGAAAGCAGTTAATTTAGCTTCTAAAAACTTATTTACATTTTCAAGAATTGAATTTTCTATTTTCAAAGCATGCTCCCTACTATCTAAATCAGTTGCAAGAGTATCTAAGTCCTTATATGCATTTTCTAGCTCAACATGTTAACTTTTTAAGGAATCATTCTCATTTGTTAAATCAAAATGCTTTTTATTCAATTTATTAAATTTATCAAGTAAGGTCATTTGATTGCTATCTAAAGTGGAATGATCTTTTCTCAGGCCTCATGCTCTTTTTGCAAAGTTAAAAAAATTAATTTTAAGATTAGTATGTTGTTTCTTGAGCCTCTTATATGAATAATGATTTTTTTCAAAAACTTTAAGTAATTGATCAAAAGTAAGCTGACATACATCTTCTTGATCAGATCGATGAAGATGTTCATTAGCAATTAAACATAAGTTTGTTACCTCCTATTCAGCTTCAGTTTCAGAAAAGTTTGATGCTAAGCCTGTCCATAAAGCCTTTTGGATCATTTTCTTGTTCTTCTTGAACTTAGGTTTCTCCTCACCCTTCTCTTTGCTTGGGTGAGCTTTCAGGGTTGGGCAATCAAACTTCAAATTCCCTGGCTTCTTACATTCAAAATAAATACTATCATAAGAAACTTTGGAATTCTTATGGTTCTTACCTTTGTTCCATTTCCGATGATACTTTTTCTTTTTCTCAAGAAGCTCTTGAATTTCCCTTTTATTAACACGATGCCATCATTGTCAAAACTAGAAGAATCAGTGTTATAATCATTAGCCTTTAAGGTTATATTTTTATCCTTTTTCTTCTCACCTGCATAAAGTCGCCTTTGGTTCACTCCTTGCTCATAAGCAATTAGTGATCCAAGTTAGTTATTGATTGAATAAACATTCAGATCCTTAGATTCAGTAGTGGCAATAATTTTTTCATCGAAGGAAGAAGGTAAACATCTCAAAATATTATTATCTTTTTCATAGTTTGCTAGTTCTCTTCCTAAGGCATGTAGTGATATAACAATTTGTGTAAACCTAGTATACATCTCAAAAATTAATTGCTAGATTTCATGCAAATCTATCCCAAATTTCTTTGTCTGCAGAACAAGTGGAAACATGCATATACCCTTTAGATTTTAAGGCATAAAAAAAAAGTTCAAGTATTTTACATTCAATTATGCTAGATCTCTATCATCAATAGTCCATTAAGATAAAAAGGTATTTCAATCTTAACTCCATTTACTATTCTAAAGGTTATGAAATAATGACCTTGAACAAGCATCCACATATGGTAATCAATTGATTACAGAAAAGTGGACATGCAAGTTTTCCAAAAATCAAATGGTCTATTATTAAAAGAGGTGGTCTAGTGATTGAATAACCTTTAGTGGTATTTCTATTTCCAAAGTTAGTCATGGATTAAAATTTTAAAGTTTTCTAAAACTTAATTTTATGAATCTCACTTTGATACCACTTGAAAGTTTGTGAGGGATGTTAAACCGTAAAGAACTAGCCCGAGGCTGACCAAGGGGGAGGGGGGGGGGGGTGAATTGGTAGTTTTAAATTCTTAAACGAAAAGAAAATCTTTTTGATCTTTTTTAAATATTTTAAAACAAGATAATAACTCTTGATGCAGAAGAAAAAAATATTCATAATAGAAATATGACCAGATATTTTAATTTCAGAACAAATCACAAAAAAAAGTGTGAAAATAAAATGTAGTGAAAATAATAAGAAAAGAACACACCAAGTTTTATAGTAGTTTAGTAAAATCTGACCTACATCCACTCCTTGGAAACTCCCTCTCCAAGTATTGCACTAAACTGAAGTCACTCTCCTTTTTCTCCCATAATAAGGTGGAGAAGCTCTTACAAATTTTTTCCACCAATACGGTGAGGCAGAGAATTTTGAATCCTTTTTCACCCACCTGGTGAGGGTAGAGAACCTGAGAATCCTTTTACTCCCTTCTACAGCAGGTAGAGAACCTGGATCTAATGCTGAAGAGGATCTCCTCAGAATTACAAAGGAACTAGTGGAGCAACTCAAAAACGATGACGAACACCTTTCATAGAGTACCATTATGATTCCCTCACAAACTCCCCCTCCCAAGAATCTCTCTCTCTCTCAAACTCTCCCTCTTCCTTCTCTAAGCCACCTCTTTGATCAACTCCATAGTAAAAGATTAACCCAAGGGTTAATACTATTGCTTAAATAGAGAGCATCCAAAAGAAGCCCTAATTTTATATTCTACATAATTGATCGTCCATGTTGATTGAAAGATCATCCTGTATGATTAGTACAAAATAGCTCTATCAACTAGAATGATCACCTTTGCTCTGTACGATCAATATAAATATTTATACAGATCGTCTAGTATAATCTTGCGATTGTCCGAGATGATTAGCTCAAAATACCATATTGATTGTCCAGTACGACATTAGACGATGGGTGGCGATCTCTATATCATCCTGAAAACATTTCAGCATATAGTATGGTCAGTTTTTAAGAAATCAACTAAAATGGCTAATAGAATAATTAAGAATTTTAAACTAATTACACTATGCAAAAAAATGATTAGTTTAATTCAAAAACACTAGCAACCAATCAAATTTAGGAAATTATTTAATATTTGAATTTTGAATAGTATGAACACTTCATACTATATGAGATTTAAAATGATTCTTAAAATAATCTGTTTGATTAGTCAATCAAATCAAGGCTTAATAATATGGTAGATTGTAAAATAAGATGAAAATCATACTAGATGATTGGCAAAGATAAATAACAGTTGTTCCAAGCATCACCCTGGACAAAGCCTTAATTTTTAAACTAATTTTACTATACAGTGTAGATCATTTAGATGATTGAGAGATATTATTTTTAATCATCCTAGAGTTTATCCTATATGATATAAAGATAAATGAACTAATCATACCATATAATCCAATGATTATATTGTACAATCATTATGCAAAGTTTGAACATATTATATCATGACTATTTAAGAAATGCTGGATAAAGTAATTTTTTAATCTAATCATATTATACAAACTAGATCGTATTGTATGGGCAAAATGGTAGAATTTAAATTTTAGAGTTTTTTGAAGACCTCACATAAAATCACTCTCATTAAACTTCAAAAAAATCTTTGGCTATCAAGAGAGTTCTGTGAGAGTTCCTTGAAAGGTCTTAGAACATGGAGAGGGAGAAAGACAAGTTCTATGAGATGGAGAAGTAGGGTGAGGCGATTCTTGTGGTTGCTCCAGGAAAGCTTGTTCCTTGGTTCCTCTAAGTGTTTATGATGTTTTTTGGGGCAGAAGGACTTCAAGATATAAGATCTTCAAGGATTTTAGCCTTCACTAGGAGGGTGAAAAAGGATTAAAGATTCACTTCCTTAACTAGGAGGGGGAATAAGGATTCAATGTACTCTACCTCACCATTAGGGTGAAAGGATTCTGGTGCTCGACCGTAATAGTTGGGGAAAAAGATTGTGTAAGTGCTCATCTATCTTGCTATGGGGGTTAAAGTATAAACACTAAAATTTTTGTGAAATACTAGGAAAGGAGGACTCTAGGGAGTGGAGGTAGGTTAAGGTTTGGCCAAACAACTAAAAATTATGATGTGCTTATCTATTTTACCTATATTTTTATTTCTTGCATTTTGTTTACTATTTTCTATTTTAAAAAAAAAATTGAGATGAAATCATAGTGATATATGTGGATTTTTTTAAGCACAAAATTAATGAAAATAAAATAAATAGTCTTTAATATTTGAATTTCATTTTCATTATCTTCCACATTATGTTATCTAAATTTTTATGTAAGTTTTGAAAATATCAAAAAAGATTTTTAAACAAGAAATTTTTAAATAACCAATTTACCCCCCTCATGGTGTGCCTAGGGCAGTTCAACAAGGGTTAACAACCTCTATTGAACTTTCAATTGGAATAAGAGCATGTCTAAAAATTAGTGATCTAAAAATCTCTAAGAAAAGATCATTTGGCTTATTTTAGAAATAAGAATACTATGGAGGGTTATTCAATAACATGTCCTCCATTATTTGATAATATTATAATTAAATTTTGGAAAATTCATTTGTCAAATATTTTTATGATCAATTAATTACGTATATGACATATGATACAAGAATGTAATTCTATACCATTTAGATTGTGAATGGGTTAAAAATTGAAACACTATTAAGTGAATGGAGCAATAAGGATAGAGATCTTGTATAACTTAACATCAAATGTTTAAATTATTTTTTTGTTCATTTAAATCTAAATATTATATAAGAGTTTCTACCTGTACTACTTTCAATGAAATTTGGGATAGGTTATACATCATTTACAAGAGTGCTAATGAAGTCAAATAATCTCATTTAAATATTTTGTTGCATGATTATGAATTATTTCAAATGATACCAAATGAGACTATCTTAGACATGTTCACTAGGTTTACTCAGATAGTGACATCCCTGCATGATTTAGGTGGATAATAATTAAACTCTAAAAAAGTAAACAAAAATCTGTGTTATTTGCAGAAAAGTTAAGATGCTAAAGTTACTCCAATAAGTGAATCAAAAGATTTAAATATATATTATGTTGATAATCTAATGGGCCCACTCATTACCTATGAGCAAAATGTGAATCAAAGATTGCTTGATACAGTTGACAGGAAGAAGGAGAGGATTATAGCACTAAAGCATGATGATTCTGATAGTAATGGCTCTGCAATAGATGAAGATGATGATATAACATTGATGACCTAGAAATTTAAGAGCTTTCTGAAGTGGAAGCATATATGTCATTAACACTGGAATAAAGGTAACTTAGGCAAAGGTACTAAAGTTTCCTCATACACCATTTATTTTGAACATAGGAAATCATGACATATAAGATCTAACTGCCCTAAAGTGAAAAATCACCCTACTAAAGAGAAGGGTGAAAAAAATCTAATCTTAAAAAGGGAAAGAAAAAGACAAAGAAATCCTTTTGGGAAGATTCCATCTTAGATTCTTCAAGACACAAAATGGAGGAGATAAAAAATTTATGTCTTATGAAAAATAATAATCTTTATCATTCTGATTAGGATGAGGGATCATCTCACAAATGGCTTTGTAATAACATTGGTACCTGGATAGTGAATGTTTACGACACTTGACTAGAGATGTTAAGCAATTTATCATGTTGGAGGATAGCGTTATTGTAATGGTTACACTGCTAGATAACATAACTAGGAAGGTGAAGAGTACAAGTTTGATTGGTAACTCTAAAAGTTTAATCATGAAAATGTTTACTAGTAGATGGATTGAAGAATAACTTGCTTAGCATTAGTCAAATGTGTGAGAAAGGATTTGATATAAAATCACTATTTACTAAATATTTGATTAGCTTAAATGGTGAAATTATTTTAGAAAGAAAAAGGATGAATTATATTTATATGCGTGATTTGAATTGTGTCACTTGTTCAGATTCCTTTTGTTTTAAAGCTATTATAGATGAACCATGGCTATGATATAGGTGACTATGTCATGCAAACATGATGACACGTAGGGAAATAACTTAAAAATACTTAGTTAGAGGCATACCCAAGTTAGAATTCTCTAAAAAACACCTATGGCATGCTTGTAAATAAGGAAATTAGTTCAAATCATCATTTAATTCCATTAAGGACATCACCACATCTAGGCCACTAGAGATCTTACATATGGACTTATTTATGCCTATTGGTACAACCAAGTTAGGTGGGAAAACTTTTGGATATGCAATAATTAATGATTACTCTAGATTCACCTTGGTTAGATTCCTATCTAACAAAAGTGAATCATTTGACAAATTTAAATTGGCCTCAACTTGGATTCAAAGAAAATTTGTAAGTAAAATTTCTACTATCCATAATGATCATGTTGGAGAATTTGATAATCATAAGTTTGAATCTTTTTTGTAAGGAGCTAGGAATTGAATATAACTTTATTTCCCTTTGAATCCATTAGTAGAAAGGAATAGCTAAAAGAAAAAAAATAATACATTAGTGGAAGCCACCCCTAGATATTTTTAGGCAAAAGCAGCCAATATTGCTTGTCATGTTTCGAATAGGGTATATGTTAGATCAAAATTTAATATGACATCTCATGAGCTACTTAAGCAAATGAAACCCAATGTTTTAGACCTTCATGTCTTTGGATGTAAGTGCTTCATTCTTATAAACAAAATGTCTCCTCTAGGAAAATTTGATCCTAAATTTGAGGATAGAGTCTTCATAGGTTATTCCTCTATAAGAAAAGCTTATAAGATCTTTAATAAGAGGAATTTAGTTATAGAAGAGTCAATCCATATTATATTTAATAAATATGAAAATTCTGATGAGCCTAGGTTAAAAGAAGAAGAAGCGGATGTTATCTAAGGAATAAAATCTATTTACTTAGGTGTTAGAGAAGAACCTCAAGAGCTGTTGCATAGGGAATGGAAATACTCATTTAGCCATCCTAGGGTTCTCATCTTAGGATTTTTATCTATAAGAGTTAGGAGGTTAGTCATTCTGCATTCATCTCTATGGTTGAACCCACAAGTGTAAGTCTAGCCCTATCTGATAAATTATGGATCTTAGATAATAAGAAGATTTAAACCAATTTATTAGGAAAGAGGTATGGGAGTTACTTAGTAGACCTAAAGACTAGAGTGTAGTAAGTAACATGTGCATAATCGAAAATAAGATGTATGATTCTAGAATAGTAATTAGAAAAAAAGAAAAATTAGCAGTTAAAGGGTACAATCAAATTGAAGGCGTTGATTTTGAGGAGACTTCTACCCCTATAGCTAGGTGAGAAACCATTAGAGCGTTGTTAGCCTTTTCTTGCTTTAGAGGTTTCAAGTTATCAAATGGATGTAAAGAGTGCTTTCCCAAAGGAGATTATCAAGGATGATGTTTATGTAGAACAAACTCTTATATTTGAAAATTCTACCTTTTCTAACCATTTATACAATTAGAAAAGACATTATATTTTTTAAAGCAAGCGCCTAAGGTATGGTATAAAAGACTTAGCTCATTTCTTATAGATAGACCTTTTGTTTAGGGTAGCATAGATTCCACCCTATTCTTAAAGAAAGTAAGTGTTGATCTACTCATTATTTAAATATATATAGATGATATAATGTTTGGATCAATGAATGAAAATCTTTATAATAATTTCTCAGAAAATATGAGTAGAGAATTTGAGATGAGAATGATGCATGTACTGACATATTATGTTGGCTTTAGCATAAAGTAAAGGGATGATGGTACCAATCTAAGTAAAAGTAATTACATTAAACAAATTCTAAATAAACATAAGATGGAAGGTTCTAAAGTTAGATAAGGATATAAGTGGAAAATTATTAGATCAGAAAATGTATAGGGGATAATAGGATCCCTTATGTTTTTGATTGCTGGCAGACCTGATATTATATTTAGGGTTTGTCTTTATAATAGATTCCAAGATGATATAAAAGAATCTCATATAATAATAGTTAAGAGAACCCTTAGATACTTTATAGGCACCCAAAATTTAGGTATTATGTATCCTAGACATAGTTTCTCATTTAAAAGTTATAGATACTCATAATCAAACTTTATAATGTATAGAATAAATAGTAAAAGTACTTTTAGAAGCTATCAATTTATATGGTACTTATTAGTCTCTTAGTCCAGTAGGAAGCAAAACTCAATAGCTCTATCCACTACTAAGACAGAATACATAGTAGTAGGGAGATGTGTTGCTTAAGTCTTATAGCTAAAGAAATAAATCCTTGACCTTGGTTTATCTATAGAGACCATTCCAATCATGAGTGACAACACTAATGTTATATGCATTTCCAAAAATTTAATTCAACATTCCCATACTAAGTGCAAAGACATTAGACACCATTACATTAGAGATCACTTAGTCAAGGGTGATATAGAACTACATCATATGATACTATGGATCAATTGGCAAACAATTTCATTAAATCCCTAAACTTTGACACGTTGAGAAAACTAAGGACAAAACTAGGTGACATTGACATTCATGCTTGATTCAGTGCAAGAGTGAAATCAGTAACTTTTGTAATTTTATATTTTATGTGTTACATGTTTATTATATTATTTTTTATTTTTGGATTGTATGTTTAATTATTCCTAATAGGTAGAAGCTCCTTGATCATCACACGCCACTCATCAAAATAAAAATAAAATAAAATAAAATTAACATCGTATTGTACGAAGTTCATGTACACTATATGATCCACACATTTTTGCACATTCTCTCCACTCATGAAATCAATAGTGTTACAACTTTGTTTTCATAACTATGTTTTTATACCATGTGTATTTTTGATGATTCCAAATATTATTATTTTGATTATTCTTTCTCCTAACATATATTGGATATATTGCTTTTATTGTTTGTGTGTACTAATATTTTAGGGAAATCATACTCCAGACTGTTGAAGACTTCAAGTCAAATTAAATTAAGGTTCATTATAAATGGAGCATGTATTTTATACTTTTATTGAGTCTAAGAGAGTGTGATTGTAATTGGGTAACCGTGCACACACACACTAGGGGAGTGTTAAAACTTTATAATTTTTTTAAAACTAATCATACTATACATTATCATATCGTACAGGCTAATTTATTTAGTTATTTCCTCGAGAAAGTAGTTAATTGAATTATGGATGGAAAATTTATAAAGTACTATTTGTACTGTATGAAGTTGGCTTCATATAGATGACATCTAGATTATAAAATTGATGTGAACATTTTCATCCATACGAACAGGTAAATTTTTTGACCTGTTTATTCGGGATGATCTGGAGTTTGTATATATAATATCTAGAGTATAAAATTGTGGGGTATCTTTTCATCTAGATAAATAGGATTTTTTTTTTATAATTTTTCATCCAGGACGATCTGAACTTCATATAGACAATGTCCGGAATACAAAATTATGGGGTATCTTTTTGCCCAGTATGAAATTGATAACTATTCGAACCGTATGATATCAATTTTATACTATACAACTAACTAGTAAGAAAATGATTCATACAGGATCATATGATCACATTTTGAACTATTCGTATAGGATGATCGTTGATCATACTGTGTGATCGTGGAAGCTCAAAATTGAAATTTTTAGTTTTCTAGATGGTTTTTCATGTCTTTCATATATAAGGTTCTTAAAACTAACTTAGTATGAATCCATCTTATTTTTTCTTGAGAGAAAAAGTTTGAGAGTGATTGGGAGAGTGTTTTGAGAGTGGAGAGAAATTTTTCAAGTGGAAATTATGAAGGGTTCACAAGATTTCCCAAAGGTGAGAATCTATTTATAAGTCTTGTCAATCGTCTTCCCTACTTCTTTGGAGTTGCTCGTGAGAAGATCTTTGAAGAAGATCTGATTCTCTGGCGATACCAGGAGGGTGTGAAAGGACACTGGTTCTCTGCTGACACCAGGATGGTGTGAAAGGATGCTAGTTCTCTGCTAACACCAAAAGGGTGTGAAAGGATGCCTGTTCTCTACCAACACTTAGAGAAGTGTGAAAGGATGATGGTTCTCTGACAACACTTAGAGAAGTGTGAAAGGATGATAATACTAAGCTGACACTTGGAGGGAAAGGATGATGATACTCTGCCACACTGAGGATTAGTTGAAGAGAGGGTAATTATAAAAGCTTCTCCGCCTTGCAATGGGAGAAAAAGGAGAGTCACTTTGATAATAGTTTAATACCTAAAGAGGGAGTCATTAGGGAGTGGACGTAGGTCTAGTTAGACCAAACCACTATAAATTTTTGTATTTTTTTTATTTTTTAGCATTTTTATTTTATGCAATTTTAATTTTGTGGTTGAAAATGTTTTATTAAAAAAAAAACTTAAATTGTTCATATAATTTCATAATTGATTTTTTATTAAAGAGGAAAAGTTTTTAAATACTAATTCACCCCCCTCTTGGTTAGCCTTGGGATAATTACATTAGATCTAACAACCTATACAGACTTTTTAAGTGGTATTAAGGCTAATTTAAAATTTAAAGTTTAGATTACATTTTGAAAATTGATTATGGCTACTTTTAGAAATCATAACACACATGAAGGGTATTCAATCACTAGACTTGCATGTTTGATCATATCCCTTTCAATTTTTGGAAAATAAGAATGTCAACTTTTCTTTAATCACTTTATTATCGCATATGGATCTTAGTACAAGAAGGATAAACTAAGCCAACTAGACTTATAGATGGAATTAGAACTAAAACACTGTTTGCTAACTGGACTGTAGAAGAACAAGACTTAACTCAGTTAAACACAAAATATTCGAATAGTTTCTTTTGTGCACTTAAATCTGAAGACTACATGCATGTTTCTACCTATAAATGTTGAAAAGAAATTTGTGTTAGACTTTGTATCACATATGAAGGGATTAACAAAGTGAAACAATCTAGATTAACTATTCTGTTGCATAAATATGAATTGTTTCATATGAAACCAAGTGAATCGATCACTGACATGTACACACATTTCACTCAAATAGTCACCTCCTTGCATGCATTAGGTAGAGAATTAATGAATATAAAAAAAGTGAATAAAATATTTCATTGTTTGCCTAATACTTATGATGCTAAAATAATTGTTATTATAGAATCTAAAGATTTAATTATTTTTTCCATTGACAATCTTCTTGGATCACTCGTTGCTTATGAGCAAGGAGTGACTCAAAGACAGATTGATGTAGGTGAGAAGTGAAAGGAAAATAATATAGCTTTGAAAGTTGATGTCTCGGAGAGGATCAGTCTCAGCCTAAGGATAAAATGACATTACTTTGATGATAAAATAATTCAGGAGTTTTCTAAAGAGGAAGCAAAGGAGATGCCAACAATAGAATAAATGTAAGTTCCATAAAAATATTAATGTTTCTAACAATATGATTTACTATAAATGCAGGAAGCCTGGAAACATTAAATCTAATTGCCATAATTTGAAAGCCAGTCCTAGTAAGGAGAAGATGGAGGAGAAAATAAATGTTAGGATGGGCAAAAAGAGGTTAAAAAGAGCCTTTTGGGCTGACTCAGCTTCAAATTTGTTAGAAATAAAAGTATAGGAAGAAATCACCAACTTATGTTTGATGATCGATAAGATTGATCAATCAGATAAGGAAGAGGTATGTGACTTAACTTATTATGAGTTAGTTGAAGTTTCTTAAGGAATTCATATGGCACATAGAAAACTTAAAAATACATGCTAGGTTGAATTTAGATTTCCTTAAACTATTAAAACAGTATGAAATCCATAGGAAAGATTACATACTAATTGATAGCAACTATATGAAATTATTAGATGAGTATGATGAATTGATAAAATAACATGAGTTATTAAAATCATTCCATACTGAATTTGAAAAAGATTTTAAAACTTCTATGGATGAATCTAATAGTAGAGAGCACTTTTTGATAGTTGACAATATTATGTTAGAAAGTGCAAACACATTCTTTAAAGCACAATTGAATGCATATGAAAAGAACAGGATTCCACCTACACCTGAACAATTTTTTAATCTTGAAAAGAAACAATAAATTATAAAACCTAGGAAAAGACAAGTTTATCCATTTAAATTGAAATATCCTTTTCCTGGAGTTAAATATTTTTTCTTGTGGCAAGATTGGGCACATATCCCACACTTACACTACTCATAGAAAATTATATCTAGTGTGGAGACCAAAGATGCATAAAATAAATGATATCATATATGCATCTAGATTAATTTTGCCAAATGGAGAACCCAAACTTGTTTGGGTTCCTAAGACTAACATTTGATTATCTTGTAGAAATGCTTTATACAAGACCTTATGAGAACATTTGGTACATGGACAATATATGTTCAAAGTATATGACTGGAGATATGACACAATTCATATCGCAAGAAGCCAAGAATGAAGGCAAGGTTACACTAGGAGATAATACCACTAAAAAAGTGGTAGGCACATGTACAATTGGAAACTTGAACAACTTTTTTATTGAGAATATTTTATTTGTAAAAAATTTAAGCATAGTTTATTAAGTATTAACAAGCTGTGTGATAAGGGTTATAATGTTAAAAGTTTTCTTATTAGTTACATATTAAGCCAAAATGGAAATGATGTACTACGTGGAACTAGGGTAAATAATGTGTATATGCTAGATTTGAATTGTATTAAATATCTTAATGCTTTTTATTTGAAAATAATTTCTGATGAATCATGGTAATGACATAGGAGACTTTTTCATGCAAGCATAAAAAACCATAAAAAATTTTCCCAAAAAGAACTTGCTAGAGATATACCAAAAACTAGACTTTACTAAGGATCACTTATATGATGTATGCCAACAAGAAAAATAGGTGAAATCCTCTTTTCATTCCACTAAAGATATTAGAACTAGAAAACCATTAGAGATTATTCATATGGATCTTTTTGGACCGGTTAGCATTGTAAGTATAGGAGGGAAAGTATATAAATTTGTGATTGTTGATGATTTCTCTAGATTCACTTGGGTTAAATTTTTATTCCATAAGAGTGAATCATTTGAGGAATTTAGAAACTTTTTTACTTAGATTTTGAGAAAACTATGATGTAAAATCTTATCAATTCAAAGTGATCATAGAGGTGAATTTGAAAATAAAAAGTTTGAGGTGTTTTATAAAGAGAAAGGAATTGATCACAATTTTTTAGTACCTAGGACCACCCCTCAGCAGAATGGGATAGTCAAAAGAAAGAATAAAATATTGATTAAAGATGTTAAAGCTATATTGGCAGAGTATTCACTTCCAAAATATTTTTGGATAGAAGTGGTTAGTATAACTTATTATAGGGTGAACATTAGATCAAAATAGAATAAGACAACCTATGAGCTTCTTAAGGGAAGAACACCAAATTTATTACATTTTCATATATTTTGATCTAAGGTGTTCATTTATAATAATGGAAAATTCCCTTTAGGAAAATTTGATCCAAAATTTGATGAGGAATTTTTCTTGGATACTCTAGTGTTAAAAAATCATATAGAGTTTTTAACAAGTGAAATTTGGTAGTTGAGGAGATGACACATGTAGTGTTTGATGAGTTTGACATTTTGGAAGAGATAAAATTAGAAGAGGATCATATTGAAAATAAGTCCCAAGGAATTAAAATGATAAATCTGGAAGAAAATGTAGAGATAGAAAACTCTTTGCTAATAGAATGGAAATTTTCTAAAAAATCACCCTAAGTAATTGATTTTAGGTGAACCAAGTGAGGGAGTTAGGACTAGGCATGGATTTAGTAAAGAGATTAACCATTTTGCCTTTATTTTAATGGTTGAACCCACAAATATTAATCAAGCACTTTCAGATGAATTTTGGATTTTGGTAATGCAAGAAGAGTTGAATCAATGTGAAAGAAATGATGTTTAGGAATTGATAGAAAGGCAAAAAGATCATAATATTATTGGAACTAAATGGGTGTTCAAAAATAAAATGAATGATAAAGAAGTTGTGATTAGAAATAAGGCTAGATTGGTGGCTAAGGGATATAATTAAATAGAAGGGATTTATTTTAAAAAAACTTTTCACTTGTAGCAAGACTTGAAGAAATTAGGATTCTATTAGTTTTTACCTATTTTAAAGGATTTAAATTGTATCAGATGGATGATAAGAGTATCTTTTGAATGGGGTGATACAAGAGGATCTTTATGTTGAGCAACCTCCAAATTTTGAAAAATATAAATTCCCTAATTATGTGTTTAAATTAAAAAGGTATTATATGGATTAAAACAGGCACCTAGAGCTTGGAATGAGAGGTTGAGCACTTTTTTATTAGATAGATCATTTGTAAAATGAAGTGTGAACATCAATCTCTTTTTAAAGAAATTAGGAGATGACATACTCATTGTTCATATATATATATATATATATATATATATATATATATATATATATATATATATATATATATATATATATATATATTGATGATATCATTTTTGGATTTATAAATAAAAAATTTTGTGATGATTTTTCAAAAAATAATAAGTGAATTTGAAATGAGTTTAATGGGAGATTTGAGTTATTTTCTTGGTTTCAGTATTAAGCAAAATAAGGAGGGAACATTTCTTAGTCACTCGAAGTATATTAATGAAATTCTTAAGAAATATGAAATGGATAATCCTAAACTAGTAACAACACCAATGAGTTCCTCAGTTTAGTTGGATAAGGACCCAAAAGGAAAATCTATTGATAAAAAAAAATTTAGAGATATAATTGGATCATTTCTTTATTTGACTTCTAGCATAGCATATATAATGTTTAGTGTATGTTCGTATGTTAGATTTCAATCTGATCCAAAAGAATCACGTTTGACTGTAGTAAAAATGATTTTGAGATGTCTTTTAGGAACTCAAGACTTAGGGATTTGGTATTCTAAATATAACACTTTATTTGAAACTGTCGGATATTCTGATTCAGACTTTGTAGGTTATAGGATTGATTGAAAGAGTATATCTGGAACTTGCCAATTTATAAGAAATTCCTTAATTTCTTGGTCCAATAAGAAATATAATTTTGTATCTCTATCTACTGTTGAAGATGAATACATTACCTTACGAAATTATGTGGCATAAGTACTTTGGTTGAAATAATAACTGATTAACTTAGGATTTACAGTTGACACAATTCCTATTTTTTGTGATAATACTAGTGCCATTTGCATTTCAAAGAATCCCGTCCAATATTTTAGAACCAAACATATAGACATAAGGCATCATTTCATTAGAGATCATATAGACTTCATTAGAGATCATATAGTCAAAGGAGAAATTGAATTGAATCACGTTTCTATAGAAAATCAACTTGCAGATATTTTTTAAAAACCACTAGCCTTTGACACTTTTAGCACCTTAAGAACAAGGTTAGGTGTGATTGATTTTATTGCTTAGATTAAATATTCTGCAAACTTGATATTTTCTTTATTTTTGTGTGTTTAGTTTTTTTATTTGTATATTTGTTGACCTCATTTTTGTATGAGGTCACTAAGGCCCTTCCAAACCCCAGATCAATCCTAGATCCTAGGATCCCCTCTAGACTTTAAGATTCTTTCCTAGAGCCAGACCTTAGGGCCTACTTTAGAGTTTAAGATTCTTTCCTAGAACCAGACCTTAGGGCCTATCCTAGAACTTAGGATTCTTCCATAATCCAAATTTTAGAGCCCCTCTAGATCCTAGATCTTAGAGTTCTTTTAGACCCTTTGATCAACTCCAACCTCAAATCAATCCCTACCTTTGATCAACTCCAACCTCAAATCAATCCCTACCCTTGATCAATTCAAATCTCAAACTTCATTCAATTTAAATCCAAATTAATTCAAACTTCAACCACATCCAAACTTTGACCCAATCAACTTGAGAATCCAAACTTCAATTTAGACTTTGATCATACCTTTGATCTAGCTTTGACCCTATCCATTCATTAACAATCACCACATGATTGTAAATGATTTGGATATTTCAATATTAATCACTCAAACTTGAAATCCATTCCAAATCCAGAAATCCAGACTGAAATCCAAAGTCTTAAGGCCCTGTCCTAAAGACCTTTTTCAAAGATTTTTCAAACATCTCAAAACCCAGTCAAATGACCTCTGATTTAGGCTCTATCACTTGCAAAGTGATAAGACATATCTCTAGAGGTTACCCTCCAATTTTGAGCCCATTCTGAGGTCCCTAACCCCAGAATCTGAATCAAAATCCAAATGCTGTAAAACCTTCAAATATTTACAGCCTGTGCCATTGGACCTAACACCTTGAAGATTTTGATCTTGGAGCCCTCATCAAAGCCTCCAATCACTTCCAGACCCCTGATTGTAACCCATTGAGCAGTAAACTGCAATTTTTTAGACCCATTTTTGACCCTAGTTGACCAATGGGTCAAAATTGACCAAAATACCCCTATGGGGATTTCAAATGCCCATTTCAATTCAAATCAACTCCAAATTCTTTGAAACCACTTTAAACAAGTTTCAAATACCAAACCCAACTTGTTGAGGTTAAGTCCAAACCTTGGGTTAACCTGGTTGACCAAGTCAACCAAGTTTGACCCATACACCCCTCCCCGTCAAATCTTTGAATCAAGTCCATTCCAAGTCCTTTTGAATGTAAGGGATGACCCCTAGGGTACCCAAGATACCTCTCTTGGAGACCCAAGCCTTGGGCTCACTTGGGTTAGCCATATAGCTTGACCCAAGTGACCAAAGAGAGGTCTCCCTTGAGCCATCTCTTAACCTTAATCAAATTGAATCCAAATCAAGGTGTCATTAGGTTCCCATTGACCCAATACATCTTCCTTGACCAGCCCAACCCTTGGGTTCACTTGGGTCAAGAGTTAGGCTAACCCAAAGTGCCCAAGATCACTTGGGATTGACCCAATTCTCAACCTAAGCCTAATTGAACTTGATCAACACCTCCCATAGGTGGCCCTACGTCCAACACACCTCCTCCAACCAGCCCATGCTCTGGGCTAACCTGGGTCAGGTTTTAGGCTAACCCAAAGTAGCCAAAAACACATAGACATGAGCCATCTTCCAACTCAGATCAAATTAGACCCAATTGCCACTTGCATTGGGTCCACCAGACCTAGACTCACTTCCCACCTCAAGCCCAAGGTCTGGCCTGACCTGGGTTGAGCCCAAATCGACCCGAATCAAGCAGATTTGGATCAACCTGAGCCATCTCTTAACCCAGACCAAATTGAATCCAATTGCCGCTTGCATTGGAAGCACCAGACCCAGACCTATCTCCCATACCAAACCCAGGGTCTGATTTGATCTGGATCGAACTCAATTCGACTCGAACCGAGCAGGTTTGGGTCCAACCCAGTCACCAACTCAATCCAGACGTTCTCAGGCCAAATTGACTCCACCTCTGACTCTAGCATGTCCCCATCGGCCTCCCCCAGTCAACCCGACCCAAACCATGGCTGGCGGTGGTCGGAACCAATGGAAAATGAGTTCCGGTGGTCCCCCCCAGACAACTCCTGGATCAAAGCTGCTGCCCACCGGTTTGATCCCCACGACCTCCCTAGGACGTCGCCATCTTCCACCTAGCAGCAATCCGAGCCCCCTCTAGCTCAATCTCGGCCGTCCAAGCTCGTAAAAGGTGGCCGAATAGGTTCGAGCTCCAGAGACCACCAGAAGCATCCTCAATCGCTCGAAATCATTTCCCAGAGCTCCTGCGACCTCCCAGACTCTCACTTCGAGCTCCCAGACCGATCCCTTCACCCGTTCAAGCGAGCGCCTGTGAAAGCCTCCGGCATCCCGCTCGAAGTCGCACCTCCAGCCATCCTCTGATCCTGACGTCTGAAGGAGATCAGTTCACCATCATCCCCTGAAGCTTCCTGATAGAGAAGCTCATTCGCTGAGACTTTCTCTGTGGTAATCCCTTCATCCCGAGCTCCCTAGCTAGGTAGTCCGATCAAGTGTGAAGGAAACCTTCACCCCAACAGATCCCCACCGTTGGATTGAAGGTTTCCACTGTCCTGATCCTCCCTGTGAAATTTCATCGGAGTTCTCCGGCGGGATCACCCGAATCACGCCGGAGAAGCTTCATGGTCTCGAATACGAGGGAGATTAAAGACGTAATCTCAGCCGTTGATTCCGATCAACGGCTCGAATTAGATCCCGCGGTATCGGAGCGCATTTAATCCCTGTCGTCCGATCCGCAATCCGACGGCTATGGTTAATCGGACTGTTAACGGTTAGCACCAATGATTGCCCAGCCAATCAGCGCGCGGCGCGTGTAAAGGGCTGCTGACTGTGTAATGGCCAAATTAATAATTCCAAAAATTCAAGAGAACTTCAAAAAATCATAACTCCCTCCACACTTGTCCAAATTAGGTGTTCTTAGGCTCATTGGAAAGTTCTTAGGGAGATCTAGAAAAGCCCTAGGGTTCCAGGCCCTGGTTAGGTCAGTGTTAGGTTTAATTTCAGTTTGAGCATTTTATCAATTTCTTTAATTACTCTTTAAATACAAGTCCACTAGGCCTGGAATTTTGGGAGACTAAAATTGAACATGTTTTTGACATGTCCAAATTTTATCTCCCCATTTTAAGATGTTCAAGGGCATTTTCCCCAAATTTTGAGTTTAAGGGTCATGGTTTGACCCTTATCTTAAAAATGGGGTATAGACCTATCCAATGGGATTTAGGGTGTGATTCTTTGTGTGATAATGATGTGTAGGGTAAGAAGTGTAGAGCCACTGATTTTGCCCCAATCCAAGCTTAGGATAGATCCCTATAGTGATTTGAAGGTGACTTAGAGCTCACCTTGGGTGGTTTATTTAACCACCTTAGAGTACTCCATTTGAGCTCAAATTTTGTTGGTTTATTCCTTAGGGTCAGGTGATCCTATGGTCCAAATTTCATTAAATTTGGAGTTTATTTGGTTCCCCAAGTAGGAGCCTCAGAAACCCCTCTTAGAAGTGGCCTATTAACCCTAATTAATTAATAATGAACTATCTTTAACTCATAAAATCTATTAAAATGTTTATAATTGTTCCTAATTAATCCCTTAATCATTGAGAATTGAAAACCTCTTGAATTGGCTTCTAGATTTGGCTTAATTTAGTCTTTAGGTAAGATCAAGGGTTAATCAGTTTTAATTAATTAAAAATTATTAAAAATCCCAAAGAAATCTTTAAACACCTGCTGATCTCTCCTTAGATCATTTCTGATCTTTGGATTTCATTTCAAGAAGTTTAAGACTCATTTGGGTTTCAAATCATTAAAAGAGCCCTTAATTTAAATAATTTAATAATTCCAATAAATACCCAAACTTCCAAAATTCATAATTAATTATAGAAAATCCCAAATCACTAAAACGCAATGAGAAATGACTTCAATTAGAATGTAGTGTTCTCTAAAAATATTAAACCTCCATAATTTGTTCAAAATAGAGGAGTCAACATTTTAGGTCAACTTTAGGTCAAAATCGGGCCAAAACTTCTAAAAATCATAACTTTTCATAGAGAACTCCAAATTGAATGTACCACCTGTCTAACAACTCATAATTAGGTCTAGTATTTATTAAAAATCTGAAACCTTTAAGATTAACTCTGATTCTAAAAGTCAAATTTTGACCCTTTAGTTAACATATCGAGATGACCTCCAAAATCTGTTAACTCTCCCAAATCCCAGAACTTTCCTAGTAGGTTAATAAAATTTCTCAACTAATCCATTATAATCAGTAACCAACTCCCTTTAATATTAATCGACTCCTTTAATTCCAACCAATTTAAATAACTTAATCAACCCCGATTGCTACTAGGTAACCCAGGCCTACGAGGCTATTAGTTTAGCCCCAAGGAAGGTGAAATAAACTTCACGGTCTCGGTGTGAAACAAAGATAGTAATCAATTAACTTTTAAAATATGTTTAATTAAAAATCTTAATCTATCAATACTTAAATTTTAATCTAAATCTCCTTTTAAGCCTTAACAAATTCAGAACTTTTCTAGACAACTTTAACTAATCGCCCACTTTAAGACCTACCCCAGCCACACGACCTTTTACACACACTTTAGATGATGTGCTAGGACAACTAACTCTAGATCTAGGTTTGGCCGGTGTTTACTTTACTGCTGTGTGCCGAATTTTTCGTAGTTTTCACTGCATGTTGTGGATGAAATTGCTTTGTTGTGTTTGCTTACTTTTTCTGCACTCTGTGGATGTATTGATGTATTTGGCGATTAGACTACCCTTAGGTTAGGTACGATCTGGATGTTCACACAATTTTCTACATGTGGCCACGTTCATGCAGGGCAATAAAAGGGGGCTAAATCAATAAAAAAAATATATTAATTGCTATAAATGCTTGCACAGGTGCTTCTGCTGCTAAAGCCACCAAATAAAAGGAGCGTGGCCAGTGTGTTTACTTATTTTTCTGCACAAATATAACTGCTTGGGAATAATTGCTTTTCATTTATTAACTGCTTAGGATAACCCTGCAGGTGAGTCTAGATTTTATTTTCAGATAAATGTAATTTGTGTAATTATCAAGTGTTGTGAAAGTTAATTTGGAGTTGGGATATATAGGTCCAAAGTTTGGGTTCCAAAGAGGAAAGGATGCCCCTTTAGGAAACATTCCTTCTCCATTTGGGAATCCAAATTTGGATCATACCTCTTCTATACCCAAAGAGGAAAGAGTGGCCTTCCCTTTTGAAGGAAAGTGCCCTCTTGTCCATTTGGGTAGTTCACCACGAAGAATCCAAGGAGTTTGATGAAAAGGAGTTCAAAGAAGAATAAGATTGAAGACTTGAAGATTGAGAATATCCCACTCAAAATTACTTGCGTCATTATTAGGTTTAGAATCTGGGTTGTTGTCAGTGGTGCCCGACCACCTTACTTTCTGCAAAATTTTGGTTTGTAATAAGCAAGGCAACTTTGCCTATGGACATTTATTTATTAATTAATATTTGATGTGATGAATTGGTTGCCTCTAGGACTGCTTGCTTTCTTAGTTTTTTGGCGTTTGTGTGCCGCTTTTGTTTTTGCCTGGATACGTGAGACTCATAAGGGTGTGAAAGTTTTATACTCATAACTTTAAAAGTCTAAAATTTTAGTG
This sequence comes from Dendrobium nobile, assembly GCA_022539455.1. Classification (NCBI taxonomy): domain Eukaryota; kingdom Viridiplantae; phylum Streptophyta; class Magnoliopsida; order Asparagales; family Orchidaceae; genus Dendrobium; species Dendrobium nobile. The sequence goes on along the minus strand of CM039721.1, from coordinate 42,241,815 downwards.
AGTCTAAACAACATAGAAAGATAACGAATCTAGGGAATTAGCCGGGGATCGACCCCGGGGTCGCATGCATATTTCTGTATTATTCTTTCCTTGCTTTAGACCCTTCCCCACCCGCGGGTAGGGTCTGGATAATCTGACCTATGAGGACGAGGTGCCGGACCTGGGGAAGCACAGTCTTCTAAAAAATTATTTTCTAAGCCTGTTTTTAAAATTTCAAGCATATTTGATTTGGAAGTTGTCGACCAGCATGCATTGCATTAGATACAAATTAAAAGAGTCAAAACTTTAATTGCATCAGTTTTAGCATTTTAGCACCCAGCATAAGTCGAAGGGGCCAATTAGGAAAATTTCTAGATGTCGGCCCAACTCTCCAAAACTTTAAGTATAACGTCCCTACAACTCTTTCATAAAAAGATCGGACTCATCTCTTTTAAATCGATTAGGTGGTTAGCTGGCTCCCCAATCCAGGCTGGGATAAGTCCAGGCATTGCATTACATTAGTTAGGTTCGGATGACTGTGGTCCAGTGTCCAAAATAGATTTAGGATCCGGGGTAGATCTTTGATCATGAGACCCCAAATTTCGGGAATATAATCCCAAATTTCTAATAAGACGCTCAACTTCAATTAAAGTTTCCTTTCAATCCTAAAACATAAAGCCCAACACTTAGATTAAGTTGGGACACTTCCGGATGGTTCCGGAATCTCAAGGTGTCCCCTACCTCTCTTCCCTCGATTCTGTTAATAAATGTTCAATCTTGATCTATTCCCTCTTGATTTTCCAAAAAAAAATCCATTCGTCTTTGATATCACTCCTAGAAAATCTAACAAAATTTCATTATTATTTTAATCGAGAGTTTTCTTGGGGGACTCTATCTCCCTACGATGTAATTAACTACGAGGGCTTGCGCTCGTAGGAGATTTGGAACCACACGCACTTGATTTCAAAATTAATCTTTTTAAAATCTTCTTAGATTTCTTTGGGAAAGGTTAAGGAATGATCGTCGTTATTATATCAGAAGAATTATCATTGAAAGGTGTCATCTCCCTCCGGGGAGGTACATCCTTCTTTGATAAGGCTTCAGATATAAATTCGACGATCATACTTCTTGGATATCATAACTGGATATTTAGTTAAACTTTACCTTGTCCCCTAGGGGCCATATAAAGTTCTCCTTAGAATCTGGTCATGATATTCAAGATGAGTTTCATAATTCTAAGTCTGAATACCATTATGAAATTTTATTTTCGTCCTTCGGGGTGATATACTTTTTCTACCGAGTTGATTCGAATCTAGAATTAGAATCCAATTTTGATTTTAAAATTCCCAAAGAAAGCTAATATTTTCAAAACATGTTTTCAAAATTCCACCAACAAAGAAAATGGCACGCCCGGTGGGACGAATCTCTCTCTCCATCTTTAATAAGAATGAAATTTTGTTTCATCGGTAGTCTTAACTACCTTCCTTCCGTTAGTCCCTCAACCCATTTCTACCTTGGGGGAGTGTGGCCAACATCTAAAAACAATTTAAAACATTAAAAGAGAGGTTCTACCTCCAAAGATTTGTTACATACTAACTTAATCGTCCTGATTTTGACCTTCTGCCCTGGGATTTCTTGTGAGGCGACAGTGTCAAATCAGGTACCCAAATATTCTTTTAAAATTATGATTAACAAATGTCACATTCAATATATCAATTTTTCAAATTGAAAGGAGTTTGAAAAAAAAAAAAAAATCTTTGATTTTAAGAAGTTTTGAAGTATTTTAGTCTTAACCCCTTTACTCCCCTTTAACTTTTAGGAATGAGGAGGGTTAGACTGTTTGCTTTACTTGGGTTTTCTTACAATTCCATAAGCCTTCGGGCAAGGGGAAACTCTGTCCGTTGTGTTTTGGATTTTGTAGAAAAAACCCCTTCTTAAATCATTCAAAATTCAAATTCCCTTCTAAACATAGAAAACAAGATAATAACAATTTTCTCAAAGTTTCAAACCTTCATATGTTACCCCATATGACCATCTTATGGGCTAAACATATGTTGTCCTTTTGAGAAAACCCATCTTTTGGCATGTATTTAGTCTCTTTATCTTCTTAACGTGTGTTGGGTGTTTTCTACCACTCAACATGTGTTGGAAGGTTAAGGCTATCCTACAAGCCTTAAGTTTCAAAATAACAAATGCTTTTCCACCTTTCTTATAAGAAATCTAATTTCAATCCCCTCTTTAATTTTTAGAAAATTCAAATGGCTGGCCAATTGATCTTTTCTTTCAACCGAGAGTTATCCTCAACTGTTAATGACCAAGGGAGCACTATCATCTTTGGAATGGGATTCAGTACCCTTGAGCTCTCTATGGATGGACACCAGATTGTTAGTTTGGATGCCAGTAAGGAAGTTCCCCCAGTGGTTGAGTTGATTGTGGGATCTGCACCTACCTTGCCAGTAATTAGTAATGACCAGAAACAATCTGAGCCAGTTGTTGAGCCTCCCACTGAAGTCAAATCTATTTTTGAGGAAGGATCTAGTTCTGGACTTAACTTTTCTACTAAGAATCAAAAGAAGAACTATTTGAGGAGACTTAGAAAGAAGATCTCTAAGGCAAAGAGAATTGTGCCTTTTAAGACTTTAGCTCAAGTAGAGCCTGAGGCTGACGAGGAGCTACCTATTCCTGCTTCCTCTCCCCTTCTGAAAGGGAGCCGCTTTTACACCTTAGCTTCTGCTCAAGGGGAGAAGAGGATAGCTAGGATAGCCCGTTCCCCACCATGCCCGGTCGACTACTCGACTAAAAAGACTCCAAAGGAAAAGCATCTGCAGAAAACAAGGGCTTTGAGAAACATAATTCACACCTGTGCTGCACAATCTGGGCAAACAAAGGAGCAGTACATGAAACAGTTGAAGGGAGTGATCTCTCATCGCTTCCAAAAAGAAGTGTTAAAAGAAGAGGCGTCTGAGGCAAAAAAACTGACTCCACAACCTATTAGGAGAAATAAGAAGTATGTTAGATAGCCCGCCACTTCAGTACTAGTTGACGGATACCACTGGGCGCCACGCCCTCCTTCTTCCAAGACGGAGGGTATTGTGTTGACTGGGTCCGAGAGAGGCCGCCATTCTATTGGTAGACCCTCGGTACCCCCTTCCAAAGCTTTAAAGTTTGCCTCAATAGTTGTCAAACCTGAGGGGAATAAAACTTTAAAACATCTGGATATCAAGGGCAAGAGGCCCAAATCCCCTGAGAGGAAGTTTGTCCCAAAAAGGACTAAGTTGGAGAATTTACCACCGCCTCCAAGAACCCCAAAGTTCATTCTCCAACTCCAACGAGTCACAGTTAAACCTCCTCCAGTCTTGATTGAGCCGATAGATGTTCAGCCTAGTTCTCCAGTTGTTGCAGTAGATAGTCTTCTTACAGCCAGTCCAATTCCTGATTCAGTTATGATTCCAGTTGACGATCCGGTTGTTGATAGCATAGATTTATGCGTCATTCCTAGGCCTCCCATACAGGAGTCTGAATACCTTACTTTACCTGATGTAGGAGCTATTTCTCTATAAGCTCCTGCTTCACCTCCTGAGGTATGTGTCCCTCTCCTTAGAGGGAATGCCACTTTTCCGACTACCGATCTTGGGACAGTCGAGAAGGAAGGAATTGACCTAGATCTTGAGATAGAAGAAGAGCCAGTTACAGAGTCTCAACCAGATCCTAACCCAAAACTTACAGAAATCATTGCTCTCCTGGATTCTGAAGAATTATTCGATATGGCTGAGTACAAAGGATACTTGTCCCTCGATCCTAAGTCAATTGGAGATAGACCGGTCGAGGAGGTAGTTCAAGAAATAAGAAATATTTTGTTGAATAAAGAGGGAATGACTTCTTTTGACCCAGACCTGGATGACCTCCTTGGAGAGGAATATGACTATTGTGGTAGCGTCTCCATGGTCGAAACTAGAGGGTCCAATAAAGAGGTCGAACCTGGTAGGCACCGGCTTGCTAGAGATGATGATTAACATGTTGCTGGGTCTGATTCAGATGAGTCCGTAAGGGCTAAGGGTGAGGAGCACATTAAAGATTTGGAGAATCAGTTGACAACTATGATGTCACAAGTCAAAGAAATGCAAGAAAGATTTGACAAGTCAGAGCAGGATTCACTTAAGATTCAACAAACGGCTCGAGAGATTGTAGAAAGAGTTAAAAAGACAGAATCTAGTTCCAAGTCTCCCGAGTCAACACCAGTAATCCCTCCTTGCCTACCAGAGGCATCCCCAGCAGTGCCTACAGTTCCCCCTGTTTCTCCAACTCTGCCTCAGAAGGATATTAAGCAACTGATTGAGGACCAGGTAAGGGAGGCTTTAGCCTTTTCGCAAGGAACTGCATCTATTCCAAAGGGTAGACCCTACCCTGAAGAATATGATTCAGTTCCTTACCCAAAAGGCTTTGTGCCACCAACTTTTAAAATTTTCACTGGAATAGAGAACCCGAGATAGCATCTGGCCCACTTCAGAGCAAGTTGTTGCAATGCGGGAGGGTCGGATACTCTACTATATCATCAGTTTGTAAGTAGTCTATCCGGCATCGCTTTTGAATGGTACGCCGATCTGCCCAATGGTTCAGTAAAAACCTTTAGCGATCTAGAAAACCTTTTCCTTAAAAGATTTTTTGGAGCGCAACAACGAACTACCATGGGCGATCTTGTTGTTGAAAAACAAAAGCCGGGAGAGTCTTTGGTTGAGTACATCTTGAGGTGGCGAAACCTCTCGATGAAGTGTGAACCCCAGTTGCAAGAGCAACATGCGGTGGAGATCCTCCTTGAGAATATCCACGGCCCTGTTGCTTTTCTCCTGAAGGGTTTCACCATTAAAACTTTTGAAAAACTTCTTAATAAGGCTAGCAATTTGCAGGAAGAGGCTCATAAGATGCCATTCCTACGAGAGCAGTCTGAAGACAAGAAAGGTCCTAGACTGGTTAAGATTTTTGAGAAAATGGCAGTAGTGTTGGCAGTTGACAAGGGAAAAAGGCCAATGGCTAGTCAGTCCAGTGTTCCTCCACCACCGCCACCACAGCCAGCTCAGAAACAACCCTTTCTGGTTACTCCTCAGTACACTAGAGACCCTAACTTTGTCCCTTTTAGAGAGAGATTGGAAAAACCATATCCATTTAAGAGGGAATCAGTTAAGAGGATTTTCAAGAGTTTGTTAAAGAAACCAGATTTTCAGCTGCCAGAGGCCAGGAGGCCTTAAGATGAAAGTAAGAAAGATGATCCCAAGTATTGTCCATACCACCGGATGCTTAGTCACCCTATTGAAGACTGTGTTGTGTTCAAAGATTGGCTTGAGAGGAACTACACCCATGGTAACATCATAATTCCTAAGGAATACTTGGTCGATCCAGAGAAAGCTTCCATTAAAACCATTTCAGGTAACTCTCTTAACTCTCCTTGTCTTGTTGAAGATGGTTGGTACATTGCTTTGTCCCGGGCACTTAAAAAGTCGATTAACAAGTCTTTTCATCTTTCTCAACAGCTGACTACTATAGCCCAGGCCCCGACGTGGAAGGTTGACCTGGATGCTTCGCAGGAGGATGTTGAGCCACTTTCCTCTCCAGTAGTCACAGGAACTACTGTTAAATGTTTAAAAGAAAAAGAAGTTGATTTTGTAGAGAGGAAGTGTGTAGATGAGAGATGTATTAGGATGGCGGATGGGGGTGTTAAAACCCTCTCCCCTCTTTTGTTATCTGACTTTTAGTTTGCCCCATCAAAGGCGAAGGGTCAGAAGATGAATAAAAAATATCCTTCTGTTTCTGTCTTGATGATTAACCATGGAAATGAAATGCAAGTTGATGACTCTCATGTTTTAAAACAAAGTTCTGGTGAAGAAAGTCTTAATATCAAAGAAATTGACCTTCCCGAATCAGCTATTCAAGAAGAGGTCGAATGAGAAGCTTTATCAGAAAGTGATTTCCCTCTAATCAATTTTCAAGGAAGTCCTATCTTGTTAGAACTTTCAGATTTTGACTCGCTTTCGGGAAATGATGATCCAACGCCTATGGTGTGCGTAGACACTGCCCTAATTTGCCCTCCTGAAGATATCGAGCAGGTGCAACTCCGCGGCGGTAAAGTCTTACCCCCTAGGCTTCCCCCTCAGGAGAAAGGCAAGCAAATTCCCTTTGAAGATTTAAATTCAAACTCCCCTCAGCAATCAGAATTTCCTCTAATTCCTTCGGGTTTTGAGTCCGTCGTTCCTAAGGTTGATTACAACGTTTTAGCCCATCTTAGGAAGTTGCCAGCAAAAAATTAAGTATTTATGACGCCCTCCTTCTCTCCAAAGAAATGAGTGAGTCTTTAATTAAAGCGCTTCTCAACCTCGAGATTTGCTTAACCCAGTTGGCTGCAACTTCAAAAGGTGAGGCATTCTACTTCAAAGAGGTTCCTGGAGTTACCTTTTCAGATGAAGATCTGCTCTTAAGAACTGCTGACCATAATCACCCCCTTTACATTACTGTAGATGTGGGAAATTTTAAGTTATCGAGAGTCCTCTTTGATCCGGGTGCATCGGTCAAGATAATGAACATAAAAACCCTCGCATACCTCAGAGTTGATACTAGCAAGCTCTCAACCGATAGGTTGGTGCTTCGTGGGTTCAATGAAAAGGGCGAGAGGGATTTTGGTTCAATCACTTTGCTCTTAGAAATAGGAGGCTTGAAAACTGAAGCTAAGTTTCATATAATTGATTCGGCGACGTCCTTTAATGCCCTTTTAGGTAGACCTTGGATTCATGAATATAGAATGGTTCCATCTACCCTTCACCAATGCATCAAGTACCAACGAGATGGCATTGAACACGTGATTAAGGGTGATCTGCAACCATTTTTAATTTAAGAAATCGGGATCTACGAAGATGCTACATATTTTGTTCCAAAAGGGTCCTCGTCCCGCTCTAAGTTAGAGATCAAGATTAAGGAGAAATTGGTTGGACAAAAGTCCAATCAAGAGAAAGAAAAAGAAAAATTTGTTGATCAAGAAATGATACAATTAAGTAGTGAAGACGACTCTGACATCGTTGTCCTTAGGCCTCCAAACACATTAGCTCAAAGAGGTGGGAGGATGGCCTTAAGGGCACGAGGTCGAGGCCGTGCTTCATCAGAGAGGAGAACAACACCTGTTTATATTGATTTGGAATCAGATTCTGACGTCGAGTCCAAAGATCAAGGTGCTGCCTTCTCCCTCAATTATAAAAATACAAATACTTCTCCAAAATTTAATTTCACCTTAGAGGAGGACAGTGACATTGAGGAAGATGTTGTAAAGGTGAAAAGTGAAGAGCCTGAATTAACAATGTACAAAAAGCTCAGTAGAAGGATTGAAGCCCTTTTTCTGACCCCACTGTCAGCTGGCAGGATTGTCGGGTTAGAAGTTAAAGTGGCCCCCAACTTGAACGGCGAAGTAAAGAAAGTCTAAAAATTCTTTCCTGTCTCCTCCTCCGCAAGGGATGAAAGTGATGTAACCCTTGAGGAGGCAGATTTTAATGAATTAATGGAATTAACTTTCGACTACTTTCCTGTTTGTGTGAAAAATACTTTTTCTAAAGGTCCTGTACCATACCGATGGACTAAGGGTCAGGCTAGATACCACAAAAATATTTTGCAAGCAAAAATCAAGAGTAATCCTGCAAGTGGTATCGGCTTTGGAACTGTTAGTTCATTCGATGACGATGAGTATTGCCTAATGATAACTTACCATCTTGAATCACCAAATGTCCCTATAGATCCTTTCTGTGCTCTTGATGGGCTCTGTATGGAGACTTTAGATGATCCCGATGACCTTCAAGTTAAGGATGCACCCCCTGAATTAGAAGAAGAAATTAAATCGACAGTCGATGAGTTAAAAGAAATTAACCTGGGAACCGATGATGACCCCCGTCCAATCTTTATAAGTGCTCTACTGAGCGAGGGTGAAACCAAAGATTTGATTCAACTGTTGTCTGAGTTTAGGGATTGCTTTGCCTGGACATACGACGAAATGCCAGGTTTACATGCTGAGGTAGCGATTCATAAACTTGGAGTTCGGCACGATGCCGTTCCTGTCAAACAAGCTCCTCGACGCATGCGCTTGGAAATCGAGCAACAAGTCGTTTCTGAAGTTAAGAAATTGGCCGAAGCCGGGTTTATTCGAGAGGAACAATACCCCTCCTGGGTGGCTAGCATCGTGCCGGTCCGAAAGAAAAACGGTCAAATTCGGATTTGCGTCGATTATAGGGATCTGAATAAGGCATGTCCTAAGGACGAGTTCCCTCTACCAATACCAGAACTCATGGTGGAAATTGCCTCCTCACATGCCATTTTCTCATTCATGGATGGCTCGCCGGGTTATAACCAAATTAAGATGGCCCCAGAAGATGAGAGAAATACTGCGTTCAGAACCCCTATTGGAATCTTTTATTACAAGGTGATGCCATTTGGCTTAAAGAATGCCGGGGCAACCTACCAGCGGGCCATGACCCGTATCTTTGACGACTTAATTCATAGTCAAGTTGAGTGCTATATTGACGATTTAGTTGTCAAGAGCAAGGTCAAAGAGGCTCACCTGTATGACTTAAGAATTGTATTTGAGCGATTGCGCCGCTACGATTTGAAAATGAACCCCTTGAAGTGTGCCTTTGGCGTCACCTCAGGGAAATTCTTAGGTTTCGTAGTGAGGCATCACGGAATTGAGATTGACCCTGCTAAAATTGAAGCCATCTTAGATATGCCACCTCCTAAGAGCCTTACCCAGTTAAGGTCGCTACAAGGTAGATTGGCGTATATAAGGAGGTTTATTTCTAATCTTTCCGGGAGATGTCAACCCTTTTCTGTCCTTGTGAAAAAAGACACTAAATTCGTATGGGACGAGAAGTGTCAAAATGCTTTCGATGACATTAAGCAATACCTTTCTAACCCATCAATTTTGGCAGCCCCAATTCCGGGAAAGCCGTTAATTCTCTACACTGCAGCCTTAGATGAGTCTTTGGGTGCTCTGCTGGCTCAAGTCAACGACGAAGGGAAGGAGAATGCTCTCTATTACCTTAGTCGAAAACTTCTTCCTACTGAAATTCGATACCCATCAATTGAGAAGCATTGTCTTGCTTTAGTTTTCGCAGCCCAGAAACTGAGGCACTACATGCTCTCCCACTCAGTCAGTTTGATTTCAAGAGTTATTCCTTTGCAGTATCTTATGACCTTAGCTACGTTGTCAGGACATTTAGCCCGTTGTTCTATGATATTACTGCAATTTGAGATTACTTTCACTCCCCTTCGTGTTGTGAAAGGACAAGCCATTACCAACTTTTGGCAGCACACCCACTGCCGGCAGACTCTCCTCTGAACGATGATTTACCCGACGAACAAATCATGAGTTTGAGGGAATCTGACGAGGTCGTCTGGGAATTGTATTTTGATGGAGCAACATCCTCCCGTAGGAATGCCACTCAACAATCTATAATTCCTAGAAAGGCTGGAGTCGGTCTAATTTCATAACGTTAGAAAAAGGAATGATGCATTTCTCCTACCATTTATCGGAGCCCTGCACAATTAATGAAGCTGAATACGAAGCTATGATAACCGGTTTGGAACTTGCAATTCTAATGGAAATTAAAGAGATTAAGATCTTTGGAGATTCCCAATTGGTGATTAACCAACTGGCCGGAACCTATAAAGTCTTGAATCCTAATCTCCTAAGATACCACCAGTACACACTTCACTTGTTGGAACAAATTCCTACTGCCACTTTGTATAGGGTTCCCTGTGGAAGTAACTCCGCAGCGGATGCCTTAGCAAAACTTGCAAAGGAATTTGCATGTCCTGAGGAGGATTCCATCCCTATAGAGATTCAGGGTCGTAAAACCCTCTCTCTCATAGATTTGGAACACATCAGAAAGACTCCCCTTCAGATCCTTTCTGCCTCTTCGACAACCGACAAAGAAGGCGATTGGAGACGACCCTTAATCGACTACCTTAAAGAAGGGAAGCTTCCCCAAGATAAATCACTCTCCAACCAGATTAAGAAACGTGCCCTATCTTATGCACTAGTCAATAATTTACTGTACCGTCAGTCCTTCGATCACATGTGGCAGCGCTGTTTAGACCAGCGAGAAGCCCTGAAGATTGTTAATGAAGTTCATTCAGGACTATGAGGCGCACATCAATCGGGTCCAAAAATGAAATTGAAAATTAAAAGACTTGGATACTACTGGCCTACAATGATTGACGATTGTATGAATACTGCAAAGCACTGTCATCAATGTCAGGTCCATGGTGTGGTTTTACATCAGCCGCCTAATGTGTTACACCCTACGATAGCATCGTGGCCCTTCGAGAGTTGGGGCACAGATATCATTGGGCCGATTGACCCTCCCTCCGCGAGAGGTCATCATTTCATATTAGCAGCGACTGATTACTTTTCAAAGTGGGCGGAAGCAATTCCCCTACGCAACGTAACATCACACCATGTCTTAAAATTCTTTCGTGACCATATTATATATCGATTCGGCGTACCCCGTCGAATCATATCCGATAATGGGTTCGCATTCAAGTCTACAAAAATCAACAATTTTGTAAGACGCCATAATATTGATTGGAGATACTCGACGATCTATTACCCTCGGGCAAATAGATTAGCTGAGGCCTTCAACAAGACCTTGGTGCAAATTGTTAAAAAGACCCTTGATGATAACAAACGATAGTGGGATGAGCGGTTGGCGGAAGCTCTGTGGGCCTATCGTACCACTTATAGAACCTCGACCCAATCCACCCCGTTTGCACTAGTGTATGGATCCGAGGCCGTTCTACCCCTAGAAATACAAATCCCTTCGCTCAGGATTGCAGTTCAGAATCAGATTACAAATGAACAAAATGCAAAACTGCCGTTCGAAGAACTCGAAGGCCTTGAAGAGTGACGTCTCCAAGCTCAACAAAGTTTAGAGTTATATAAATCCCGTATGGTCCCATGATAAGCTAGTGCGACCTAGGACCTTCCAAGCGAAAGACTTGGTGCTCGTCCTTCGGAGGCCTATCTTAGCCCATCGAAAGTTGGGAGGCAAATTTGAACCCACTTGGGAAGGACCCTTCATCATAGAGACTGTCTACGAAGGAGGCTCATATCAGTTAGTAGATTATAAAGGAAATCACCCAATGCTACCTGTCAGCGGGCGTTTCCTTAAGAAATACTATGCTTGATGTAGCTCGTTATGTCAATTAATGAAATTTTCCTTCTTGATTCGCAACCCGCTTTCTTACTTTTTAAATTCTTTTACTTTTTAATGTTGTAGCCTAAAGTTGGGTGATGCCCTTTCTTAGACCCAAAGCTAGGTATTCCCTACTTGGGTTTCCAGTTAATCCGCCTACTAGGAGTAAGTCTTCTATCATCATCCTATAGGCCTAAGGTTGGGTGATGCCCTTCCTTAGACCCAAGGCTAGGTATTCCCTACCTTAGTTTCCCAGTTGATCTGTCTACTAGGAGTAAGTCTTCTATCAGCATCCTGTAGACCTAAGGTTGGGTGATGCCCTTCCTTAGACCCAAAGCTAGGTATTCCCTACTTTGGTTTCCAGTTAATCCGCCTACTAGGAGTAAGTCTTCTATCAGCATCCTATAGGCCTAAGGTTGGGTGATGCCCTTCCTTAGACCTAAGGTTAGGTATTCCCTACCTTGGTTTCTCCAATTCTCTTGTCTAATAGGTGTAAGTCTTCTATTAGCATCCTATAGACCTAAGGTTGGGTGATGCCCTCCCCTTACACTTTTAAGATTCTACTTCTATTCGGTCAACGCCAATGTGTGAAGTAGAAGTTCCTTCTGCCACACACATTGGGGGTTCATTTGTTGACCTCATTTTTATAGGCCCTTCCAAACCCCATATCAATCCTAGATTCTAGGATCCCCTCTAGACTTTAAGATTCTTTCCTAGAGCCAGACCTTAGGGCCTACTCTAGAGTTTAAGATTCTTTGCTAGTTCTTCCATAATCCAAATTCTAGAGCCCCTCTAGATCCTAGATCTTAGAGTTCTTCTAGACCCTTTGATCAACTCCAACCTCAAATCAATCCCTACCTTTAATCAACTCCAACTTCAAATCAATCCCTACCATTGAACAATTCAAATCTCAAACTTCATTCAATTCAAATCCAAATTAATTCAAGCTCAACCACATCCAAACTTTGACCCAATCAACTTGAGAATCCAAACTTCAATTTAGACTTTGATCCTACCTTTGATCTAGCTTTGACCCTAACAATTCATTAACAATCACCACATGATTGTAAATGATTTGGATATTTCAATATTAATCACTCAAACTTGAAATCCATTCCAAATCCAGAAATCTAGACTCAAATCCAAAGTCTTAAGGCCCTGTCCTAAAGACCTTTTTCAAAGATTTTTCAAAAATCTCAAAACCCAGTCAAATGACCTCTGATTCAGGGTCTATCACTTGCAAAGTGATAAGACATGTCTCTAGAGGTTACGCTCCAATTTTGAGCCCATTCTGAGGTCCCTAATTCCTTAATCTAAATCAAAATCCAAAGGCTGTAAAACCTTCAAATATTTACAGCCTATGCCATTAGACCTAACACCTTGAAGATTTTGATCTTGGAGCCCTCATCAAAGCCTCCAATCACTTCCAGACCCCTGATTGTAACCCATTGAGCAGTAAACTGCATTTTTTTAGACCCATTTTTGACCCTAGTTGACCAATGGGTCAAAATTGACCAAAATACCCCTATGGGGATTTCAAATGCCCATTTCAATTCAAATCAACTCCAAATTCTTTGAAACCACTTTCAACAAGTTTCAAATACCAAACCCAACTTGTTGAGCTTAAGTCCAAACCTTGGGTCAACCTGGTTGACCAAGTCAACCAAGTTTGACCCATACACCCCTCCCCTTCAAATCTTTGAATCAAGTCCATTCCAAGTCCTTTTGAATGTAAGGGATGACCCCTTGGGTACCCAAGAGACCTCTCTTGGAGACCCAAGCCTTGGGCTCACTTGGGTTAGCCATATAGCTTGACCCAAGTGACCAAAGAGAGGTCTCCCTTGAGCCATCTCTTAACCTTAATCAAATTGAATCCAAATCAAGGTGTCATTAGGTTCCCATTGACCCAATACACCTTCATTGACCAGCCCAACCCTTGGGCTCACTTGGGTCAAGAGTTAGGCAAACCCAAAGTGCCCAAGATCACTTGGGATTGAGCCAATTCTCAACCTAAGCCCAATTGAACTTGATCAACACCTCCCATAGGTGGCCCTAGGTCCTACACACCTCCTCCAGCCAGCCCATGCTCTGGGCTAACCTGGGTAAGGTTTTAAGCTAACCCAAAGTTGCCAAAAACACATAGACCCGAGCCATCTTCCAACTCAGATCAAATTGGACTCAATTGCCACTTGCATTGGGTGCACCAGACCCAGACCTATCTCCCATACCAAACCCAGGGTCTGATCTGATCTGGATCGAGCTCAATTTGACTCGAACCGAGCAGGTTTGGTTCCAACCCAGTCACCAACTCAATCCAGACATTCTCAGGCCAAATTAACTCCACCCCTGACTCCAGCATGTCCCCATCGGCCTCCCCCAGTCAACCCGACCCAAACCATGGCCGGCGGCAGTCGGAACCAATGGAAAACGAGTTCCGGTGGTCCCCCCGAGACAACTCATGGATCAAAGCTGCTGCCCACCGGTTTGATCCCCATGACCTCCCTAGAACGTCACCATCTTCAACCTGGCTGCAATCCGAGCCCCCTCCAGCTCAATCTCGGCCGTCCAAGCTCGCAAAAGGTGGCCGAATAGGTTCGAGCTCCAGAGACCGCCAGAAGCATCCTCAATCGCTCGAAATCGTTTCCCATAGCTCCTGCGACCTCCCAGGCTCTCACTTCGAGTTCCCAGACCGATCCCTTCACCCGTTCGAGCGAGCGCCCGTGAAAGCCTCCTCCATCCCGCTCGAAGTCGCACCTCCGGCCGTCCTCTGATCCTGATGTCTGAAGGAGATCAGTTCGTTATCGTCCCCTGAAGCTTCCTGATAGAGAAGCTCATTTGTTGAGACTTTCTCTGCGGTAATCCCTTTATCCCGAGTTCCCTAGCTAGGTAGTCCGGTCAAGTGTGAAGGAAACCTTCACCCTAATGGATCCCCACCGTTGGATTGATGGTTTCCACTGTCCTGATCCTCCCTGTGAAATTTCATCAGAGTTCTCCGGCGGGATCGCCCGGATCACGCCGAAGAAGCTTCACGGTCTCGGATACGAGCGAGAGGTTGAAGACGTAATCTCAGCCGTTGATTCCGATCAACGGCTCAGATTAGATCCCGCAGTATCGAAGCCATTTAATCGCTGCCGTCCGATCCGCCATCCGACGGCTGTGCTTAATCAGACCATTAACAGTTAGCGCCAATGATTGCCCAGCCAATCAGCGCGCGGCGCGTGTAAAGGGCTGCTGACTGTGTAATGGCCGAATTAATAATTCCAGAAATTCAAGGGAACTTCAAAAAATCATAACTCCCTCCACACTTGTCCAAATTAGGTGTTCTTTGGCTCATTGGAAAGCTCTCAGGGAGATCTACAAAAGTCCTATGGCTCCAAGCCCTGGTTAGGTCAGTGTTAGGTTTAATTTCAGTTTGAGCATTTTATCAATTTCTTTAATTACTCTTTAAATACAAGTCCACCAGGCCTGGAATTTTGGGAGACTGAAATTGAACATGTTTTTGACATGTCCATGTTTTATCTCCCCATTTTAAGATGTTCAAGGGCATTTTCCCCAAATTTTGAGTTTATGGGTCATGGTTTGACCCTTATCTTCAAAATGGGGTATAGACCTATCCAATGGGATTTAGGGTGTGATTCTTTGTGTGATAATGATGTGTAGGGTAAGAAGTGTAGAGCCACTGATTTTTCCCCAATCCAAGCTTAGGATAGATCCCTATAGTGATTTGAAGGTGACTTAGAGCTCACCTTGGGTGGTTTAGTTAACCACCTTAGAGTACTTCATTTGAGATCAAATTTTGTGGGTTTGGTCCTTAGGGTTAGGTGATCCTATGATCCAAATTTCATCAAATTTTGAGTTCATTTGATTCGCCAAGTAGGAGCCTCAAAAACCCCTCTTAGAAGTGGCCTATTAACCCTAATTAATTAATAATGAACTATCTTTAACTCATAAAATCTATTAAAATGTTTATAATTGTTCCTAATTAATCCCTTAATCATTGAGAATTGAAACCCTCTTAAATTGGCTTCTAGATTTGGCTTAATTTAGTCTTTAGGTAAGATCAAGGGTTAATCAATTTTAATTAATTAAAAATTATTAAAAATCCCAAAGAAAACTTTAAACACTTGCTGATCTCTCCTTAGATTATTTCTGATCTTTGGAGTTGATTTCAAGAAGTTTAAGACTCATTTGGGTTTCAAATCATTAAAAGAGCCCTTAATTGAAATAATTTAATAATTCCAATAAATACCCAAACTTCCAAAATTCATAATTAATTATAGAAAATCCCAAATCACTAAAACTCAATGGAAAATGACTTCAATTAGAATGTAGTGTTCTCTAAAAATATTAAACCTACATAATTTGGTCAAAATCAAGGAGTCAACATTTTAGGTCAACTTTAGGTCAAAATTGGGCCAAAACTTCTAAAAATCATAAATTTTCATAAAGAACTCCAAATTGAATGTACCACTTGTCTAACAACTCATAATTAGGTCTAGTATTTATTAAAATTTTGAAACCTTTAAGATTATCTGTAATTCTAAAAGTCAAAATTTGACCCTTTAGTTAACATATCGAGATGACCTCCAAAATCTGTTAACTCTCCCAAATCCCAGAACTTTACTAATACGTTAATAAAATTTCTCAACTAATTCATTAAAATCAATAACCAACTCCCTTTAATATCAATCCACTCCTTTAATTCCAGCCAATTTAAATAACTTAATCAACCCCGATTGCTACTAGGTAACCCAGGCCTACGAGGCTATTAGTTTAGCCCCAAGGAAGGTGAAATAAACTTCCCGGCCTATGTGTCAAACAAAGGTAGTAATCAATTAACTTTTAAAATATGTTTAATTAAAAATCTTAATCTATCAATACTTAAATTTTAATCTAAATCTCCTTTTAAGCCTTAACAAATTCAGAACTTTTCTAGACAACTTTAACTAATCGCCCACTTTAAGACCTACCCCAGCCACACGACCTTTTACACACACTTTAGATGATGTGCTAGGACAACCAACTCTAGATCTAGGTTAGGCCGGTGTTTACTTTACTGCTGTGTGCCGGATTTTTCGTAGTTTTCACTACATGTTGTGGATGAAATTGCTTTGCTGTGTCTGCTTACTTTTTCTGAACACTGTGGATAGATTGATGTGTTTGGCGATTAGACTACCCTTAGGTTAGGTACGATCTCGATGTTCACACAGTTTTCTGCTGGTGGCCACGTTCATGCAGGGCAATAAAAGGGGGCTAAATCAATAAAAAAAATATTAATTGCTATAAATGCTTGCACATGTGCTTCAGCTGCTAAAGCCCCCAAATAAAAGGAGCGTGGCCAGTGTGTTTACTTATTTTTCTGCACAAATATAACAGCTTGGGAATAATTCCTTTTCATTTATTGACTACTTAGGATAACCCTGCAGGTGAGTCTAGATTTTATTTTCAGATAAATGTAATTTGTGTAATTGTCAAGTGTTGTGAAAGTTAATTTTGAGTTAGGATATATAGGTCCAAAGTTTGGGTTCCAAAGAAGAAAGGTTGCCCCTTTGGGAAACATTCCTTCTCTATTTGGGAATCCAAATTTGGATCATACCTCTTCTATACCCAAAGAGGAAAGAGTGGCCTTCCCTTTTGAAGGAAAGTGCCCTCTTGTCCATTTGGGTAGTTCACCACGAAGAATCCAAGGAGTTTGAAGAAAAGGAGTTCAAAGAAGAATAAGATTGAAGACTTGAAGATTGAGAATATCCCACTCAAAATTACTTGCATCATTATTAGGTTTAGAATCCGGGTTGTTGTCAGTGGTGCCCGGCCACTTTACTTTCTGCAAAATTCTGGTTTGTAATAAGCAAGACAACTTTGCCTATGGACATTTATTTATTAATTAATATTTGATGTGATGAATTGGTTGCCTCTAGGACTGCTTGCTTTCTTAGTTTTTTGGCGATTGTGTACCGCTTTTGTTTTTGCCTTGATACGTGAGACTCATAAGGGTGTGAAAGTTTTATACTCATAACTTTAAAAGTCTAAAATTTTAGTGAGTCTAAACAACATAGAAAGATAACGAATCTAGGGAATTAGCCGGGGATCGACCCCGGGGTCACATGCATATTTCTGCATTATTCTTTCCTTGCTTTAGACCCTTCCCCGCCCGTGGGTAGAGTCCGGATAGTCTGACCTATGAGGACGAGGTGCCGGACCTGGGGAAGCCCAGTCTTCTAAAAAATTATTTTATAAGCCTATTTTTAAAATTTCAAGCATATTTGATTTGGAAGTTGTCGACCAGCATGCATTGCATTAGATAAAAATTAAAAGAGTCAAAACTTTAATTGCATCAGTTTTAGCATTTTAGCACCCAGCATAAGTCGAATGGGCCAATTAGGAAAATTTCTAGATGTCGGCCCCAACTCTCCAAAACTTTAAGTACAACGTCCCTACCACTCTTTCATAAAAAGACCGGACTCATCTCTTTTAAATTGATTAGGTGGTTAGCTGGCTCCCCAATCCAGGCCGAGGTAAGTCAAGGCATTGCATTGCATTAGTTAGGTTCGGATGACTGTGGTCCAGTGTCCAAAATAGATTTAGGATCTGGGGCAGATCTTTGATCATAAGACCCCAAATTTCGGGAATATGATCCCAAATTTCTAATAAGACGCTCAACTTCAATTAAAGTTTCCTTTCAATCCTAAAACATAAAACCCAACACTTAGATTAAGTTGGGACACTTCCGGATGGTTCCGGAATCTCAAGGTGTCCCCTACCTCTCTTCCCTCGATTCTGTTAATAATTGTTCAATCTTGATCCATTCCCTCTTGATTTTCCAAAAAAAAATTCCATTCGTCTTTGATATCACTCTTAGAAAATCTAACAAAATTTCAATATTATTTTAATCGAGTGTTTTCGTGGGGGACTCTGTCTCCCTACGATGTAATTAACTACGAGGGCTTGCGCTCGTAGGAGATTTGGAACCACACGCACCTGACTTCAAAATTAATCTTTTTAAAATCTTCTTAGATTTCTTTGGGAAAGGTTAAGGAATGATCTGTTAGGAAAGTTGCTATTTGCATGTTTTATATTCTTGAAACTTGTATTATTTTGATGATTCCAAATATTATTGTTTTATGTGTAGTTATCTCCTAACACTTTTTGGAAGATTTGTTTTTGCTCTTGTGTGTACTAATATTTCAGAAAAATCAAACTCCAGACTACGAAGACTTCAAATCAAATTCAGCATGAGATACTTTGTGAAATTGAAGCTTGTACTTTTTATTTGAATTAAATTTGAGAGGGAGTGATTGTAATTGAGTGAATAAATTTACACAAACTTAAAAGAGATCTTGAAAAAGTTTTTATACTGATCGTACGGGACGAACATTGTTCGTACGGGACGATCAGTTCAGTTATCTCCTTGTAAGAGCAATGGAACGGACAAGAACTGAACTGGAAATATTTTCTAAGTCCTAATTGTCCAGACGAAATCATTTTCGTCCCAAGATGAGTTTCTTTCTGCAAAAATTTCGTCCAGACGAAGTCTAGTTCGTCCAGGACGATGGGAACCGACTATGGTAGTTTCTGGCAGTTTCCAGAACCGACTTTTGATATAACTGTTCGTCCAGACGAAATATGTTCGTCCCGGGACGAACCAATTTCGTCCAGGATGAAATTGGTTCGTACAGATGAACAAAATTTCGTACGGGACGATCCAGTGCGCAGAAAAACTTGTTTTGGGCAGTTTTTTAGGCGGTTTTTCATGTCCTTTATATATAAGGAGTCCTAGAAACTATTACAAGTGCCTTTGGAGTTGTTTTCTCTTGAGAGGGATCATTGAGAGGGAGAAGATCCTTGGAGGGGATTTCAAGGGAGTGTGGAGGGGATATTCACACGGTTGCTCTGGCGAAGGCTCTCAAGTGAAGTTCAACAACATTGGTCCGGTTCTCTGCCGACACTTGGAGAAGTGTAAAAGGATGACAAAGTGTATCTTTGACAGTCATTGTGTCTTCGTTCTTGTGGAGAAAACTAGAAGAGAGAACTTGAAAGGGAGAGAGGAAAAGGTGGAGTTTAAGAGGGAGAAGATCTTTGAAGGGGATTTCAAGGGAGTGTGAAGGGGATATTCACACGGTTGCTCCGGTGAACTTGCACTTCAGTACCATCGGATTCAAGGGTCGTCTTGAGGGAAGTTTTGGCAAGAAGAAGATCTCTTTGGTGTTAAAGAACCCGGCTACTCCGCCGCACCGGGGAAGGTGAAAGTGATTTTGTACAGGCTTCTCCGCCTTGCTGTGGGGGCAAAAGGAGAGTCCCTTTGTGGTATTAGTGCAATACTCAGAGGGTGCCTCTGGGGAGTGGATGTAGGTCAAGGTTTGACCGAACCACTATAAATCTGGTGTGTTCTTTCTTATTTTTTATTCCGCATTTAATTTCATTGCAAGTTATTTACTCTGGTTGAAAAGTTTATTTTTAAACTTTAATTTTAACTTGCATCAATAATTCAAAAGGTTTTCTAAAATTCCAAGAGTTGAAGTTACATTTTTTAATTGCCAATTCACCCCCCTTCTTGGTTAGCCTTGGGACATTCACTTAGGCTTAACAACCTAATTACTAGACTCAACAAGTGGTATCAGAGCTTTGTTTCAAAATCATAAGTTTAGACTACTTTTTGAAAAACGAATATGGCTATTTTTAGGAACCATAAATTGTTAGATGGATGTTCGATTGTTAGACCCTTTATTTGAAAGTATTTCTTTTGATTTTTGGAAAATTTGAATGTCTACTTTCTTGCAATCAATAGATTATCGCATGTGGCATATGATTCAAAGTGGTTATTCTGTACCGTCACGTATTATAGATGGAATCAAAACTGATATCCCTTTTTCTGAATGAAGTAGAGTAGAGCAAATTTATGCACAATTAAATGCTAAATGTATGAATTGTTTGTTCTATGCTTTAAATTCTGAAGATTATATGAGAGTCTCTACATGTACTACAGGTAAGGAAATTTGGGACAGTTTATGCATTACATATGAAGGTACTAGTGAAGTCAAGCAATCTAAGTTGAATTTTTTGATGAATGACTATGAACTCTTTAGCATGAAACCTTATGAGTCGATCTTAGACATGTATACTAGGTTTATTCAAATTGTAACATCATTGCATGCTTTAGGTAAAGAGTTTTCAAACTTTGAAATAGTCAATAAAATTCTACGTTGTTTACTTGACAAGTTTGATGCCAAAGTTGTTGCTATTTGTGAATCGAAAAATTTGAATGAATATTCTATTGATAATTTGATTGGCTCACTCATTGCCTACGAGCAATATTTGGGTCAAAGACTGTTGGATGCAGGTGAAACAATAATGCTAAAAGCGGAAGACATGGAGAAAAATTGCTTAGTTGGTGAGGAAAGCGATGACTTAACCAGCAAATTGAAAAGTCCACTAAAGTACAAGCATAAGCATCAACAAAAGTGGAATAAAGGTAAAAATGGTAAGAATGTTCAGATTTCTTCAAATTTTATTTGCTTTGGATGTAGGAAATCTGGGCATCTGAAAAGTCAGTGCCCTAATTTGAGAATTCTTCCTGCTAAAGAGAAGGGTAAATCTAAGCAAATTATAAAATGGGAAAATAATGAAAAGCAAAAAATCTCCTGGGTGGATCTAGCTTCTGAATCATCAGACCAGGAGAAAAATGATGTTTAAAACCCTTTGTTTATTTGTTTTTGTTGTATTTTTATTTTTGTTTGTTTTGTGTGTTTTTGTGTTTTTATTTTTAGTGTTTTGAATGATTTTGAAATGTTTTCTCATTTGATTTCATGTTTTAGATCGATGTTAATGTTCTTAATCTTTATGAAATTCATTTAGTACTTTTAATCTCTATTGTGCCTAAACTAAAATTGTAATTAGAAATTAATTTCATTAGAAAATCTAGTTTATCTAAATTTAATTTTTTGCCTATAACTTATTTTAGTTAGAATTTTTTTAATTTCATGTCTTTCATTTTAGACTACAAAATCTTAATTATTATTATTGTATCTTAGATGTCTATCTTATTTTGTATTTCATTTTCAATTAATATTTATGCACTTAGAAAAATTTGAGATTCTAGATTATTGTCTTTGGAAAGAATTCAATTACTCTTGAAAATTGTACAAATGTACAAAATCAAAAGGAATGCGCAACAAAGTTGCAAATGTGAAAAAGAGGCACAAAATAAGCCCAATAAAGAAAGATGCACAAAAATGTGCCACCTATATGAAAAAGATGCACAAAAATGTGCCACCTATATGAAAAAGATGCGCAAAGCGCCACTTGTGGTGATTTTCTTCTTTCAAGATTCTTTTTAGTCTATTAATTCAAGTAGATCTAATGTTCATTTATATTTCAATTGATTTTTGGAATATGCAATTTGTTACTCATCTTTATTACAATGATTTTTCATATCAAAATGTCTAAATTGAATCATGTTTTTCATAAATTCTTACTTATTACAATGTTATATCAATTTTTTAAATTCTATGAAATTCTATGATTTGACTAATGTTCTTAATTCTTAGTTCCATTCTTATGTCAATCACTTTTTTAGATTAAATTTACACATGAATTTTTCATAAGATTTTCTACATTACTATTCTATTTCTTCTTCACTTTTTGTTGTTGTCAAAAAGGGGGAGAGATTATTGTTTGTATTGTTTAGGGGGAGAATTTTTTTTAAAATTTTGTGTGTGTCTTGTAATGTTTTTTGTGTATTGTTTTTGTGTATGTGTGTATGTAAAATTTTAAAACAAAAATTGTTTTTTAAAATGCCTCCTTATTTTAATGTATTCATCAATTCAGCGGGAGTTTAGGAGATTTTAAAATGGTTTGAAATTTTACTAACAATAATTGTTTTGCCATCATCAAAAAGGGGGAGATTGTTAGGAAAGTTGCTATTTGCATGTATTACATTCTTGCAACTTATATTATTTTGATGATTCCAAATATTATTGTTTTATGTGTAGTTATCTCCTAACACTTTTTGGAAGATTTGTTTTTGCTCTTGTGTGTACTAATATTTCAGGAAAATCAAACTCCAGACTACGAAGACTTCAAATCAAATTCAGCATGAGATACTTTATGAAATTGAAGCTTGTACTTTTTATTTGAATTAAATTTGAGAGGGAGTGATTGTAATTGAGTGAATAAATTTACACAAACTTAAAAGAGATCTTGAAAAAGTTTTTATACTGATCGTACGGGACGAACATTGTTCATACGGGACGATCAGATCAGTTATCTCCTTGTAAGAGCAATGGAACGGACAAGAACTGAACTGGAAATATTTTCTAAGTCCTAATCGT
Source organism: Dendrobium nobile (assembly GCA_022539455.1). Classification (NCBI taxonomy): domain Eukaryota; kingdom Viridiplantae; phylum Streptophyta; class Magnoliopsida; order Asparagales; family Orchidaceae; genus Dendrobium; species Dendrobium nobile. Next base: position 42,219,290 of record CM039721.1, on the reverse strand, counting down.
CCAGACGAAATCATTTTCGTCCCAAGACGAGTTTCTTTCTGCAAAAATTTCGTCCAGACGAAGTCTAGTTCGTCCAGGACGATGGGAACCGACTATGGTAGTTTCTGGCAGTTTCCGGAACCGACTTTTGATATAACTGTTCGTCCAGATGAAATATTTTCGTCCCGGGACGAACCAATTTCGTCCAGGACGAAATTGGTTCGTACAGATGAACAAAATTTCGTACGGGACGATCCAGTGCGCAGAAAAACTTGTTTTGGGCAGTTTTTTGGGCGGTTTTTCATGTTCTTTCTATATAAGGAGTCCTAGAAACTATTACAAGTGCCTTTGGAGTTGTTTTCTCTTGAGAGGGATCATTGAGAGGGAGAAGATCCTTGGAGGGGATTTCAAGGGAGTGTGGAGGGGATATTCACACGGTTGCTCCGGCGAAGGCTCTCAAGTGAAGTTCAACAACATCGGTCCGGTTCTCTGCCGACACTTGGAGAAGTGTAAAAGGACGACAAAGTGTATCTTTGACAATCATTGTGTCTTCGTTCTTGTGGAGAAAACTAGAAGAGAGAACTTGAAAGGGAGAGAGGAAAAGGTGGAGTTTGAGAGGGAGAAGATCTTTGAAGGGGATTTATAGGGAGTATGAAGGGGATATTCACACGGTTGCTCCGGTGAACTTGCACTTCAGTACCATCGGATTCAAGGGTCGTCTTGAGGGAAGTTTTGGCAAGAAGAAGATCTCTTTGGTGTTAAAGAACCCGGCTACTCCGCCGCACCGGGGAAGGTGAAAGTGATTTTGTACAGGCTTCTCCGCCTTGCTGTGGGGGCAAAAGGAGAGTCACTTTGTGGTATTAGTGCAATACTCAGAGGGTGCCTCTGGGGAGTGGATGTAGGTCAAGGTTTGACCGAACCACTATAAATCTGGTGTGTTCTTTCTTATTTTTTATTTCGCATTTAATTTCATTGCAAGTTATTTACTCTGGTTGAAAAGTTTATTTTTAAACTTTAATTTTAACTTGCATCAATAATTCAAAAGGTTTTCTAAAATTCCAAGAGTTGAAGTTACATTTTTTAATTGCCAATTCACCCCCCCTCTTGGTTAGCCTTGGGACATTCACTTAGGCTTAACAACCTAATTACTAGACTCAACATGATCGTCGTTATTATATCTAAAGAATTATCATTGAAAGGTGTCATCTCCCTCCGGGGAGGTACATCCTTCTTTGATAAGGCTTCGGATATAAATTCGATGATCATACTTCTTGGATATCATAACTGGATATTTAGTTAAACTTTACCTTGTCCCCTAGGGGCCATATAAAGTTCTCCTTAGAATTTGGTTATGATATTCAAGATGAGTTTCATAATTCTAAGTTTGAATACCGTTATAAAATTTTATTTTCGTCCTTCGGGGTGATATACTTTTTCTGCCGAGTTGATTCGACTCTAGAATTAGAATCCAATTTCGATTTTAAAATTCCTAAAGAAAGCTAATATTTTCAAAACATGTTTTCAAAATTCCACCAATAATATTTTTGTTTATTTATGTGTGTTTGTTTTTGCTTTATTTTTTTTTTGTGTGTTTTTAGTTTGGAAGAATGTCATTTGATTGAAATAATTAATTTTGGGAAGTTTTCTAATTTTTATATATTATTTTCAAAGTGTTTTATTCATATTATACGAATATTTTTCTCATTATGTATAAATTTTGTAGTGTATACGTGATAGTTTTGGGAGTTGAGCATGCAAAACTAATATTTTTCAAAGGTTTCATACTATATGATGATGTCATCATACGATAAGATTTGCATTGGTTCATCTGTATGAGTTGGGAAAGTTTTACCAGTTACATTCAGTTATTTATTGCTGATCATCCTAGATGAAGTTATTTTCGTCTGTATGATACAGATGTCAGTTTCATTAGGGGACTAACCTAACCACTTTAAAAATAATCTTTAATATTCTAATCATTCCAGATGAACACTTGCTCATCTATATAATCAAGTGGTCAATATGCATGTATGAAAGGATGCCTCAAAAATGGTGTTTTATAAAAAACTGTTTCATCATTGGTCATTTCTATTTGTACGTACGAAAAATGTTGTCCTGTACGATTCTAAAATTGTATGTATGAAGACAATTTTGTATAGTGCAATTTTTTTATATTATATATATATATATATATATATATATATATATATATATATATATATATATATATATATATATATATATATATATATATATATATATAAGGGTTTTGAAATTGTTTTCATTCACTTTCATATTTCTATCAGAACTCTCTAGAGCCCTTGTCTAGGAAATGGCCAGTTCCAGCAAACATCCTCATGGTTCAATGGGATCTTCTTTTTATTGTGTTTTTTATTCTAACTTCTTATCTAAGAAATATGAAGATGCATATTTTAGGTACATTGCTGCTAAGATCACCCCATCTAGACTTCTAATCCAAGTTGATTTTCATTTCTCTGTAATGCCTCTATTTTCCTCCACTCAACTATCCTTCATTCTCACTCTCATCTATGCATATCACAAAGAAACCTTTTATTATTTCTTATCCAACATGAGAGTTAGTAAAGATAAATCCAAGATAAGTTCCTATGTCCAAAGACATCATATAGAGATTACCAAAGAAGATTTAGGCAACTACCTCCACTTGAGAACCCAAGGGATTAGAGCACACACTATGACCTCTAGATCTGACTTTAACTAGTCTAAAATTAATAAAGTTCTTAGAGGTGTTTCTCAAATGTGTCATTTATCAAGAGGCCACACATTTAACAAAAATGCCTGGATCATGCAGCATGTCTTAAGAACTTTGATTATTCCTAAGGCTGGTGATCGTGTGAATATGACTCCACTTCTGTCTACTATCACATATCTTATTATGTCTGAAAAATCATTTGATGAAGCCTAACTCATTATGGATTACCTATATAACCTTTTTAAAATTGGACTTCCGCACCATAAGAGGAAAAAGAATATGGCCTTAAGACATCTTGTTGCCTATATCCTTCACAAGAAGTACAACTTGATTCATCATAATCCTCCCACTAAACTTTAGATCTATTTTACCAATGCTTCATTTTGATCACTATTTGGGAGAGATTAGAGTTCTATTAATGATACTAAAGGAGAAGGGGGAATGCCTACACATGCACCTAAATCCAACCAAAATTACTTTCAGGATATGGTCCAACAGTTTGATCATTTGGAGCCTCACTTTGATTAATGTTTTGATCGAATTGAGACTCATTTAAATTAGCAGGATACTATATACCAGGAGGATATGGAATGGATCCATTGTCAGTTTGATATGGTCAATACTGATATAGCTATAATGAATAGCTATTTTTCTGTGTTCTCCACCTTCAGATTAGGGCCCCTTCGAGTTTTAAGTGTACCTCATTATTTTTCTTTCTACTAAGCTTTTGAGAGTGATGTTCTGATTTTTTTTCTATCATATTTGTAGTGTTTGTTATGTTATTAAGTTCTTATGTGATGATATTGAGTGATGTTGTTTGTTGTATTGTTAGGCGTGAATGTATGTGATCCTTTTGATATCAATGGAAAATTTCATATTTAGAGACTTGTGTTTGTTTCTTATTTCCTGAAATATTACTATGCTTTATAAGAAAAATCATTTTGAAATTGATCATTGAAATGACTTATAAATTATTTTTCTTTACAAATTAATTTCCATATGAAAATTTAATCTTTTAAATTTAAATTAGATTCTAACTGGAATTAGATAATGAGATAAATTTTATGTTCTTTAAGGCAAACATAACTAGAATATCACTATTACAACATTGATATTTTATTATTTTTTATTTCTTTTTTAATGTTCTTAATTTTGTTATTAGTGAAATTTGAATTTAGATTTCTGATCTTGAAAAGACCCAAAAAAGTAAATCAAAAGAAAATGCACAATGTGTGTAAAAATTGAAAGAATGCATAGTGGTTCGTAAAGTGAAAAAAGACACAAAATTAGCCCAAATATAAAAGTTGCACAAAGTGTGCCACAAATATTTGAAAAGATGCATAATGTCGCCAATTGAATTTTTTTTTGTGTTCTTTCCATTATCATTTAATCTCTAATCCAAATTAATCTAATTAATAATTATATTCTATATTGAATTTAAAGTCAATTAATTTTTATTTTGTCATTTTTGTAATAATCATCTTTAGTTAATTTATCTAGCATGAATCATGACCTTGATTAACTTTTCTTATCTTTCTTATTTTTTTATTTAAAATTTTTAATTTTTCCTTTTTACTATTATGGAATTAATATTGTAATTGCAATTGGTTTAAAAAGCATTTTCTAGATCGATTGCTTTGGTTTATCTATTGAAGCCTTTCTTTTCAAATTCTACTTCCCTTTTTGTTGTTGTTAAAAGGGGGAGAAATATATTGTTTTGATTGATTGATGTTTGTTGTGTGATGTATATATGTTTTTGAGTGTTCGTTTATGTTTGTGTTTTATGTTCATATTTTTGTTCGAATTTGTTTTTTTTTTAAATTTTGTATCTTTTATTATTTTTGGGTTTAGGATTTTTTTTTATCTTCATGGGAATCCCTAGATTTCCAATTGTCATTCTTTTAGGAGGAGCTAAGGAGAAATTTTTACTTTAAATATTAACTCAAATAATAATTATTTTTCCATCATCAAAAAGGGGGAGATTGTTGCAACTTAGTTTTCATATAATATGTTTTTGATGATTCCAAATATTATTGTTTTGATAATTATTTCTCCTAACATATAATAGATATATTGCTTTTGTTGTTTGTGTGTTCTAATATTTTAGAAAAATTATACTCCAGACTATTGAAGACTTCAAGTCAGATTAGATTAGGGTTCATTGTAAATGGAGTCTGTATTTTACACTTTTATTGAATTTGAGAGAGTGTGATTATAATTGGAAAATCGTGCACACAAACAACGAGAGAGTGTTAAAACTTAATAATTTTTTAAAACTAATTGTACTGTACATTGTTATATCATACGAGATGATTTGTTTAGTTATTTCCTGTAGAAAGAAGTTAATCTAATCATGGATGAAAATTTTACTAAGTACTAATCATATTGTACAAAGTTGGATTTGTACAGACGACATCTAGAGTATGAAAGTGATGCGAACATTTTTGTCCATTTGAATAGGTAAATTTTTTGAATTGTTCGTCTGGGACAATCTGGAGTTTGTACATACGATGTCTAGAGTATGAAATTATGGGGAATCTTTTTGTACAAATGAATAGGAAATTTTTTATAATTGTTCATCCGGGACGATCTAAAATTCATATAGATGACATCAAGAGTACAAAATTGTGGGGTATCTTTTCATCACGATGAATAGGAAAGTTTTTATAAATGTACGTACCATATGATATCAATTTCATTATGTACAATCAGCTTGTACAAAAATGTTTCATACAGGATCGTACGAGCAAATTTTGAACTATTTGTATGAGATGATTGTCGATCGTATTATATGATCGTCAATCGTTCTATACCATCATCGGCACTCAAAATTGAAATTTTTAATTTTCTGGATGGTTTTTCATGTGTTTCATATATAAGGTTCTTAAAACTGAATTAGGATGAATCCATCTTCATTTTTATTTAGATCAAAAGTGTGAGAGTGATTGGGAGAGTATATTAAAAGTGTGGAGAGAGATTTTTGAAGTGAAAATTGTGAAGGGTTCACAAGGTTACATAAAGGTGAGAATATCTTTGTAAGTCTTGTCAATCCTCCTCCCTACTTCTTCGAAGTTGCTCATGAGAAAATATTTGAAGAAGATCCAATTCTCTGCTGATTCCAAGAGGGTGTGAAAGAACACTAGTTCTCTGCTGACACCAAGAGGGTGTGAAAGGATGCCGGTTTTCTGCCGACCCCAAGAGGGTATGAAAGGACACCAATTCTCTGCCAACACTTGTAGAAGTATGAAAGGGTAACGATTCTTTGCCAACTCTTGGAGAAGTGTGAAAGGATGAAGATACTCTTCTGACACTTGGAGGGTGTGAAAGGATGATAGTACCCTACCGCACCGAGGATTGGTGGAAGAGAGGTCAATTATAAAGGCTTCTCCCCTTTGCCGTGGGAGCAAAAGGAGAGTCACTTTAGCAATAGTGCAATACTTGAAAAGAGAGTCTTCAGAGAGTGTACATTGGTCTAATTGAACCAAACCACTATACATTTTTATATTCTTTTTATTTTTTAGCATTTTTTTGTGCAATTTTAATTGTGGTTGAAAAAGTTTTATTAAAAAATACATAAATTATGCATATAATTTTATATTCGATTTTTTATTCAAGAGGAAGATTTTAAAAATACCAATTCACCCCCTCTTGGTTAGCCTTGGGACAATTACATTAGGTCTAACAACCTATACAGGCTTTTCAAATAGTCCATATCTAATCAATAATTGATGATCATTCTACACGACAGCCTATTTATACTATACGATCCACAGGTTAGTAACCCTTAAAAAATTTAATCAACTAGTATGAATTTTAAAATATCTTTGTACTGTTTGAACATCTTTTTGTACTGAACAAACCTGTAGTTAAAGGTTATAATAAATGACTCCTCGAGACAAACACCAATTATGAAGATCATCTAGTATGATCCTGATCATACTGTATGATTTGACCATCTTTCTTTGATAGATCATATAGATGAATTAAACTCTTCTGATTATCCAATATGATCCTCAATTACATTATATGATCTATTGAAAAATCTATAAAAGCAAGGGATTTCTAAGGATTGAATCACATCATTTTGAGCCTTCTTTCACATAAACATTCAAGCCTTCATCCTTAATAGTCCATATGGTAGGGGTAAGTGAGCATGTATTCTCTAAGAAGTTCCACTCATCATCTTGTTGATAACAACTTTCAAATAATCAAGGTTGAGTTAGTATAGTAATAATTCGAGGAAGCCCACATTAAACATTATTGCCTTCTGAACCAAGCCATCATTATTTATTAGGTTATGGATCTCTTTGACTCCACCACTTTTCAAATCCTCTTGACCCTAGCCTTTCGTTCAAACTTTGAACTTTTTTTTTAAGCCTTAGAGTGCAAGCTAATTTCTCCTCCATGACCTTCTATGTATATAAGCATTGTATTGAAATAACATAATAGGACCTTATAGAAAACCTCCATCTATCCCCTGAAGGAATTAGACCACATAACTACTGTGATGTCCTAGAATCTAATTTGGAATAATTATTCATTTTTCTTTTAATAAACAATAACTAGAGCTACTAGTATCATTTATCAGTAATAAATAACAAAACATATTCTATAATTTAAAACATTAATATAAACATCTGTATTCATTCTCAAAAATCATATACACTACTCATGACTATAACAAAAAGAAACAAAACCTAAAGAATCCTGACCACCCTCACACTCCTACTTCTCTGCCCTGACTTGAAATTATTTAACCACATATAATGGACTTAAAAGGCACAGCAGGTCACCAAAACCTATAACTAAATTCAAAGCATGACAAAGAAGCAATATGCATGTCAACATTCATATCATAGCAGTTATATTCAAATGATCATTGAATTAGTGTAGAAAAAGAAAAACTCACATGAAGTAGTAGTAAAATATATAAATAATAAAACACTATGATACATAAGCCACTAAAGTGGTAAACTAGTACGATAGTCAAATCTATAAAGAAATCATTATATGCATACAGAAATCAGATAAAACATCAAATCTAAATATTAATAAAGATTGTTGAAATCATGTCAATGTAGTAAAATCATATAAGAGTGTACACATACTTTCCAGTTATTCTATATCATGTGCCCAGTATATCATATGCATAATATCAGTATAGTGAATCAGTAGTATCCAATAGTATCAATATCTATATCACAAATAAAAATAATCTAGTGGTAGGAGCAGTAGAAAAATGCAATAATAATACATCTATGAAGTAATAATAAATCCGTATAATAATAATAACAATGCCTCAGGAACATGCATTTCAGTAGTCACACTAAATAAGTAAGAAGTCTTGGCTATCACGGTTTTTTCTATGTGTTAGTATTAGTGTTAGTAAAATAATGGCTAACCAAATAGAGTCGTCACCTTTTGCCCATCAGCATAGTAATAATCTCCTTATAACTCTCAATCAGCATATCACATAAATTAGTAGAGGATAACACCAAACTATAGCATTTCAAGGAAAACCTATCAGCCCACTATCATGTACAGGTCAATCAGTCTCCAACTAATGAGTCAACTAATCTTTACTTGTCTTTTACACACACATATTATTATCACAATACTATAACATTAATAGTTTTAAGCTATTACTCAAGCACATATCAACATTCATTTTTTATGCATTGTTATAATAATGCATAATTGAGGTTAATTAAGTAGATGCCAAAAAGGTCTTAACAGTAGATAATAAATAATTCAATTAGGCAAAAATATACATTTTTAAAAATTTACCAAAATACTAGGAATTATATAAAATGATGTTTTATGACTTTTATTGTACTACACTACTATTTTAGGTAAAAAAATTACCATAGTTTCAAAATCACCTGATGAAAAATCTTAAATAAATATTTAAAAAGCTCATAATCATGATCTCTATAACATACAAAACATTTTGCATTGAAAATTTTACTAATACAAAATTATTCATGTTTTTCAATAACAAAAACACAAATTTGATTAAAAATATATAAAAAATACAAAATCTAAAAAAAAGGGTAAAGTTTCCTTACAGTGAGATGAAAAAATCATTTAGCTGGCCATAATGACAAAAATCACTCCGCAGCCTCCAAATCTCAAGTTTTTATTTCTGTCTTATCTTTTTTCTCACATTTTCCACACACCATTCTCTATTAGCTCAAAGCTTAAGGGAAAAAAAATTAAAAGCTTTTTTTATTAGTGATATTAGATATTTTATTAAAATAATAACTTAATATTATATTATTGATTTAATCAATTTCTTTTAGTAGAAATTTTAAATAAATCATTTTAGGATTTTAAAATTATATAAAAATATCTATAAAACAAATCATGTTATTTAAAAAATATCCATAAAATTGGTTTCCAAAATGGACACTTGACGGTTCCAAAATCCTCACTTGTATTGATAGGTACCTATTTCTTAAGAATTTTCACCGGTGTCAAAAAATTACAAAAAAATATGTGTAAGTAAAATAATTATATAAAAATACCATGGTAAAGATGGTTTATGATTAGGGTTATAATGACTCCAAAAAAAAATATAGAAAACTCAAAATACAAGCTATTACAACTTAGCCTCTAGAAGCGACTATGATTCGACCACTATCAGTTTAACCTTTAGGAAAGATTTTTGAACCAATACCAGCCCCCTTTTTAACACCTTATAAAAAATGCCCGAGTCATCCATGTTGAGTCTAGTAATTAGGTTGTTAAGCCTAAGTGAATGTCCCACGGCTACCAAGAGGGGGGTGAATTGGTAGTTTTAAAAAACAAAGTTAAAATTTAAGACCCCTTTTTAAATATTATTGAACCGAAATAAAATCTCTTTTAAAATTTGTAGAAAAAGGTTTTTCAACCACAGAGTTTTTAAAACTGAAATAGAAAGTGCGGAAACGTAAAAATAGTAAATTAAATGACACCAGATTTATAGTGGTTCGGTCTATAACCAGACCTACATCCACTCCCCAGAGGCACCCTCTGAGTATTGCACTAATACCAATAGTGACTCTCCTTTTGCACCCACAGCAAGGCGGAGAAGCCTTTACAACACACTCTTTTCACCACTCCCCGGTGCGGCAGAGAACCGTCCGTCCTTTTACACAATACCCAGTGTTGGCAGAGAACCGTCCATCCTTTCACACTATCCCCAGTGTGGGCAGAGAACCCTTCGTCCTTTCACACTCTCCTAGTGTGGGCAGAGAACCCTTCGTCCTTTCACACTCTCCTAGTGTGGGCAGAGAACGCTTCGTCCTTTCACACTCTCCTAGTGTGGGCAGAGAACCCTTCGTCCTTTCACACTCTCCTAGTGTGGGCAGAGAACCCTTCGGCTGTTTACACTCTCTAAGTGTCGGCAGAGAACCGGATCTCCTTGACAGATCTTCTCACAAGAATCTAGAAGGAAGAAAGAAAAGAGTGAAGTAATCTCAATTCACAAGTAGAGACTCTTACCTTTGAAATCCAAGTGAAGCCTTCTCGCTTCAATGGTAGGAATCCTCCCTTGAATGCTCTCTTCAACTCTCTCCTTGGCTATTCTCTCAATAGGCACGAAGATCAAATGACAAAAAGATTGGGTGGCAGTCTAATTTGAACTATTTATACAAAAGACAAGAAAAATCGCCCAAAAACTGCAAGTATTCAATTCTGTACGCAGTGGATCGTCCTGTACGATCGTGGATCGTCCTGGACGATTTTACTTAAACGATCTGAAACGACCCTATTTGAATATGTGTACGAAATGTCTTCGTACAGCTGATCGTCCTGTACGAACTAGGTTCGTCCAGTACGAACGGTTATTACAAGGTCGATTCTAGAAACTGCTGAAAACTGTCCTAAGTCGGTTAATCATTTGGACGAAAATAGATTCGTCTGGATGAAATTTTTACAGAGGACTGATCATCCTGTACGATAAATTATTTCGTCTGGACAAAAAATTTCCCGAGGACTGATCATCCTGTACGATAATTTATTTTCGTTTGGACGAAAATTTTCCCGAGGACTGATCGTCCTGGACGATAATTTATTTCCGTCTGGACAAAAATTTTCCAGAGACCCAATCGTCCTGGACGATAATTAATTTCGTCTGGACGAAAATTTTCCAGAGAGCCAATCGTACTGGACGATAATTTTATTTCGTCCTGGACGAATAGGACTTAGAAAAAATTTCAAGCAAGTTCCTATTCGTTCCAAATGCTCTATAGGAGATAACTGTCTGATCGTCCAGTACGAACTGAAGATCGTCCTGTACGATCAGTATAAATTCTACATGATCTCCTTATGTGTGAATGTTTTTATTTTCTCAACATACAATCACTCCCTTTCAATTTGATTTTTAAGAAAAGTGCAAGTTTCAAATTTTACAAAGTATCTCATGCTGAATTTAATTTGAAGTCTTCGTAGTCTGGAGTTCGTTTTTCCTGAAATATCAGTACACATAAGAGCAAATACAATTCTTCCAAAATTGTTAGGAGATAACTACACATTTGAACAATAATGTTTGAAATCATCAAAACTTTAGAAGTTGCAAAAATGAAAAGCATGCAAATAGCAACTATCTTAACTATCTCCCCCTTTTTGATGATGGCAAAACAATTATTGTTTGTATGATTTCAATTTAAACAAATCTTTCTATCTCCTAAACTCCTCCTGAATTGATGAATACATGAAAATAAGGAGGCAATTTGAAGCATAAAAAAAATTTTGTTTTTCAAAAAAAAAAAACTAAAAACTCAAACATACAAACAAACAAAACATAAAACATATGAACAAACAAAGCATACAAACACAATGATTTCTCCCCCTTTTTGACAACAACAAAAAGTGAAGAAGAAATAGACAAGAAATGTAAGTAATTGTATGAAATTCATTTGAACATTTAATCTAAATGGTGATTGATACAAGGTATGCAATTTTAAACTAAAAATATTAGGTCAATCATAGAAATTCATGAAATTTAAAAAGTGATATAACATTGTAAGTAAGAAGAATTTAGCAAAGACATGATTCAATTTAGACATTTCAATATAGAAAATCATTACTAGAGAGATGAAGAAAAATTCGATATTTCAAAGTTCAAAAGAATATAAATGAACATAAGATCAATTTGAATTAAGAGATTGAAAGAATTTGGAAAGAAGAGAATTACCATAAGTGGCGCTTTGCGCATCTTTTTCATATAGGTGGCACATTTTTGTACATCTTTTTCATATAGGTGGCACATTTTTGTCCATCTTTCTTTATTGGGCTTATTTTGTGCCTCTTTTTCATATTTGCAACTTTGTTGCGCATTCCTTTTGATTTTGTACATTTGTACAATTTTCAAGAGTAATTGAATTCTTTCCAAAGACAATAATCTAGAATCTAAAATTTTTCTAAGTGCATAAATATTAATTGAGCTAGGAAATACAAAATAAGACAACATCTAAATTGCAATAATAATATTAACTTTTATGTAGTCTAAATGAATAGACATGAATTTAGAAGTTCTAATTACAACAAGTTATAAACAACTTTTAAATTTAGAAAGACTGGATTTTCTAATGTAGATAATCTCAAATTACAATCTAATTTAAGCACTAAGAAGATTAAATAATACTAATGAAATTCATAAAAATTAACCACATTTCAATAACAAATCAACATTGAAACAAGTACGAAATGCATTGATATTAATGAAAGGATTACACATTTCACAATATCTAAACACAACTTAAAAGAAAAGACAAACAAACACTTAACATAAACACTAACACAACAACTACAACACGAGTACAATAAAGACACAGAAATTCATCTCTACTGTTCTGGAGGAGGAGGAGGAGGAATGCCACCGAAAAGGTTAAAGTAGGAGGCCATCAACATTACATTGGTATTGATATCATGTACTTCATTTCTAATTATACCAATATCATGTTGTTGCTGCACAAGTTGAGCATCAAATTGATCAAACCTTTGATCAATATGAGTCTCTAATCTATCAAATCTCTCAATCAGATTCTGATAATCTGACTGAGGTGCAGAGGTTTGCGGTTCTTCTTCTTCTTCTGAAGCACTGGCATGCGCTTTTTCTTTTTCTTTTTCCTCCCTGAAGAGCAATCTGAAGGATGCATCATTATAGTAAACTGGCTCTTCATATTCTTCATCAGGATGCACCAAATTATATTTCTTCTCCAAAATGTAGGTAATTAAATGTCCCAAAGAAATATTCTTTTTCCTCTTCTGTTCAGCATGTCCTATTTCTGAAAGCCTATAGAGATGATCTATGATAAGTTGGGCTTCGTCGATAGGGCGACGATCCATAATCAAAAAGGTTAGAACAGAAAGGAGAGGAGTAATGTTTATCCTATCACCAGCTTTAGGAATGATTGAAGATCTAAGGATTGCTGGATGATACGGGCATTTTGGGTCATCCTAGATACTCTAGCAATATGATAGGTTACGCCACTTTTTCTAATTACCATATTGACATCTTCCCATCTGATTGTGTTTTCGGTCATAAGGGTGTGAGCTCTATATCCTTCAGTCCTTAGGTTTAGAAATGCACCAATGTTATGCTTGGTGATTTCTACTTTTTGCTTGAATACATAGGAACTAATGGAAGAGTGGTCGGAGTTAAAACTCATGTTGGCTAGAAAGTAGAGAAATGTTTGCTTGTTGTAGAAATGGACGAGAGAAAGTATGAAATGGAATTGGGTTGAGGCAAAAAGGTGTATTACCTTAAAATTTATCTCGCTTTGGATTAAGATGCGAGATGGAGTTATTTTTGCGGAAGCAAAACGAGAAAATGATTCCTCATTTGTCTTAGAAAGGAAGTTTTCCGAGGCATTCCTATTCGGCTTCTTCGCTAACACCTTTTGTCTTTTGCTTGAGGAGGCCATTGACAATTTGAAGTAGAAAGGGATTGAAAGAGAAATTTGAAATTGTGATTGTTGAGTTAGAAAGCCTTCATATTTAAAGAAAACGATACGTTCGTTCTGGACGAAAAAGGTTCGTCCTGGACGAAAATCATCGTTCGTCTGGACGAAAATTATTTCGTACAGACGATCAAATTCGTCCAAAATGTAACGGCTTTTCGTAATCAACACAACTTACGATGCGTCCCTTCGTACAGACCTTTGACTTGACCGATCGTACATACGAACAAAAGTTCGTACAGACGATCTAGAAATAACTCGTTTAAATGTCTTTTGAAAACTGTCCCCTACACTGAAACGACATATATTTGTCTGGACGAACCAAAATTTCGTACAGACGAAATCCATATTAAAAACTGTCTTATCCACTCAACCGCTGCATTCAATCGTCAGAAATATTGAAATATGTAGTTGTTTAAAAAAAATTCTTGGATTTTGGGAAACCTCTTTAAAATATTTTTAGAAAAATAAAACACTAATATTGAAATATGTAGTTGTTTATAGAAATGATTTTCACGGATAATATTTCAACCACAAATATAAAGAGCAATGAAATAAAATATAGGAAAAATAAAAAGTAATAAAAAAACACAAAATTTTATAGTGGTTCGGTTCAACTAGACCAACATCCACTACCTGGAGACTCCTTCTCCAAGTATTGCACTAAATAATAGCATAGCAATTTTCGTACGGGATGATTTGTGTAATGTGTCAAAGTGTCAGATTTTAAACCATTTGCATGCAATTTTCAGTGTTTAATGGTCACTTCGTCTGGACGATCGTTATGATCGTACGGGACGATTTATTTTTCAATCGACGGGATGAATGAATGAAGCGGTTGAATGGATAAGGTAGTTTTTAATACGAACTTCGTACGGGATGATTTGTTTTTCAATCGACGGGACGAACACATGTTAGTTTAATGTAGGGGACGATTTCAACTGCCATTAAAATGATATAAGTTCTGATCGTCCCGGGACGAACACGTGTTCGTCTGTACAATCAGACAGGTCAAAAGCTTGTACGAAAGGATGCTTTGTAAGTCACGTTGATGACGAAAATCCATTTCATTCCGGTCGTATTGGATCGTATGTACAAAATATTTTTGTACGGGACGAACGAAAATGTCGTACGGGAAGAAAATTTTTTAGTCTGGTACGAACATGTTGTTTTCAATAAATAGGCGTGCTTTTTAGATCAATAAGTCACACTCTTAACATTACTTTCAATCCCTTTCGTATTCTTGATCTTTTACAAATGGCAAGTTCTAGCAAGCGCCAAAAGGTTCTAGCGAAGAAACCTCATAGGAATTCATCTGAGAACTTTCTTTCCAAAGCTAATGAGGATTCTTTTCCTAGGTTTGCTGCAGCCAAAATCACCCCCCCCCCCCCCCAGAGTTCTAAACCAAGATGAAATTACCTTTCAGGTGATGCATTTATTTGCTTCGACACAGTTTCATTTTATCCTTACCCTCATCCACACCTATAATAAAGAAACATTTCATTACTTTCTTGCCAACATGTCCTTCAATTTTGACCACTCTATAATTTGCTCCTATGTCTTCAAACAAAAAGTTGAAATCACCAAGCATAACTTGGGAGCATTTCTAAATTTAAGGACTGAGGGAGGTAGAGCCCATACATTAATCACCAATGATCAATATAAATGACATGAAATCAATAGGATGATTAGAGGAAATAGTTTAGATGAGCATGTGGCTAGGGTATCCGGTCTTGTCCGGAATGCACGCATCATCCAGCACGTTCTTAGAACTTCAATCATTCCAAAAGCTGGTGATAGAGTCAATATTACCCCCCTTCTTTCCATGGCAACCTTCTTAATCAAGAGAAATAAACCTATAGATAAAGCCCAACTTATTCTTGACTATCTTTATGGGCTTTCTAAAATTGGCCATGCATAACAGAAAAGAAAGAGGAATATTGCCTTAGGACACTTAGTTAACTATGCTCTGGAGAAGAAATACAACTTGTTTCATCCTGATCAAGAATATGAAGAACTGCTCTACTACAATGATGGATCATTTAGAGCGATCTTCAAGGAAGAATTTGGTAAAGCACATGTCATAAGTGATACAGAAGAAGAGCCAGAAGGTGCACCTGCTCCTGCAAATGAACCAAATTATCAGAATTTGGTTCAAAGATTTGATCCGTTAGAGACTCATTTTGATCAATGCTTTGATCAAATTGAGACTCATTTACAGCAGCAGGCTGCTCAATATCAACATGACATGGGTTATATGAGGGAGCAAATGAATGATATTAGTACCAATGTATTTAAGATGAGTACATACTTTAACCTCTTTGGTGGTGCTCCTCCTCCTCCTCCTCCTCCAAATCAGGGACCAATTGAGTGATAGATGCACTTGATGTTATGTGTTTGTGTTATTATTATTTTTACTTTATGTGTTAGTTATTATTTATTTTTAGTAGTTCGATGTATTTCTCTTTTATTTCATATGTTTTATTTTGTATTGATATCCTGATGTATCATTGTAATATCTTCAAAGTGATATCAATATTAGTTCTTGTGTTTTGATTTGAACTTATTTTTGAAATATTTGTTAGTCTTTATGAAAATTATCAAATTTTTTAATCTTAATTGTGCTATAACCTGAATTGTAAGTTAAAATTAAATTCATTAGAAAATCTAATCATTTTAAGTTTAAGTTTTGAGTATAACTTGATATTATTAGAATTTTCAATTTCATTTCTCTCATTTAGACTGCCTTATTATTAATATTATTATTATTGCAATTGCGATGATTTCTTATTTTATATTTCACTTATCAATCATTATTTATGCACTTAGAAAAATTTGAAATTTTAGATTATTGTTTTTGGAAAGAATAAAATTACTCTTGCAAATTGTATAAAAGTACAAAAAATAAAAAAGAATGGCAAAGGTTTGCAATATGAAAAAGAGGCACAAAATAAGCCCAAAGTAAAAATGATGCACAAAAATGTGCCACAAATGTGAAAAAGATGCGCAAAGCGCCACATGTGGTAGTTATTTCTTTCCAAACTCTTTTAATCTCTTAATTCAAATTGATCTTATGTTCATTTATAATTGATATTGAAATTTGAAATATATAATTTTTTATTCATCCTAAGTGCAATGATTTTCTATATCTTAGTGTCTAAATTGACTCATGTCTTTGATAAATTCTTTTTATTATCTATGCTATATCACATCTTAAATTGTATGAATTTCTATGATTTGTGTAATATTTTAATTTTATTTGTATAACTTATTTCAATCACTTTCAAGGTTAAATTGTCAAATGATTTTAATATTTCTACTTACATTTCAAGTATTTTTCTTCTTCACCTTTTAATGTTGTGAAAAAGGGGGATAAATTATTTATTTTGTATTGTGTATTTGTGTCAAGTGTATTTTTGTATTTTTTATTTGTTTTATCATATGTTGTCGTATGTGTGTTTGATTGTTTTTGTTTTATCTTTTGTGTTGTTTTATGTGGTTTAAATTTTTTGAAATACAAATTTTTTTTTTGAATTCAATTACCTCCTTATTTTCATGGGTTTATCAATTTAGAGGGAGTTTAGGAGATTCTTAGAATTTGAAATCTTACAAACAATAATTATTTTGCCATCATAAAAAAGGGGAAGATTGTTAAGAGAGTTGTTATTTGTTATTTACATGTTTTACATTCAAATTCATCATAAGATATCTTGTATTTTGAAGCTTGTAATTTTTGTATGAATTAAGTTTGAGAGGGAGTGATTGTAATTGAGTGAATAAACACACACATACTTGAGGAGATCTTAAAATTTTTGTATTGATCGTACGGGACGAATACAATTCGTACGGGACGATCAGGTCAGTTATCTCCTTTTAAGAGCAATGGAACGAACAGTTTTTGGAGAAAATTTTTTCTAAGTCCTGATCGTCCAGATAAAATTATTTTCATCCCAGGACGAGCTAGGCTCTGTAAAATATTCATCCAGACGAAATTATAATCATGCTAGGACGAGCTAGGCTCTATAAAATTTTTGTCCCTACAAAATTATAATTGTCCCTAGCCGAGTTGGGGTCTGTAAAATTTTCGTCCAGACGATATTTATAATTATGCCTAGACGAGTTACATCTGTAAAAATTTCATTCAGATGAAATCCTGTTCGTCCTAGGACGATGGAAACCGACTTAAGCAAGTTTTTTACATCCTGTAGTTATTTGGGAACTGACCTATGAAATAATTGTTCGTTCGGACGAACCTAGTTCGTACGGGATGATGATCATGTACGAACATAGTTCATACCAATATTCATTAGGATCGTTTCTGACACTTTAAGTAAAATAGTCCACGACGATCCACGATCGTACAGGACGATCCATTTCGTGTTGACTTGAAAATTTGCTATTTTTGGACGATTTTTCTTGTCTCTTCTATATATAGTCCAATTTTGACTGCCACCAATTCTTTTTGCTCATTGATCTTCGTGCCTATTGAAGAAGAGTCAAGGAGAGAGTGTGAGAGAGCATTCAAAGAAGAATTTTACTACTAGAGCGTGAGGGCTTCACTTTATTTTTAAAGGTAAGATTCTCTACTTGTTATTTTGGATTACTTCACTCTTTTCTTTCTTCCTTCTAGAATTCTTGTGAGATGATCTGTCAAGGAGATCCGATTCTCTGCTGACACTTGGAGAGTGTGAACAGCCGCGGGTTCTCTGCCCACACTAGGAGAGTGTGAAAGGACGAAGGGTTCTCTTCCTACACCGTGAAAGTGTGAAAGGATGAAGGGTTCTCTGCCTACACCGGGAGAGTGTGAAAGGACGAATGAATCTCTACCGATATTGGAGGAGTGTGAAAGGACATACGGTTCTCTGCCAGCACTAGGAATAGTGTAAAAGGATGACGATTCTCTGCCTCACAGGGTAGTGGTGAAAAGAGTTTTGTAAAGGCTTCTCCACCTTGCTGTGGGTGCAAAAGGAGAGTCACTAGTGGTATTAGTGCAATACTCGGAGGGTGCCTCCGGGGAGTGGATGTAGGTCTGGTTTTGACCGAACCACTATAAATCTGGTGTCATTATTTTTTCGCTACTTTTTTATTTTTGTGATTTACTGTTTTAAAACTGTGGTTGAAAAATTATTTCTACAAAATTCATTAAAGTTTAATTTCGGTTTAAAATACTCCAAAAGAGGGATTAAATTTTAAAATACCAATTCACCCCTCCCCTCTTGGTTTGCCGTGGGACATAAGCCTAGGCTTAACAACCTAATTCATAGTGAACGAGTTTCAACAAAACTATCCAAAAACTAAATTTTTTAAGAGAATCATCCAGGGTTTATACTGTACGAACATATATCGTATGGTACAAATAGTTCAAAAATCTTGGTTTTTTTAGTATGAACTGGGATGAACTTAGTTTCATATATTATAGGTTGTCTACACGACTTCATATCGTATATTATGGATAGTTGAAAAATAAACAAATTTGTATGGTATGATCAAGTACAACCTCAAATTTGTACATTGTTAGTCTGTACGACTTGACATTGTACAATATAAATAATTCAAAAATGAGCAAGTTTGTTTGGATGTACTGGTATGAACATGATTTTGTGCACTGTCAGTTATTTGTATGAATTGACATCATACAGTATGAACAGTTCAAAAAAAAAAAAAGTTTTCATGGTATGATCTGGTATGAACCAAATTTTATACACTATCTGTCATTCATATGAATTGACATCATATAGTACAAACAGTTAAAAAATAAACAAGTTCATAAGATACATTCTGGTACGAATCAAATTTCATACACTATCAGCCATATATACGACTGTATATCGTACAATACGATCAATTAAAAATTAAGCCATGGTTTGAGTAATCGGATTCTGGAGAAAAACTAAGTAAAATCATATAGTGCATTTATATGTCAAACAGTACGATCAGTTTTAAGATTTTTATACACTCCTCTTGTGTGTGTGTGTGCATGGTTACCCAATTACAGTTATACTTGGTTAAACTCAAGAAATAAAAATAAAGATATACAGAATCTTTACATGAAATCCTATTCAATCTTATCTTGAAGTTTTCAGCAATCTGGAGTAATATATGATGTTCCTGAAATGTTAGAACTCACGAAAACAACTAGAAATATCTAATATATGTTAGGAGAAAATGATAAAATCATAACAATAATATTTTGTTATCATCAAAAATTAAAATCTCAATCTTTGTTACTGATTTTCAACAGTTTTGTCATTTCATTAGAGTCTTGTACTTTATAGTGTCTCCCTCTAATTTCACCTTAGAGTAAAGTTAAGGGAGGCTAAGAAAGTGCTTGATACTTTCATTTGGGATATCTTAGTCTATATTGTGTAAGTAATGTTAAAAGGAGTGTGGAGAATTTCAATTGATCATTCTAGGCTAATGATATAAATACATAATATATACTAATATAGATTCTTATGCTTTGAATCACTTATATAGATCTTTCATATATCTCATTATTCATTTAATACTTAAAATTGTCATGCATGTAGTTAATATCTAGTGTGATATTTAGCCTCGACGAAGGAATATTGGAATAAATGATTAAGAGTATTGAAATGAAAATTGGACATACCTAGACATAGGATGTTAAATCTCCTAGGTGTTATGGATGTAGTATAATTGTAGGAAGGCCTTAAACGTCCATTTTTACCCCCACAACCTTGACAAAGGCCTAGGAATACATGTGCTCTAATCCACATCTAAAATTAAAATATTATCTTTTATTCATTAGTCAAAAATATTTATGTTCAGTAGTTTCTAATATTCTTACAAGTCTCCACTATGTAATAAAAACTCAAAAATATCAATTTTATATTTAGCACTATAAATTGTGCATTTAGATTAAATAGTAGTTATTTAATTATAATTAAGCAGAACACTTTCTCATGGCATCAATACTCTTCTCTATAATTTTATTACTTGATTGGCATGTGTGCTTATGTACTTAATGGGCTTTCATTATTTTTATATTAAATAAAATCTAAGCATATTCATATTGCACACTAGTTGTATGTATAACTCATATCATTGTCTGCATAGTCCACAACAAACCGAAGCAAGCCCCTCATGACTAGTATATGTCATTGTTGAGGCTGATGACTCCCAAAGACCAGCCAATCATTAAACGCCCGATGTTAAGAGCTTGCTCATAAACTCGCCCACTACTACTTGATACTACCAAGCTCACCTACACTACAGAGCTCACATAAATGATTATTCAACTTTATTGAGCTCACACAATAATGAGACAACACCTATCTAGGATAGTATGTAAGGTGTTGTACTTTTTATTTTTCAAGGTGCTATCACCTTAGCCTGCTTGTTGGGAGCTTTAGCAACAATTAAGAGGACTTGAGTTCGAGCCTTATGTATGTGATGTGTGTGTGAGTTTGCCTTAATTGGCCTAAATGTTCCAACAAAAAAAAGGTGTAATCTTTCTTATAGCTCCCAGAACTCTATAGCTAAGAGGTGATGAGGAACCTTTTACTTCTTTTTTTATCTCTTGTATATGGAGATCTTATTGTTGATCATCATACCAAGTTCTTAAGCAACTTTCTTTATTTTTTATTAGCATGTCTTCTTCTCTCCATTCTCATACATATTTCAAATAAAACGTTGATTGAGATGGTTAGCTAGAAAGATCTGGTGTCAAACACGAATAAATTGGATGGCCTTAAGGCAACCAGGCAAGCTTCTTTAATGGTCTTATATGCAACTCCGAAGAATTTTATTGGGGCATTCTAAGTCAAAATCGTAATTCTTGTTAGGCTGTGTATTTTTGTTAGGTTTCTTCTTTTTATCAGGACTATTGATTTAGTTTATGAGGTTTTTCTTGTCTCGGTGTAGATGTTTCTTTTCCTTTAATTGTGGTGGCTTTGGCCTATTTTTCTTTCCACTTAGGCTTCGTTTGGGACGATTTTTTTGTTGCTTCTTGAAGCAGCTTTCTAGTACAAAAAATTTAATTATTGAACTAAAAAACTGCTTTAAGAAGCAGCAAGAAAGCGGTCCCAAACGAAGCCTTAGTAGTTCAAGTTCGTCTTATTTTTTTGGTTGTAATTTTTTTACTTATTATTAATGTTCATCAAAAAAAAAAAAAACCAGCCTAGTTTATACATAAAATTAAAATGAAAGATGTTTATCATATTTTTTAAGTAATATTATATTAAAAAATCATAACCGGTGTTCGCACTATCTCCGTAAACAAGTCACGTGCGTAAAACATCTGCACGTCACCGTAGCTTTCGAGTTGCCCGACTCTACAATGCACCTTGCATTGCATCTGGCACTCGCATGCTATTTGTGATTAACCGTCCTTAATATTTATTGACGCTTGTCCACTACCTCCATCACTTTCTTTCTTTAATGTCTATGGATCGATGCCAATAACTTAATTTATAAAAAAGAAATTATCTATGACTTTTTTTTTTTGAAAAAAAGAATTATTTAAAAATGAATACAAATTCTTATATAGCTAAGAAAAAACTAAAGATTATAAAAAATCAAAATTAATTTCAGATAATTAATAACAAAGAAAAAAATCAATGGAACGCCGAAAGGGAAGCGTTGAACAGGTTTCTCAAAGTACATGAAAAGTGGAATATGCTCGGTCCTGCTGCTGGGAATCAATGAGAACGGAGTGCATAATTAACAGAAGGAAGGCGATTTAAAGAGTTCCAGATGAAATTTAATAAAAATTACTAGTTTTTAATTTGTAAATATGTTGGAAGTCGAGTTATTAAAAAGAGTTTTATGAAAATGAATTTTCATAATATATATCTATGCTGCAGATATTTATTTATATCCTACACTACTTCATATATTTTACTATAGTCGATAACAGTTTTGGCTTGTAGTACTGTTATTTATATGTTGCAATTTAAATAAATTAAAATTTTATAAATACAAACTTAAAAGTAATAATGCGTTACTCTAGTAACTTATTTGAGTTGTAGATATTTATTTGTCTTTTACCAATATGTGCATAAGAATATCTTAAATCTATGCGGAGCCAATCAATGCAGCCAAAACAAAGGAATTTTTTCATCAGCTTTGCTAAACCTCCAAAATGTTTTTTTAACAATATATAGACTATTTTCACAGCTATGAAAACCAATAAATAATAAGTAAATATTAATTTTGTGAGCATAAGAAATCCCTCAATCTTGCTTTTAGAACCAATTTTTATCTTTAGGGGACATCATGATCCTACTCACAAGCTTACTTAAGCTATTTTAGATAAAATAAAAAGGAAATAGATGGGCGACCAAAATAGAAAGTTCTAGCATTCTCTATTCCCTTTTATGAAAAGTAAAAAGCATGAAATCCAAAGATACCCATCCAATCTCACATTTTTAATTTTAGGAAAGCTATAGGAGAAGCTATGCCTATATATATATATATATATATATATATATATATATATATATATATATATATATATATATATATATATATATATATATATATATATATATATATATATATATATATATATATATATATATAAACAAAAATCACATGATTACATATGAACAATCATCTCTAACATGTCCTTGGTTGCCTTCAATGAGTACCTTTTTTGAGTGCATCTTGTTAGTGCCTCCAATAAATGAGTCTTCTAGTTGAGGCACTGTCTTGATTCTAGTTGGGATCCCTCCTCACTAAGCTTGAGGTCATGAGTATCTCCTACCTCTTCAGGAAGTGGCTCTATATTAAAGGCGAGTTTTTCCTTAATTGAAGTGGCTGCTCTTTCTCAGTGTGAATTCTTCTTTAGGCCAGTGGACCTTTTAAATGAATATTTTGGGCGAAAGTGCGCTTCTCAGATGGGCTCTTCTAAGACAAGTATTCATCTGGTGACTGTGTCTGAGCTATGATTCCATAATGAGCTTATTTAATCCCTATAAATCATTCAAGTCTTCTTATCTAAGTTTACATTTTATTCTTCAATTATTGTGTATCTTTGGAGATTGACTTACAAAAAGAATAATAGAATTAAATAGAATATTTCTTATTTTTGCCAACTTGTAAAGAGATATTATAATATATATTATCCTACATGATTTTTGCATTGGAAAAGGTGCTCTACTTATAATTTCAAAAATAACATTTGATTTGACAACTTTACAATGTGGTGACCTATAAATAATGGCGAAGCCCATTTATTTGAAACTACTCTATCTCTTTTTTTATTACACATTTTTAATTCACTTCTAAACTTGTATGAAAATAACTGAGTCAACTCTAATGATGATAAATATTGACAATTACTAATTTTATAGAAGAAATCTATAAAAAACCAAGTTGTTTATTTTTAAAGAAGGAGAATGTTAAAAATTAAGTTTGCACACTATGAATAAGAAAAATGTGAGGACATATAGATTGAGAATATCAAGGAGGGGTTCTAACATCAATTCTAATCAAAGACACCTATATTAAACTCACAATGCCTAATACTATTATGGTAAATATGGTGGTTTATTTTATAGCTTCGCACCTAGAGGGGCTCATCTTCACTCCAACTTAGGTATTCTAATCTTCTTTAAGAGAGAATGGAGATTAGAATATTAATTTTTTTATTCATTTTACCTTACTTATGGTGGTTGATCCTAATTTCAACGGGTAGCAATTGATCAACTAAGAAGGTAAGACCTTTTTTTTTAAGAAGAAAGTTTTATCCCATAGAACCTTATGAGGTACCTTATTGTGACAGAAAGATCAATCTAATTTTAACTATATTTTTTGGTCATCCACCAAGTGAGTTGGACATTATCACTCTTAATAGCTGGGACCTTAGTTCTCATGCTTTAGCAAAGGTCTTATCCATGCAACTCATCTTGACTCCTTTAGTACTTTGGATAAGTTTTCCTACTCTAATGGGCATGATTCACATGATATATTCTTTGGATGTAGGGGAAAAAGTTCAAGTGACTAAAGAAGATTTTATTACTTATGTTGAGGGGAATATCCCATGGAGAACTTGTTCTATATCTAAACTGAAGAGGTTTTCTAGAGAGAGAAGCTCTCAGTTTTCTACAGAGAGAAAGTTCAAGAAATTCATTTTTTTGAATTCTATGGATTTCGCGGGCGTTCAGTGATCGGCTTTGATCGGTGGTTTCAGTGTTGGCCGGCCGCTGGTTGGTGGTTGTTTGTATTCATGGTCTCCGTTCATCGGACTAACGATGATCGGCCGTCCTCCGGCCGTCCTCCGGCCGTTCTTCCGGTGTTGATCGTCGAATGGAGGTTCGTTCTTTCGATACAAATCATTTGGGTGGTAGATACGGTAATAATCTGGTAATCAGGGAGGGTGGTCGACCTCAGGTTAGCCAAGAAGTGGTTGTGGAAGGGAAGGGCAAGAAGATAGTAATGGATCGCGAAGTGATAGTGATCTTGCTATAGATCGAGGGTTTGATGGACATCAGAATGTTGATGTTTCTTCTTCTACGGGTTTGATATTGAAGGTTAATAAATTCTGTAAAAGCAATGAGGATCTTGGTGGCCGTAACTTAGTTTCGGAGATCGATGAAGTGGATAACCAGGGGGTATGTCATGACAAGGCCCTGGAGGAGATTTTGGTGATAGAAGGTAATCAGAGCAAGAACGAGGATGGAGTTGCACAGAGCAATGAGTTGAAAAATGAACTAAGTGGAGCTTGGAAGACGCCCCAACATATTAAGATTTCTTTTAACAAGGAGCTTGCAGAGATGTTAGAGGATGGGATTGCGGTTAAACTAAATGCTGAGAAGGAAATATTGAATTCTCAAGTGTTAAAACACTCTCTGGGTATAAAGGTTTTAGGAGATAAAATTTCATTTCCTATGTGCAGTATTGAACTGAGGAGGCAGTGGAATAGATTCGGGAGCTTTCACTTGACATCGCTTGGTATGAATTGGATCCTTTATTCGTTTAAGAAAGGGGAGGCAATGGAGGAAGTGTTGAATGGTGGTCCGTGGTATGTGGGTGGATATATTGTGGGGATGGACAAGTGGTCGCCATTGTTCAATCCTAGTTCATTTAAAGGAATGACTACTTCAGTTTGGGTACGTTTTCCCTTTCTACCTCTTTATTATTGGGATGAAGAGAACATTGCTAGAATTGCAATGAGAATTGGTGTTCCAATGTATGTGGATGGGAACTCATTTAAATGGGGAAAACGTGAATTTGCCTGGGTATGTGTTAGAATAAACCTGGAGAATAGTCTACCGAATGGTGTTTGGATTGATGGCATTGTAGGCCATTATTTTTAGAAAGTTGAGTATGAAAAATTAGAATTATTTTGCTTTCAGTGTGGCAAAGTTGGTCAGGATAGAAAGGTCTGTCCGGCGTTTGTTAGGCCTGTTGTGGGTGAGAAGAAAGCAGTTAATCAGGAGATAGTTAGTGGAAACTGTTTATGTTGGAGGTGATGCCCAAGGGAGGGATTTTGGTCCCTGGATGCAGGTTTGATTCAAGAACATGAGAGGTATAAAGAGAAGAATTGCAGAGGGTGGTAGAAATGGAAGGAATTTGATAATGAAAATTAAAAATGGGCAGAGTACAGAGAAGAAAGTTGTGAATAAGGTGGATACATATATGGCACAGAACGAGCTTTTGGGACTGAATAGTGGCCAACATAATAATGTAATGAAGGATAGAGGGGAGTTGGGTACAAATATTGAAATTAATAACAAGTTTAAAGCTTTAGTAGAAGAAATTGAAGAAGGTCAAATAGTTAATCATTTCACAGAGGAGCAGTCACGGGAAGGTGTAGTTGCTGAAAAGATTTTGGAGGCAATACAAGAATCTGATGTAGTCATGAATGGTGTGAAGATTGCTGATGATGTTAGAAGTAATGTGGTTAAAGTCAAATTGGCCAAAGAGGTGAAATCTCTGGGACCTCTTGAACCCGAGCATAGGAAGAAGAGAAGAGATGGGAAAGGAGGTTTGAAAGGTGGGGACTTTTCCCTCAATTGATTTAATGTCTTCCATCGTTTTCTGGAATTGTAGGGGGGCCAGGAAGAGTGAGGTCTCTCTGTACTTGAAGGAAATTGTTAGGGATTATGATTTTTTTTATATTGGGACTGTGGAGACTAAACTTAATAAGATTGATAGAAGAGATGTGGACAGCATCATTAGTGGTAGATGGGACTTCTTCCATTTCCCTGCTGCAGGGAATTCTGGAGGTATTCTAATTCTTTGGGATAGAAATGTAGCTTCTTTTGTGGTTGAGGGGACCTCTTCTCAAGTGGTTGTTGGGGATCTCACCACTCCCTATTGTGGTGTTTGGAAAGTGGCTATTGTGTATGGTAGTAATTGTTATGTTGAGAGGAGGAGTCATTGGAGGATGTTAGAGAGCTCCTTGGCTGGGACGGGTCCTTCTTTGGTTGGAGGAGACTTTAATTGTATATTGAGTAGGGTTGAAAAGAAGGGTGGAAAGAGGTTCATCTTGTCTAGAGGATCTAGAGAGATGAGGGAGTTTATGACTAACTCTGATTTGCATGATGTAGGTTTTGTTGGACCAAGTTTTACTTGGTGCAATAACAAGGAGGGAACTTCAAGGATTTGGGAAAGACTGGATAGGTGCTTGATTAATTCGGCATCTCTACAGATGGTTCCCTCAGGAATTGTGCAGCATCTTACTCGGGTGGCATTGGACCATTGTCCAATTTTGTTTAAATTGGAAACTGGATAGCTCAATAAAATAAGGTTAATCTAATTTGAAGATACTTGGAGGTCTTATCCGGCGGCTTGGAACATTGTTTACAATTCTTGGAGGAAAAAGGATTTCGGGGACGAAGTGGAGATTCTTAAAAGAAAGCTTAGGAGGATGTTGTGTTCTCTTTTCTTTTGGAGCAAAAATAAGTGTAAGGATTTATGTGTTTTGAAAGAAGAATTGAAGCGGGAAATTCTGGAGTTACAGATCAAAGAGGCTTTGGTGGATAGCATTTCTACTGAAGATTTGGTTTTGCTTAGGAGTAAAGTGAATGAGCTCAATGTTACTCTTAGAAGATTGTCTACATGGTGGAATCAAAGGGCCAAGGCTAGATGGCAAGAAGAGGGGGATACAAATTCAAAGTTCTTTCATAACTTTGCATCGGCTAGGAGGAATGCAAAGTTAATTAAGAAAATTAAAGATGAGAATAACCAAATGGTGGAAGATGAGAATCTGATTGAGCAGGTTTTTATTCAGTTTTTTTGAGAAGAAGTGGAGGAGTCGTGATTGCCAGCTGACAGGGTGGCCAAGGATTGCTGCAGAGCATAAATTGAGTTCTCTGGATTTGGAATTTCTGGATGCAGAATTAACTTTGGTAGAATGCAGGGAAGCTATTTTTCAGCAAAGTAATAACAAATCACTTGGGGTGGATGGAGTTACCTTTTGTTTCTTCAAATGCTATTGGAAGCTAGTTAGTGACATTACATGGGAGGCTATCAGGAAGTTTTTTACTGCTGGTAGTATGCATAAGGAGTGGAAGGATACCTTGATTGTCCTCATACCCAAAGTGAAGAATCTGAATGTTCCTTCTAACTTTTGGCCCATCAGCTTGTGTCAAACAACTTATAAGATTGTTGCTACTATGTTGGTTAATCGGTTGAAGAAGCTTTTGCCTAAGATGATTTCTGAAGAGCAGATGGCTTTCATTCCAGGTAGATCTATGTCTGAGCACTGTATTCTAGCCCATGAGATCTTTAATAAGTTTAAAATTTCTAAGAATAAAAAAGGATTTGTGGCGATAAAGCTTGACATGGAGCAGGCTTATGATAGTATGGGGTGGCCAACCTTACTTCATGTTCTCAATTGATTTGGTTTCCCTTCAATTTTCTCGGGATTTCTAATGGAATGCATGGTGGATGTGAGATTCTCTATTATCTTAAATGGGAAGATGATGAATTGGATCAGTGCTTGTAGTGGTTTTCGGCAGCGATGTCCACTATCCCCATATTTGTTCATAATGTGCTTGCAATTGTTGTCAAACTGTATTGAGCAGAGGGGACAAGATCTGGGTATCTAGATTTCTACAAGAGTTCCTAAGGTGGCACATCTTATGTATGCGGATGATGTGCTTTTGTTTTCAAAAGCTGTTTGTTCTTCGGCCAGATTAATGAAGAAAATTGTTGATGAGTTTTGTAGATTTGGGAAAGTGGTTAGAAAACATCATAAAAGGAAGGTGGCTGAAATACTTGGGTTCAAGGTTGTGAAGGAATGGAAGTACTTGGGTATCAAGATATCGATGAGGAGATTAAAGGTAGCAGATTTTCATGATTTCTTGAGTCAAGTCATGGATAGATTAAATGTTTGGGGTAAGAAGGCTTTATCATTGGGAGGTAGAATTACTTTGTTGAAGACTTCTTTACTGTCAATGCCAAACTTTCTACTCACTCATTCTATTGTGCCCAAGAAAATTGTTTATGAGATGGAAAAGATGTGTAGGAATTTTATTTGGAACAAACCGAATGGGAAGAGGGGATTACATTATGTACCATGGAGTGAGATTTGTAAGAAAAGAGGTGCAGGTGGTTTGGGAGTGCAAACCTTAGCCATCAGAATAGGTACCTTGCGGTCTAGATTGGTGTGGAACTGGATTTAGAATCCAAATTCTCTTTTTCATCGAATTGTTTCAGCCAAGTATGGTTATGTGGTACTGGACGGAGTTTGTAAACCAAATTATTCCAATGCTTTGCAAATACTGATAGATGGTGGAATCCAACTGAAGAATATTGCGAGATGGAAGGTGGGAAGTGGTGAACGTATCCATGTTCTTGGTGATATTTGGCTGTTAGACAGAAATTTAAATTCCTCGCTGACTTTTCTGGATTGTAGATCCTTGGAAGATATCATCACAGCAGCTGATCACTATAGAAGGTAATTGGGATGAGGTGAAACTTTAGATGTTGTTTCATGAAGAATTGATATTGCTTATTAAGCAGGTTGAAATTGATTCTCTGGATAAGAAAAATAGGCTGGAAAGTATCAGCAAGTTATCAGGTAAATCCTTGTCAGCCTTGGCTTATGAGTTTGTTCTTAATAACAGAGAGATGAATGATGATGGAGGTTTTTTTGTTTGGTTAAAGAGTATCAAGCTTAATAGTAAGGTGGAATTGTTTTGGTGGCGACTAAGTAAATTTGCTATACCTACCAATAATTTCCTCAAGTATAAAAGAATTGTTGTTGACGACTATTGTGCTAGAGGGTGTCAAGAGGTGGAGAATTATGAACATATTGTGGTCCATTGCAAATACCTTAATGAGGTTATTGCTGCTATACAAGGATGGGGTTTTGTTATTCCTAAGTTTCATTCCCTGGATGAATGCTTAGTGGAGATGAAGAGGAGTTCGGCCAAGAATAAGAGCATGGTGAGACTTTACTGCACAGCTATTTTTCTGTCATGGAAAAACCGTAACTTGGTGAAGCTTGGTAGAAGCTATTTTTCAATAAGAGAATTCATCCAAATTTGGATGTTGGAAAGCAAAGGCATTATAGTTGAAAGTGACAACATCAATGTGATTAAACACATTCAGAATTCTTTGAAGAAGGTGGAGTGGCAAATGGAGAATTGTCTGATTAAGGAGCTTCTCTTCCTTAAGGATTTCAATAAAGTTGTTTTTCATCATGTTAATAGAGAATGTAACCGAGTGGCTGATTTTTTGTGCTACTTTGGCACTAGATAGTAGTTTTACTTTTGATAGTTTCTCTTTTGATAACATTCCTTCTTCTTTTCTTGAGTTAATCAAGGAAGAATGTTATCAGTATAGCCTTTGTAATTAGTTTTGCTTTGTTCCATTTCAATGTTATTTCTGCAGTTTTCAAAAAAAAAAAAGAAAAAGAGGGGAATATCCCCACTAAGGGTGTGTTTCTTATTAATCCTTATTAATCCTCACTTAGAGACACAAGTTTAAGACATTCATGACCTCATTGATTTAGACATTCTTAATTCCTACTCTTTTAAATTATCTCACATTCTAGAGGGGCCTTTGACATTGTACTCATTAAGTTGTAATCATGACTATCTTCTATGATGGACTAAGTGTGTGTTGTTAAGGATTAACAAGCTGATAATACATTTATTTACTAATGAGGAACAAAAGCTCACAGTTATAAATTAGAAGGTGAGTTCCTCTATCATAACTGATGAAGTTATTGATACTATTTTTTAGGACGTGTGAATTTGAGGTCTCATAAAATAATGAGTCGAGATTATATGGAGTGCTATAATTTGAGATAGTTCTTTGATGAGGTTAGTTAATTTTTTGGAACTTAGTCAATAATGGGACAATCTCTTCATATAATACTAGATCTAGCCTTTATGTTTTCATAGAAGTATATGAGAGAAACTCACATCTTTTGTAAAAATGTATTTAATATATACATTGTGATTTCATATCATGTGTGTGTGTGTGTGTGTGTGTGTGATGAGCATACTTTTTGGCAAGCCAAGTTTGCATAATTTACATGTGTGAAAAAATTTACTATTAAAATTTTTTAATATCAAATTCTCATACATGTATGTTAAATTCCTTAATTGTATCACACCATTAACTCTTCACTTTATCCCTTTTTACGAATATAAATGGTTCCCATAATGAAGATTAAATAGATACTATAAAATTTGATTATTTATATTTGATGTTATACATACCTAAAAAAATTCATCTCTCTATATATAAATACCCCTCTAATATTGATTCCAGTCTTTTATACATGAGTGGTAGGGACGTTTAATTAAATTTTGAGGAATTGAGGCTGACATCTAGAGCTGATCGTACTTGGCCCCTTGACTTATGTTGGGTAAATTAAAGCTTAAAGTAAAATGTAATTAAAATTGTAGACACTTTTAAGTTTGTATATAATGCAATGCCTGTTAGTTGGCTCGATGAATATATAAATTAGAATGAAGCAGTTTTAAAAAGCCATAAAAATAGGATTTTTTTTAAAAGATTGCACAACTTTCACTTAACAGGACTGCACCCTTGTTGAGTCTAGTAAATAGGTTGTTAGACCTAAGTTAATGTCCCAAGGCTACCAAGAGGGGGGGAGAATTGGTATTTTAAAATTTAAACCCTCTTTGAAAATGTGTTGAACCGAAATGAAAATTTTTTATTAAGTTTTTATAGGAAACGTTTTTCAACCACAGAGTTTTTAAACAAAAGAAAAATGCGGAAAATAAAAAGCAGTAAAGTAAATGACACAAGATTTATAGTGGTTCGGTCTAAACCAGACCTACATCCACTCCCCAGAGGCACCCTCTGAGTATTGCACTAATACCAATAGTGACTCTCCTTTTGCACCCACAGCAAGGCAGAGAAGCCTTTACAAACACTCTTTTCACCACTACCCGGTGCGACAGAGAGTCGTCGTCCTTTTACACAATCCACAGTGTTGGCAGAGAACCGTCCATCCTTTCACACTCTCCTAGTGTGGGCAGAGAACCCTTCGGCTGCTCACACTCTCCAAGTATAGGCAGCGAACCCTTCGGCTGTTCACACTCTCCAAGTGTAAGCAGCGAACCCTTCGGCTGTTCACACTCTCCAAGTATCGGCAGCGAACCGGATCTCCTTGACAGATCTTCTCACAAGAAATCTAAAAGGAAGAAAAAAAAGAGTGAAGTAATCCAAATTCACAAGTAGAGATTCTTACCTTTAAACACCAAGTGAAGTCTTCACACTCCAGTGGTAGGAATCCTCCTTTGAATGCTCTCTCACACTCTCTCCTTGACTTTTCTCTCAATAGGCACGAAGATCAAATGACAAAAAGATTGGGTGGTAGTCTAACCTGGACTATTTATACAAAAGACAAAAAAAGGCGCCCAAAAACTGCAAGTTTTCAATTATGTACGCAGTGGATCGTCCCGTACGATCGTGGATCGTCCTGGATGATATTACTTAAAAGCCTTGAAACGAACCTCTTTGTATATGTGTATGAAATGTTTTCGTACAAGCTGATCGTCCCGTACGAACCAAGTTAGTCTGGTACGAACGGTTATTACAAGGTCGGTTCCAAAAACTGCAGAAAAATCGTCCTAAGTCGGTTGTATCGTCTGGACGAAAATTGGTTCGTCTGGACGAAATTCTTACAGAGACCAAATCATCCTGGATGATATTTAATTTCGTCTGGACAAAAATCTTACAGAGAGCAAATCATTTTCTGACGATAATTATTTTCGTCTGGACAAACTTCTTACAGAGACCAGATCGTCCTGGACGATATTTAATTTCGTCTGGATGAAAATCTTACAGAGAGCAAATCGTTTTCTGACGATAATTATTTTCATCTGGACGAAATTCTTACATAGAGCAAATCATCCTAGATCATATTTAATTTCGTCCTGGACGAATAGGACTTAGAAAAAATTTTCTAGCCAGTTCCTATTCGTTCCAAGTGATCTTAATAGGAGATAACTGTCTGATCGTCCCGTACGAACTGATATTGTCCCGTACGATCAGTATAAATTTTATATAATCTCCTTATGTGTGTGTGTATGTTTTTATGCACTCAATTACAATCACTCCCTTTCAAGTTTATTTCAAAGAAAAGTACAAGCTTCAAATTCACAAAGTATTTCATGCTGAATTAGATTTGAAGTCTTCGTAGTCTGGAGTTCGATTTTCCTGAAATGTTAGTACACACAAGAGCAAATACAAATCTTCTAAAATTATTAGGAGATAACTACACATTTGAACAATAATGTTTGGAATCATCAAAACTATACAAGTTGCAAAAATGTAAAACATGCAAATAGCAACTATCTTAACAATCTCCCCCTTTTTGATGATGGCAAAACAATTATTGTTTGTATGATCTCAAATTTAAAAAAAAATCTCCTAAACTCCCCCTGAAATGATGAATACATGAAAATAAGGAGGTATTTTAAACTAAAGAACACAATTTTTTGTTTTTCAAAATTTTTAACAAAACAAAAAAAAAAATAATAAAAAAGACAATACTAATAACACAAGCCAAATGATACAAAACCAAAATACAATACAAAACCAAAATACAAAACATACAAACACAATAATTTCTCCCCCTTTTTGACAACAACAAAAAGTGAAGAAGAAATAGATAAGAAATGTAATTAATTATATGAAATTCATTTAAAAAATTTAATCTAAAGAGTGATTGACATATGGTATGCAATTTAAAACTAATAACATTAGGTAAATCATAGAAATTCATAGAATTTAAGAAGTGATATAACATTATAAGTAAGAAGAATTTATCAAAGACATGATTCAATTTAGATATTTGAGATATAGAAAATCATTACAAGAGAGATGAATAAAATTTCTATATTTTAAAGTTCAATAGAAATATAAATGAACATAAGATCAATTTGAATTAAGAGATTGAAAGAATCTGGAAAGAAGAGAATTACCACATGTGGCGCTTTGCACATCTTTTTCAATTATTTGGCACATTTTTGTGCATCTTTTTACATTGGGCTTATTTTGTGCCTCTTTTTCACATTTGCGAACCTTTGCGCATTCCTTTTGATTTTTGTACTTTTTGTACAATTTTCAAGAGTAATTGATACCAATTCTTTCTAAGATCAATAATCTAAAATTTCAAATTTTTCTAAGTGCATAAATATCACTTGAAAAAGAAATACAAAATAAGAAAGCATCTAAATTGCAATAATAATATTAACTTTTATGTAGTCTAAATGAATAGACATGAAATTAAAAAATTCTAATTATAACAAGTTATAAACAAATTTTAAATTTAGAAAGACTAGATTTTTTAATGAAATAAATCTCAAATTACAATCTAATTTAAGCACAATTAAGATTAAAAAGACTAATGAAATTCATAAAAACTAAACACATTTCAAAAACAATCCAAATTTAAAGCAACAACATATATTGATATTAATGAAAAAGATTACAAAATCACTTCATAATATCAATACTAAAATAAAAAGGAAAAATACACTAAGCTTTTAACACAACTAAAACAAACTAAAAACAAACACTAATACAACAAACATCTAGAAAAGCATCACTCAAATTTCTATTCTTCTGGAGGAGGAGGAGGAATGCCACCAAATAAGTTGAAGTAGGAAGTCATCAACATAACATTGGTATTAATTTCATGAACTTCATTTCTTATACTACCAATGTCCTATTGCTGCTGCTGAAGTTGAGCATCAATTTGATCAAATCGTTGATCAAAATGAGTCTCAAGTTTATCAAATTTCTCAATCGAATTTTGATAATTTGATTGAGGTGCAGATGATTGTTCTCCTTCTTCTTCTTCTTCAGAAGCACTGGCAGGTGCTTTCTCTTTTTGCTCCTTGAAGATTGCTCTAAAAGAAGCATCATTGTAGTAGACCGGCTCCTCATATTCTTCATCAGGATGCACTAGATTGTATTTCTTTTCCAAAATATATATAATCAAGTGACCCAATGAAATATTCCTTTTTCTTTTCTGATCAGCATGTCCAATTTCAGAAAATCCATAAAGATGATCTAAGATAAGTTGGGCTTCATCAATAAAACTTTTATTCATAATAAAAAAAGTCACAACAGAATGGAGTGGAGTAATGTTGATTCTATCACCAGCTTTTAGAATAATAGAAGATCTAAGAATGTGCTGGATGATTCGAGCATTTTTTGTCATTCTAGAAACTTTAGCAATATGATAATCTAGGCTATTTCCTCTAATCACCCTATTGATTTGAAACCACTTGAAGGTGTTATCGTTCATAAGAGTGTGGGCTCTAGAACCTTCAGTTCTTAAGTTAAGAAAAGCACCTAAGTCATGCTTAGTGATTTCAACTTTTTGTTTAAACACATAAGAACTGACAAAAGAGTGATCGGAGTTGAAACTCATATTGGCTAGGAAGTAAAGGAAGGTTTGTTTGTTGTAGAGGTGGATGAGACTTAGGATAAATCCAAACTGAGTGGAAGCGAAAAGGTGCATTACCTTCAAGTTTATTTCACTATGGATCAGAATGCGAGAATGAGTGATTTTTGCAGAGGCAAATCGAGAAAAGGATTCCTCATTTGCTTTTGAAAGAAAGTTGTCGGAAGAATTCCTATGGGGTTTCTTTGCTAACACCTTTTGTCTCTTGCTAGAGGAGGACATTGTTGATCGAAAGGGATTGAAAGAGATGTTTGGAAATGTGATTGTTGAGTTAGAAAACCATCTCATTTAAAGAAAACGATACGTTCGTCCTGGACAAAAAATGTTCATCCTTGACGAAAATTATCGTTCGTCTGGACGAAATAATTTCGTACAGACGATTAAATTCGTACAAAATGTAACGGCTTTTCGTAATCAACATAATTTACGATACGTCCTTTCGTACAGACTTTTTGACTTGACCGATTGTACAGATGAAAAAATTTCGTACAGACGATCAAAAGTTAATTCGTTTTAATGTTAGTTAAAAACTGTCCCCCGCTATGAATCAACGTCTGTTCGTCTGGACGAACCAAAAGTTCTTACGGACGAAGTTCACAATTAAAACTGCCTTATCCATTCAACTGCTGCTTTCAATCGTCCCGACGTTTGAGAGAAAGAAAAAAAAAATTTTCCTGGACGATCATTTAGATCGTATAGACGAACTACATTAAAAACTGCTCTCAAGACGGTTAGAATTCTCGCAAACTGAATTTTACACACATCTTCCCGTACGAAAAATTTCGTCCCGGACGATTTCCACATTTTTAGATTTTTTAATTTTTATTAAAGAAAATCAAACAAAACACAAATCACAATACACTATGACAAATGCACAGACTCTAAAAATAAAATCACTCAAAAACACAAAACAAACAAAATCACAAAAACAAAAATCATAAAAACATAAACTACAAAAACATAAATATCAATGTTGCAAAAATATTTTTATTTAAGCATTCAAATCAATTACACCAAGCCTTGTTCTTAATGTACTGAAAGTATCAAAGGGTAAAGGTTTTGTAAAAATGTCTGCAAATTGATTCTCAGTTGAAACATGAGTAAGTTCAATTTCTCCCTTGGATACATGATCCCTTATGAAATGATGCCTTATGTCAATGTGTTTGGTTCTAGAATGTTGAATAGAATTTTTGGAAATGCAAATAGCACTAGTATTATCACAATAAATTGGAATAGTGCCTATAGTTAATCCTAAATCAATCAACTGTTGTTTTAACCAAAGTACTTATGCCACAGAACTTCCTAATGCAATGTATTCTGCTTCTGCAGTAGATAAGGCCACTGAATTTTGTTTTCTACTAGACCATGAAACTAATGAATTTCCAATGAATTGACATGTTCCAGAAGTACTTTTCCTATCCACTCTATAGCCTGCAAAGTCAGAATCTGAATAACTAATAATTTCAAATGAAGAGCTAAACTTAGCATACCAAATTCCTAAGTTCTGAGTTCCTAGTAAATATCTTAATATCCTTTTCACTGCTGTCAAATGTGATTCTTTTGGATATGATTGAAATCTAGCATATAAGCAAACACTGAACATATATCTGGTAGCTAGCAGTCAAGTAAAGTAAAGATCCAATAATCCCTCTAAATTTTTTTTATCAACAGATTTTCCCTTAATGTCCTTATCCAACTAAACTGAGGAACTCATTGGTGTACTAACAGGTTTAGCATTATCCATTTCATATTTTTTGAGGATGTCCTTTACATATTTAGTTTGACTAAGAAATGTACCTTCCTCAAGTTGCTTAATGCTAAAACCTAGAAAGTAATTTAAATCTCCCATTAGACTCATTTAAAATTCACTACTCATTGTTTTAGAAAAATCATCACAAAGATTTTTATTTGAAGATCCAAAAATGATATCATCTACATAAATTTGAACAATGAGTATATCCTTTCCAGATTTCTTTAAAAAGAGAGTTGTATCCACACTTCCTTTTTCAAAAGATCTTTCAAGTAGGAAGGTGCTCAACCTCTCATACCAAGCCCTAGGTGCTTGTTTCAATCCATATAATGCCTTTTTTAACTTGAAAACATGATTTGGGTATTTAGAATTTTCAAAACCTGGAGGTTGTTCTACAAAAACATCTTCTTCAACTACCCCATTTAAAAAGGCACTTTTGACATCCATTTGAAACAATTTAAAACCTTTAAAACAGGCAAAGGCAAGTAAAACCCTAATTGCTTCAAGTCTAGCTATAGGGGTAAAAGTCTCCTCAAAATCAATTCCTTCAATTTAATTATACCCCTTAGCAACTAATCTAGCCTTATTTCTAATGACTACTCCTGAGTCATTTATTTTATTTTTGAACACCCACTTGGTTCCAACAACACTTTAATCTTTTGGCCTTGAAGTTAATTCTCAAATTTTATTTCTTACAAATTGATTCATCTCTTCTTGCATGGCCAATATCCAAAATTCATCAGAAAGTGCTTGATCAACATTAGTGGGTTCTATAGTTGAAATAAAGGCTGCATGATTGACTTCCTTGTTTAATCCACGCCTAGTTCTAACACCCTCACTAGGTTCACCTATAATCAATTCCCTTGGGTGGTTTTTAGAAAATCTCAAATCTCTAGGCAAAGGGTTTTCTGTTTCCAAATTCTCTTGCACATTTTCTTCCAAATTTATTTTATCAATCTTTTGGGAGTTTTCCTCAATCTCATCTTCAACAACATTTGGCTCTTCCAGATTCATCAAATACAACATGTGTGGTTTCTTCAATTACTAAGGTTCTTTTGTTGAATACCCTATAAGATTTTCCAACACTTGAATATCCAACAAAAATTCCTTCATCTGATTTTGGATCAAATTTTCCTAAGGCAGTTTTTCCATTATTATGAATGAACACCTTGCAACCAAAAATATGCAAATGAGACAAATTTGGTGTTCTACCTATAAGCAACTCATAGAGTGTTTTATTTAAATTTGATCTCACATTCACCCTATTCAGAACATAACATGCAGTGCTAACCGCCTCAGCCCAAAAATATCTAGGAAGTGAGTATTCTGCCAACATTGCTCGGGCGGCTTCTATTAATGTTCTGTTTTTGCTTTCAACTACCCCTTTTTGTTGAGGGGTTCTAGGTGCAGAAAAATTGTGATCAATCCCTTTTTCTTTACAAAAAATTTCAAATCTTTCATTTTCAAATTCTCCTCCATGATCACTTTGTATGGAAATTATTTCACATCCTAGTTTTCTTTGAATCCAAGTTGAAAAATTTCTGAATTTCTCAAACGATTCACTCTTATGAAAAAGAAATCTAACCCAAGTGAATCTTGAGAAATCATCCACTATAACAAATCTGTATACCTTCCCTCCTAGACTTACAGTTCCTACTGGTCCAAAAAGATCCATGTGAAGAATTTCCAATGGTTTACTAGTCCTAAGATCCTTATTGGACTTAAAAGAGGACTTCACTTATTTTCCTAATTGACATGCATCACAAAGGTGGTCTTTAGTAAAGTCTAGTTTCTGTATACCTCTCACTAAATTCTTTTGGATAATTCTCCTAAGGTTTTTCATACTAGAATGACAAAGTCTCCTATGCCAAAGCCATGATTCATCAGAAATAGTTTTCAAATAAAAAGCAGTAGGAGATTGAATACAATTTAAATCTAGCATGTAAATATTGTTTACCCTTTTTCTATTTAAAACTTCTTTCCCATTTAGGCTTAATATGCAGCTAGTAGGTAAAAATTTTACATTATAGCCCTTATCACATAACTGACTTATACTTAACAAATTATGTTTTAAGCCTTCAACCAATAACACATTATCTATGAAAAAGTTTTTAAAATTTCTAATCATACCTGATCCAACCACTTTCTTTGTGGTATTATCTCCAAGTGTAACCTTGCCTCCACTCCTGGTTTCCAGCATTATGAATTGAGCAGTATCTCCAGTCATATGCTTTGAACATCCGCTGTCCAGGTACCATATGCTCCCACGAGGTCTTGTGTGAGAGCAACCCTCTTCTTGATCTGATTGATCAACATTATCTGCCATCAAGCAAAGATTGGTGACTTCTTCTTCTTTTTCCGTCTCAAATGAGTCTGAAGCTGAGTCTGTCCAGAAAGCTCTTTGAAACTTCTTCTTGCCCTTCTTTACAATTAGTTTCTCCTCTACCTTCTCCTTGCTAGGAGTGGCTTTGAGTTTTGGGCAATCAGTCTTGATATGACCTGGTTTCCTGAATTCATAACAAATCACTTCATTAGAAACCTTGTCATTTCTGTTAAACTTACCTCTATTCCATTACTGGCGTCTCTTCTGCTTCCTCTTTAAAAAGCTTCTGAATTGTCTAGTCATTAATGCAATATCATCTTCATCCTCAGGTTGTGAGTGTTCACTCTCTGACTCTTCCACTTTCAGTGCAATATTCTTTTCCTTTCGTGGTTCACCTACATCAATCTTTCTTTGACTTACTCCTTGCTCATAAGCAATGAGTGAACCAAGAAGATTGTCAATAGAATAAATGTTTAGATCTTTAGACTCTGTAATAGCAGTAATTTTAGCATCATAAGCAGTAGGTAAACAACGAAGAATCTTATTAACCATTTCCGCATTAGTTAATTCCCTACCAAGTGCATGTAAAGAAGTGACAATTTGTGTGAATCTTGTGTACATATCAGAAATAGATTCATTAGGTTTCATGCGAAACAACTCATAGTCATGTAACAAGATATTGAGTCTTGATTGCTTAACCTCATTAGTCCCTTCATAAGTTATACAAAGTCTATCCCATATGTCATTTCCACTTTTGCAAGTGGAAACCCGCATGTAGTCTTCAGATTTTAAAGTACAAAAAAAACTATTTAGACATTTGGCATTTAGTTGTGCTAAGTCACGTTCTTCTATAGTCCAATCTGCAAAAGGTGTTTCTACCCTAACTCCATCAACTATTCTAGTTGGTTTTGTATAACCTTCCTGGACTAGGATCCACATACGATAATCAAGTGACTATAAGAAAGTAGACATGCGTGTTTTCCAAAAATCAAAAGGTATATTGTCAAATAGTGGAGGTCTAGTAATAGAGTAACCCTCAGGTGTATTTCGGTTTCCGAATGTAGCCATCTACGTTAATCAAAAAGTAGTTTAAATTTATGATTTTGAAACGAAGCTCTAAAACCACTTATTGAGTGTAATAAATAGGTTGTTAGACCTAAGTTAATGTCCCAAGGCTACCAAGAGGGGGGGGGGGGTGAATTGGTATTTTAAAATTTAAACCCTCTTTGAAAATGTGTTGAACCGAAATCAAAATTTTTTATTATGTTTTTATAGAAAACATTTTTCAACCACAGAGTTTTTTAAACAAAAGAAAAATGCAGAAAATAAAAAGCAGTAAAGTAAATGACACAAGATTTATAGTGGTTCGGTCTAAACCAGACCTACATCCACTCCCCAGAGGCACCTTCTGAGTATTGCACTAATACCAATAGTGACTCTCCTTTTGCACCCACAGCAAGGCGGAGAAGCCTTTACAAACACTCTTTTCACCACTACCCGGTGCGGTAGAGAGCCGTCGTCCTTTTACATAATCCACAGTGTTGGCAGAGAATCGTCCGTCCTTTCACACTCTCCTAGTGTGGGCAGAGAACCCTTCGGCTGTTCACACTCTCCAAGTGTAGGCAGCGAACCCTTCTGCTGTTCACACTCTCCAAGTGTAGGCAGCAAACCCTTCGGCTGTTCACACTCTCTAAGTGTCGGCAGTGAACCGGATCTCCTTGACAGATCTTCTCACAAGAAATCTAAAAGGAAGAAAGAAAAGAGTGAAGTAATCTAAATTCACAAGTAGAGATTCTTACCTTTAAACACCAAGTGAAGTCTTCACACTCCAGTGGTAGGAATCCTCCTTTGAATGCTCTCTCACACTCTCTTCTTGACTTTTCTCTCAATAGGCACGAAGATCAAATGACAAAAAGATTGGGTGGCAGTCTAATTTAGACTATTTATACAAAAGATAAAAAAAATGCCCAAAAACTGCAAGTTTTTAATTCTATACGCAATGGATCGTTCCGTACGATCGTGGATCGTCCTAGACGATATTACTTAAAAGCCTTGAAACAAACCTCTTTGTATATATGTATGAAATATTTTCGTACAAGCTGATCGTCCCGTACGAACCAAGTTCGTCCGGTACGAACGGTTATTACGAGGTCGGTTCCAAAAACTGCAGAAAAATCATCCCGTACGAACCTCTTTGCCATTTCTTACAGAGAGCAAATCGTCCCGGACAATATTTAATTTCATCCTGGATGAATAGAACTTAGAAAAATTTTTCTAGCCAGTTC
This sequence comes from Dendrobium nobile, assembly GCA_022539455.1. NCBI lineage: Eukaryota > Viridiplantae > Streptophyta > Magnoliopsida > Asparagales > Orchidaceae > Dendrobium > Dendrobium nobile. Next base: position 42,177,402 of record CM039721.1, on the reverse strand, counting down.
CTATTCGTTCCATGTGATCTTAATAGGAGATAACTGTCTGATCGTCCCGTACAAACTGATATCGTCCCGTACGATCAGTATAAATTTTATATGATCTCCTTATGTGTGTGTGTATGTTTTTATTCACTCAATTACAATCACTCCCTTTCAAGTTTATTTCAAAGAAAAGTACAAGCTTCAAATTCACAAAGTATTTCATGCTGAATTTGATTTGAAGTCTTCGTAGTCTGGAGTTCGATTTTCCTGAAATGTTAGTACACACAGGAGAAAATACAAATCTTCTAAAATTGTTAGGAGATAACTACACATTTGAACAATAATGTTTGGAATCATCAAAACTATACAAGTTGCAAAAATGTAAAACATGCAAATAGCAACTATCTTAACAACCCTAATAGGTCAGTTGGCTTACCAGAACTTGTAGGCAGGGAGGTGCTTGACAAAGAAGAGAAGCAATTTAATATGATGCTTGAAAAACACTCAACGATCCAAGATTGCTTCTCAAAACTGTTAGAGCTTCTATTTAAGCTTAAAATTTTTAAATTTAATTAAGGTAGAAAAATATTTTATCATTTTATATGATCAGGTTCCAGGCTGAATTATTAATCGACATGCAAAATCACCAAAAAATCTACTAAAAGCATGCAATTCTAATCACAAAGCAAGTGTATTAATTAATAATCAAATCAATTAAATTAATATTTAAATTAAAAGTTATATGGCAAGTGCCACTTAATATTACAACCCAATGTCTGCAGAAAGTAAACTGGCTGGGTGCCACTGACAACAGCCTGAATTCTACTCTTAAGACTCAAGTGAGTTTGAGAATGGAATTCTTCTTGATCTTCACATTCTTCATTCTTCTATGAATTACTTGTTTCCATCGGGTTTGAATATCCAAATAAAAAGAAACTCCCCCTCAAAAGGGATATTTTCTTTTCCCTTTGAATATTTGAAAGTTATAAAGATTTGGATCTTTAAATGGATAAGAACTCTCCCTTAGGGGATGTTCTTTCCTCTTTGAATTCCAAATTGAATTTTTATTTAAGGGGTAAACTCCCCCACCCTTCCCTTTCCTCCCATGTTCAAAACTCTTGATACGAGGAAGGATTTTAACTAGCCTAAGAGATTTAAACTCCTTAGGAAGCTTAAATTTAGCCACCTTCGAGCTCCAAACACCCTCCTTCCCCATAATAACATTCACACCAATTACATTACTACACCTCTCTTTATCACCCTTACCCAAAACAAAGTTAACATTCTCCAAGAACACATCATTCTTATTCCCATCCCCAAAATGGGATCTTGATGTATCTTCACATTCTAAAGCATCATTTTTGCAACCTTCTAACACTCTAAATCAATTCACATCCATAGGAATTTTAAAAGAAATAATAAGAGAATTCATACAATGTGAAGGCTCTTGGACACCACCTTTGAATTCATCCAAACACATGCTCTAGCAAATTCTCTCGTCCCCCATTGGAACATATCCCATTTACAATTAATGGAGTACCCACCATAGAATCAATTCTTACTACATTTACCTCATCCCAACATTGAAGAGGAAATTGAGGCATTCTAATCCAAATAGGAGAAGTAAGACCTTTCATAGATAAAGGAGAGAAATTTAAGGACCATTTATCCAATCTTATTATATGGCCATTTGCATACCATGGCCCTACCATAAGCATTGACTCCACAGCTTCTGAAGATTTGAAGGAACATAAGAACCATTCTAGCTGAAGTGAGGTAAAATAAAACTAGCCAAAATGTGCCTATTATCACCTTAATTCCCATGCCACAATATTAGAAGGGATTTCTTTTCAAAAACTCTAGCTGCCAATGAAAATTGCAACTCATTCGAATTGGAGAGCTCACTGGGAGCATGAAACTTCATAGCAACTCCATCGTCTGTCAAAAAAGACTCATCTCCATTAAAATTAACCTTTAAATATGATTTCCTAGACCATGATTCACATATCCTTTCCCGTCATCATTGTTCACAACTGATTCATTGAACCAATTTTCTCCATCGCAACCTCTGAAATCACATTTGGAATAACATGAACATCATCATCATCTGCAATAATTCAACCACTATTGCCTCCAACATTTGTACCTTCCTCAGGAACAGCATTGAATCCTCCAAACTTATTAGGATTATGAATTTTTGGATTAAGAACAACAAGAGTTTCGTTCCACTCTGAAAACATCTTCCTAGTAGATAAGAATTGATGGATAGCTAGCCAAACATCTTCTCCAATGATGTTCTAATAAGCTTTAAAAGGAATAATAAATCCCATCTGAACCAAGTGAAACACTACCTCTAAGAACTGTGATTACTTCAGTCACTTCATCTATAGAAAAAATAGCATCCAATAGCCTAAAATCATTATAATCCAATGAATTTGAAACTGAAGGCCAACCACTCAGAACACACCTTCTATTTCTCAACTTTTTGCTAAAGAACTCAAATAAGATATCTTCAATTTTAGATTGATTTTCAACAAGAGCACCATTACCAACTTTAACTTGGTTAATCCAATTCCCATTCCTTCTTGCATTTGCGAAAGCATGGAAGAATGTAGGATTTATATCACCCCCTTCCAACCACTTCACTTTTTCCCTTTGCCTCAACAAAGTATTCAAATGAGCCAAAGTAATGTTCAACTCATGCATCTTACTTCTAAGTAACAACAATCTGTCTTTTGAAAAGGTCCTACCATATGAAGTTCTAACACCTCCCTTTTAAGACTTCCCTTTAAAAAATTAAGAATTTTGTGCTTATATTTTATGCAAAAAAATAAAGCTCTAAAATCTCTTTTACTTTTTTTTTATTGAAAATATGGACTACATCACCTTGAGAATTTTTATTCCAAGCCTTCAACACGATTGTTGCCGAAACTAGAAAAGAAACCCACACATCTTTGAATTCGATAGAACTATTTCTCCGAAAGCTTTGATTCAAACTCTTCAAAATATTTGGAAAATGGTTCTAAGCAACTCTCACAAGTTGCATAACAGTTGAACGTGAACTATATTTAAGGCAATTGAATTCAAAAGACATATATCCAGTCTTTCTAAGATACAAGCACTTCCACTTTTATTATTGTGCCAATTGAACTTTGGACCCAACAAACCTACTTTATGATAATCAATTTTATTCATAAACAACTTCATCTCTTGAGGTACTTGAGAAAAATTAAATTTTCTCCTACCCCTTTTATCCTCTTGAGATAAAATACGATTAAAATGACCACCCACCACATAAGGATGGTTTCTGGAAGAAAATGACTCCATTCTATCCCACAATCTTCTTCTATTATACAAATCTTTACTTCCATAAATAGTAGAAATAATCCACACCCCCTTATTAATCACGTTAATATCTCTAATGACACAATGAGAAGAAGCCTCCAAAACAGAGAAAGAAGAAAAATCTCATCTCCACATATCATAATCCCATCTGAAAAACCTTTAGATAGATAAATAAAAGAATCCCAAGTTTCCCCCATAAACTTGATAAATTCTAATCTATCGAAAGAAGAAATTTTAGTTTCAACAATACCAACAAAAAACACTTCAAATTTTTTAACAAATTCTTTTAAATATAGAGAAGCTATTATTTTGTTAGCCCCTCTACAGTTCCAAAAAGCTAAGGATTTCATTTACCAATCAAGGAACGACCCCCACTCCTTTCCATTCCATATTCGCCATTTCCAATTTCCTGTTACGAGTAGAACATTCACTAGACAAAGAACCCTGATTTCCTTCAAAAGTTTTAACTTTTTTTTTAACTCCAAAACTATACCCTCCCAAACCAGCACCAACTTTAGAACCACTACCAGCATGCTCTTTATATTGTACCTCCAAATTAGCATTAGGAGGATCATTAGACTTCCCATCCCAGCTTTACTAAGTGTTAAAGTGACTTTAGATGATAATGAAATAAGATTTTTACCTGAATCTGGATAGAATTCTGTTCTGTCAATCAAATGAATAAAATCTTTATGACCAATTTTAGCAGCTTCAACTCCCAAATTGATTGAAAAATTTCATCCAGAATATACTTTATCAACAACTTGAGACTTCAACCCAACCTGATCATCTGAATTTAGCTATTTTTCAGCTCCAACAAGCACATCAAAGATATTAACCTTTAGAATAGTGGAAGAAGAATTCAAAACACCAACCTTACCCACCTCCAAACCCACAACAATAATAGAAGAAGAATCCACCAAATTATGACTTACATTAAATAAAGCATCCAAATCGATAACTGGAACCAAATCTCCAACCCCTCCAACATTAATCTAATCTCAAATGATCTGCCCCTTAATGCCACCCTCCCAATAAACTTTCCTTCTAACAAGCCCAGAAGAATTCCTTGTGCCCAGATTAGTTCCATGATTCCTGGCATAATTTTGAAACCTCCTTTCCCTTCTAGAATTCTTAAAGTTCCCCTTACTATAGTTCACATGGATCCAATTTACATAACCTTCCTCTTGATTCACCACACCACGGGCTTCACAACATCTATCATTATCCAAAATAGTATCACCAATAAGAACTTCCTTTCTAGCAGTAGAATGGATATCTAAGTGAGCACCCCCATTGCCCTCCTTCACTCTTAGTTCTACACAATTACCGCTAAAGTGGCCAATTTTACCACAATTGAAACCAAATTTTGAAATCCTGTATTCAATTTTTTCAAAAAACCTGCCCAAGCTCCCATCGACCTAAACACCCAATGGATGTTTTTTGTCCGATAAAATCCGAACATAAACTCTAGCAAATTCTCTCCTCCCCAATTGAAACATATTTCCACCTAACATATAAGGAGTACCAACTTGGGAAGCAATTCTACACACATTAACCTCATCCATGCATTACAAAACAAGATTCAGCATTCTGATCCACACCGGGGTAGATAACCCCTTCAAAGAGGATGGAGAAAAGTTTGGAGACAACTTATTAATACCAATAATATGCCCATTAACACCCCAAGGCCCTTCGAACAAGACTGACTCAATAGCTTCAATTTCATTAAAAGAACAAAGGACCCATTGAAGCCCTAATAAAGTTAAATGAAACTTGCCAAAATGAGACCATTGCCTTCTCAGTTCAATGCTGATTATAAAAAAAGGAACATTATCACCAAACACTTTGACTACTAGAGCCCCTTCAAATTTCTAGTATTCTCCCTTTCATATTCCACATTTAACTACACAGCTTTCCCATCCAGATTATTTATTCTAATATTTGTATTCTTCTTCTAAATATTTGGCATGACATTTCTAGTAGGTTCCTTCAAAGAAGGTAACGAGACATATTGGTCCTAAGATGACACAAATCCAAGTCCCGTGAATCACATTGATGAAGTATATTAAGATCATCTTTTAAAAAATACCATCCATAATTGCAAAAAGAAGCCTCTTCAGAATTGTGGATAGACAATTGTTGGTGGAATTTTGAAAACATGTTTTTTAAAAAATATTAGTTTTCTTTGGGGATTTTAAGATTAAGGTTGAGTTCTAATTCTAAAGTCGAATCAACTCGTTAGAAAGAATATATCACCCCGGAGGACGAAAATAAACTTTCATAACGGTGTTCAGACTTAGAATTGTGAAATTCATCTTGAATATTATGACCAGATGCTAAAGAGAACTTCTTATGGCCACGAAGGGTCAAAATGAGGTTCAACTGAATATCCAGCTACAATATTCAAGAAGTGTGATCGTTAGGTTCACATCCAAAGCCTTATCAAAGAAAGATGTATCTCCCCGAAGGGAGAAAATATCATTCGATGATAATTCTTTGAATATGATAATAATGATCACTAATATTTTAAATTTTCCCAAAGAAATCCAATTGAGTTTTGAAAAATCAATTTTTAAAATCAGGTGCGTGTGTGGTTCTAAATCTCCTACGAGCGCAAGCCCTCGTAGTTAATTACATCGTAGGAAAACGAGGTCTCCTACGAAAACTCTCGATTAAAATAATGGCAAAATTTTGTTAGAATTTCTAGGAGTGATATCAAAGTATGAATAGAATTATTGGAAAATCAAAAGGGAATGGATCAAAATTGAGCAGTTATTAACGGAGTCAAAGGATGAGAGGTAGGGGACACTTTGAGATTCCGGAACCATCCGGAAGTGTCCCAACTTAATCTAAGTGTTGGGCTTTATGTTTTGGATTGAAATGATATTTAATTAGAGTTGAGCATTTTATTAGAAATTTGGGACTATATTCCCGAAATTTGGGGTCTTATAATCAAAGATTTGCCCCGGATCCTAAATCTATTTTGGACACTGGACCACAGTCATCCGATCCTAACTAATGCAGTGCAAGGTCTGGACTTACCCCGGCCTGGATTGGGGAGCCAGCTATCCACCTAATCGATTTAAAATACATGAATCCGGTCTTTTATGAAAGAGTGGTAGGGACGTTGTAATTAAAGTTTTGGAGAGGCGGAGCCGACATCTAGAGATTTTCCTAATTGGCCCCTTGGACTTATGTTGGGTGCTAAAATGCTAAGGACTATGAAATTAAAATTTTGACTCTTTAATTTGTATCTAATGCAATGCATGCTGGTTAACAACCTCAAATCAAATATGCTTGAAAATTTTAAAAACAGGCTTATAAAATAATTTTTTTAGAAGACTGGACTTCCCCAGGTCCGGCACCTCGTCCTCATAGGTCAGACTATCCGGACTCTACCCGCAGGCGGGGAAGGGTCTAAAGCAAGGAAAGAGTAATGCAGAAATATGCATGCGACCCCGGGGTCGATCCCCGGCTAATTCCCTAGATTCGTTATCTTTCTATGTTGTTTAGACTCACTAAAATTTTAGACTTTTAAAATTATGAGTAGAAAAGTTTCACACCCTCACGAGCCTCACGTATCCAGGCGAAAACAAAGAGCGGCATGCAATCGCCAAAAAAAACTAGTAAAAACAAGTAATCCTAGAGGCAATCAAATCATCACATCAAATATAAATTAATTAATAAATGTCCATAGGCAAAGTTGCCTTGCTTATTACAAACCAGAATATTGCAGAAAGTAAAGTGGCCGGGCACCACTGACAACAACCCGGATTCTAAACCTAGTAACGACGCAAGTTATTTTGAGTGGGATACTCTCAATCTTCAAATCTTCAAATCTTCAATTTCATTCTTCTTTGGACTCTTTTTCTTCAATCTTCTTGGAATCTTCGTAGCGGATTACCCAAATGGACAAGAGGGCACTTCCCTCTAAGGGGGAAGGCCACTCTTTCCTCTTTGGGTAAGGAAGAGGTATGATCCAAATTTGGATTTCCAAATGGAAAAGGAGTGTTCCCTAAAGGGATATCCTTTCCTCTTTGGAATCCAAGCTTTGGATCTATGTATCCCAACTCAAAATCAACTTTCACAACACTTAACAATTATACAAATTACATTGATATCAAAATAAAAATCTAGACTCACCTGCAAGGTTATCCTAAACAATTAATATAAATAAAGCAGTTATTCCCAAGCAGTTATATATGAGCAAAAAAAAAGTAAACACACTGGCCACGCTCTTTTAATGATTTGGGGGCTTTAGCAGCTGAAGCACCTGTGCAAAGAGTTTATAATATTTATGCATTTTTTTGATTTGCCCCCTTTTTATATTGCCCTGCATGAGCGCGGCCACCTGCAGAAAACTGTGTCAACATCCAGATCGTACCTAACCTAAGGGTAATCTAGTCGCCAAACACATCAATCCATCCACAGAGTACAGAAAAAGTAAGCAGACACAGCAAAGCAATTTCATCCACAACATGCAGTGAAAACTACGAAAAATCCGGCACACAGCAGTAAAGTAAACACCGGCCTAACCTAGATCTAGAGTTGGTTGTCCTAGCACATCATCTAAAGTGTGTGAGAAAGGTCGTGTGGCTGGGGTAGATCCTAAAGTGGGTTATTAATTGAAGTTGTCTAAAGGTCTGGATTTGTTAAGGCTTAAAAGGGAATTTAAATTAAAATTTAAGTATTAATGAATTAAGAATTTTAATTAAACGTGTTTTAAAAGTTAATTGATTACTACCTTTGTTTCACACCGAGGCCGTGAAGTTTATTTCACCTTCCTTGGGGCTAAGCTAATAGCCTCGTAGGCCTGGGTTACCCAGTAGCAATCGGGTTCGATTAAGTTATTTAAATTGGTTGGAATTAAAAGAGTGGATTAATATTAAAATGAGTTAATTACTGATTTTTAAAGTTGATTAATTTAAGTTTGCCATTAATTGATTCGTGGCGTTGTGCCACCAGGCTCGAGGAACCAGCCTCCTTAGGACACTTAGCCCCGCAGCCCGGAGTAGTCCAGCCGATAAACCAAATTAATGTAATTGAATTAGAGACTTTTTAAAAAAAAGTTAAATAATTAAAAAGTTAATCCATTTTAAGGTTTGACACCCTTTAGAATCCATTCGTGGCGTTGTGCCACCAGGCTCGAGGAACCAGCCTCCTTAGGACACTTAGCCCCGCAGCCCGGAGTAGTCCAGCCAATAAACTTCAACTTTAGGGTGGTTGTTGTGTTTTAAAGGATTTGTTAAGTGTTTTGGACATTAAACCAATATTTTCTGAATTTTAGAATGATTATGAGTTTTATGAATTTTTTGAATATTTTAATGATTTAATTAAAGGGTTAAAAGTTGAAATTTTGATTACGACCAACTTCTGGAATGTTTGTATTTTATAAAAAAAACTAGACCTCACTACGATCAGTTAGAAGGTGAGTACGTTAAAATCGGATTTTTCTAGATTTTATTACAAAGGTTTGAAGTTTTGAACTAGTTTTAACTACGGTTTGACCAATTTGTTGACTTTTTAATTCTAATACTTTTCTGGAACTTTGATATTTTTAATAAATACTAGTCATCATTATGAGTTGAATGCAAGTGAGTTTAATCAATTTGGATTTTATTTGAATTAGTTATGAATTATTGAAGTTTGGACATTTTAACAAATTTTAGGGATTTCTTAATTAGAGGGTCTCTTTTGTGATTTTGCTTCAAACAAATTCCCAATCTCTTGAAAACACCTCCAAAGGTCAGGAACAACCTAAGGAGGGGTCCCCAAGTGTTTGGGAGATTTTTGGATTTTTATATTATTATTAATTAATTATCTTAATTAAATATTGGTTTTCACTTAAAATTAAATTAGGGTTTAAATTGCTGTCAAATCAAAGGGCTTTTAATTATCATAGATTAAGGACTGAATTTTGGTCAGTTTAAGGGTTTATATGTAATTTTTGGATTTAAATTGGATTTATTACAATTTTTTTAGAAGTTTTAAAGGCTTAATTAAGGGTTTAATGCTTAGAAAATTAATTAGGGGATCTAATGACCTCAAAAATTAGTGAAAATTTCTCTAGGGGCTGAGGATGTCACTAAGTTCAAATGTTCAAAGTTTCAACTCAAGGGGAGGTGAATCCTAATTATTGAAATTTTTCTAAGTTTTCTATACATGAGTCCTTAATTATTGTCCTTAATTATGTCACTAAGTTAATGGGCTTGAATCAATGTTTGGACTAACCCTCATACTCAATACATAAGGCATGCATGAATCACATAAACACATTCAACACCTAAATCTAGGAGAGCCTTAGACTAAGTGGTGTGTGTTTCCTAAACATGTAAGGATTAATTAGCATAATTAGTTAAACTTATGATTAGTGAATAGTCAAGAAATGATTATCCACCAATCATCCCCATTATTTCCATTCATATACTTAACCCATGTTTAAAATTGCAAAGGAGATCTCTTAAACCATAAAAGATTTAAATATAACTAATTTTAAAGTAGATTTTAAAATAATGTAAATACATATAGATATATATATATATATATATATATATATATAAAAATGTATTCATTTTGCACATTTGATAACTATCAAAACATAGCTCAAATAAATACATAAAATTTTCTGGAAATCAGTCACATTCTTAAAAATATTCAAGCCAAATTTCAAATAAAATTATCCAATTTATATGTAATTAAAAATGAAATAAGTTTTTCTGTATTTCTTAAATTACCAGTAAAATAATAGTCAAAATAAACTGATTTTATTTTTAAAATAAACTAGATGAAATTCTGAAAAGTTTGATATATTATACTCATTTTTTGGTTCTGTATGTAATTTACTATGATTTGTTCAAGTTTCAGTAATTAAAACTAATTAAAACTCATTTTTCTTAATCAAATGGCGGCGGTCAGACACGCGGCACGCTCGGATTCGTGGGATCGAAACCGCGCGGCGGCGGGGACACGCGTCGGCTGCGGGCCGCTTCACGCGGTTTTCACTTAACCACGTCAGCGGCTCGTAGTAGCCGTTGGATTAACCGCGGGTTCGATCCAACGGCTGAGATCAGATCCCGCGGTTTGATCTCAGCAGGAGAGGATCAAACGGCGGAGATTCGATCCCGCTGTTCCGAATGGACGGCCCTGATCTCGCCGGACGGCTGATCGAACGACGGATCGAATGCGCGGTCGGATCAGACCGCGGAAGGGCTCGATCTGGACCGTTGATCGAACGATCAACGGTCCAGAAAACGTACACTCGCCGGAGACCGTGAGTGACGCCCTAGAAAACGTATTTCGCTACGTTCTCTCGATCGGATCGATCATTTCACTTAAAATTTTAAATGTAGATTCAAGACATGAACAGAAATCATGGGGAATAGTTAGTTTTAACTAAAACCCTAAAAACATAAGGCTATTTAGATCTAACTAATGTGAACTAGATCTAGGGTTTTAGGGAGTTATACCGTTAGATCTTCGAAATTTCTGGATTGATGAGCTTGTAGATTGTCCAAGTGAAGATTCCCAGCGAAAATCCAAGCTCGAACGCGTCTGGATCGGCTGCTATAGGCTTGGAACGGTCTAGGTGGTGGGTTCGCCGGAGAACTCGCCGCCGGTGACGTGCAACCACTTGGATTTTGTAGTGGGGAGGTAGAGGAAGCTCTGGAGATTTAAAACGAACTGAGAGTTCGATCTGGGAGGCTAGGGTTAGTGAGTGAGGCTGCTTTGATCCATTTTTCTCAAAAGTCACCTTTTCCCCTATTCAAACGGCCTGGGCTGGATTGGATGGCTGGGATCTACTCCTGGACTCTCCAGATGATGCCACCTGTCCCTGGGAAAGCTGGAAGGCTGCGGAAAGGGCTGGACATGCCTCATTCCCATTGGGTGGACTTGGGATGAGTGGGGGGACCATTGCCACTTAAGGCTAAACCAAGGGCTGAGCTCGGTTATGGGGCCTATTAGAAAGCTTTAGGGCACCAATAGGTCGGCCTTGGGGAGTTAAATCAGGGAAAAAGGTCTAAAAGGTTGATTAAGACCTTTTAAAAGGGTTTAAGCCCTTGGTTTGACTAAATTGACCAGTCAACTGGTCAATGGAGCTGATGTGGCATCCAAGCAGGTCATGGAGTCCTTCTAAGTGGCTGGATGAGTGTGGCTTGAGCTAGGTCCAATGGGTTGAAAGTTTTGACCATATAAATGGTCACTTAAGCCTTGAGTTGACTGGTTGACCAGTCAACTCCATCAAGGGTTATGAAATTTTCAATTAGGTGATTCAAATGAGTTGATTAGGTGGATTGGAGGGTGGTTCCAAGAGCCATGTGTGTCAAGTAGATTAAGAAGGCTTAATGGGCCTTTAATGGGCTTCTAAGCCAAAACTGGTTGACTTGGTCAACCAGTTGGGTTCAAGGGCTAGAAATGGGTTCAACAAATTCAGAATGTCATCCTGAGTCTATTGGATGTGGTCCCAGGGTTTGGAGGGGTCGATTTGGTCAAAATCACCATTTGAGCCCTTAAGGGCTTGTTTGGTCAACCTAGGTTGACTTGGTCAACCAGGTTGACCCAGGGTCTGGGTTTGGGCTCAACAGGTTTGAAATGATACTTTAAGGTTAATGGAAGTGGTTGGATGGCCTAAAGAGGTCATTTGGGTCAAAACTCATGTTTGGACCCTTAAAGGGCCCCTTGGGTCAAACCAGTTGACTTGGTCAACCAGGTTGACTCAAGGGTTGGAAATGGGTTCAAAAGATTTGAAATGGCATTTGAAATTTGTTAAAGGTGGTTGCATCCCATTTGGAGCTCATTTGGTTTGAAATCCCCATTTGAGCCCCATAGGGGTATTTTGGTCAATTTTGACCTATTGGTCAACTATGGTCAAAAATGGGTCTGAAAAACGCAGTTTACTGCTCAATGGGTTAAAATCAAGGGTCTGGAAGTAATTGGAGGCTTGGGTAAGGGTTCCAAGGTTAAGATCCCAGAGGGGTTAGGTTCAGTGGCATGGGCTGTAAATATTTGAAGGTTTCACAGCCTGTGGATTTTAATTCAAATTCTGGGGTTAAAGACCTCAGAATGGGCTCAAAATTGGAGGGTAGCCTCTAGAGACATATCTTATCACTTTGTGAGTGATAGACCCTGAATCAGAGGCCATTAGACTGGATTTTGGGATGTTTGAAAATTCTCTGAAAAGGGTCTTTAGGACAAGGCCTTAAGGCTTTAGATTTGAGTCTGGATTTCTGGATTTGGAATGGATTTCAAGTTTGAATGATTAATATTGAAGTATCCAAATCATTAACAATCATGTTGTGACTGTTAATGGATGGATAAGGTCAAAGCTAGATTAAAGGTGGGATCAAAGTCTAGGTTGAAATTTGGATTCTCAAGTGGATTGAGTCAAAGTTTGGATATGTTTGAAACTTGAATTAATTTGGATTTGAATTGAATGAAGTTTGAGATTTGAATTGATCAAGGGCTGAGTCAAATTGAAGCTGGAGTTGATCAAGGGTAGGAATTGATTTGAGGTTGAGGTTGATCAAGGATGTGGATTGGTTTGAAGTTGGAGTGATCCTAGGATCTAGAGGAGTTCTAAGATCTAGGATTTAAGGGAATCCTAGGCTCTAGAATAGGCTCTAAGGTCTAGTTCTAGGAAAGGATCTTAAGGTCTAGAGTGGATCCTAGGATCTAGAATTAATTTGGAGTTTGGAAGGGCCTCAGTGACCTCATACAAAAATGAGGTCAACAAATGGACCCCCAATGTGTGTGGTAGAAGGAACTTCTGCTGCACACATTGGCGTTGACCGAATGGAAGTAAAATTTTGGGAGTGAAAGGGAGATCATCTCCCAACCTCAAGCCTATAGGATGCTAGTGGAAGGCTTACACCTATTGGATAAGGAAAACTGGTAAAACCAAGGTAGGGAATACCTAGCCTTGGGTCTAAGGAAGGGCATCACCCAACCTTAGGTCTACAGGATGCTGATAGAAGACTTACTCCTAGTAGACAAGGAAACTGGAGAAACCAAGGTAGGGAATACCTAGCCTTGGGTCTAAGGAAGGGCATCACCCAACCTTAGGCCTATAGGATGCTGATAGAAGACTTACTCCTAATAGGCAAAATTAACTGGAAACCAAAGTAGGGAATACCTAGCTTTGGGTCTAAGGAAGGGCATCACCCAACCTTAGGTCTACAGGATGCTGATAGAAGACTTACTCCTAGTAGACAGATCAACTAGAAACCAAGGTAGGGAATACCTAGCCTTGGGTCTAAGGAAGGGCATCACCCAACCTTAGGCCTATAGGATGCTGATAGAAGACTTACTCCTAATAGGCAAAATTAACTGGAAACCAAAGTAGGGAATACCTAGCTTTGGGTCTAAGGAAGGGCATCACCCAACCTTAGGTCTACAGGATGCTGATAGAAGACTTACTCCTAGTAGACAGATCAACTAGAAACCAAGGTAGGGAATACCTAGCCTTGGGTCTAAGGAAGGGCATCACCCAACCTTAGGCCTATAGGATGCTGATAGAAGACTTACTCCTAATAGGCAAAATTAACTGGAAACCAAAGTAGGGAATACCTAGCTTTGGGTCTAAGGAAGGGCATCACCCAACCTTAGGTCTACAGGATGCTGATAGAAGACTTACTCCTAGTAGACGGATCAACTGGAAAAACCAAGGTAGGGAATACCTAGCCTTGGGTCTAAGGAAGGGCATCACCCAACCTTAGGCCTATAGGATGCTGATAGAAGACTTACTCCAAATAGGCAGATTAACTGGCAAACTAGGGTGGTGCCACGAAGGGCGTACTCCACCACTAGCGAATGGTCATGTGGGGAGGAAACTTGCTCCACACAGAGGACCTCAACTGGCAAACTAGGATGGTGCCACGAAGGGCGTACTCCATCACTAGCGAATGGGAATCAGGATGGTGCCACGAAGGGCGTACTCCACCACTAATCCCCGGGTCAAATGCTAGGGTAGTGCCACGGAGGGCGTACTCCACCACTAGCGGGTCTAATCCTAAAGGAAAGGAAATGCCTAACCTTAAGGAGAAGGCGAAGAGCGTTAAAATAATAAATAAACTAAAAAAAAAAGGTAGAATCAAGTTGTAAATCAAGAAGAGGAAGTTTTATTAATTGATAAAATGAGCTACATCAAGCATAGTATTTCTTAAGGAAACGCCCATTAACAGGTAGCATTGGGTGGTTCCCTTTACAATCTACTAACTGATACGAGCCTCCTTCGTAGACAGTCTCTATAACGAAGGGTCCTTCCCATGTAGGTTCAAATTTGCCTCCCAGCTTCCGATGGGCCAAGATAGGCCTCCGAAGGACCAATACCAAGTCTCCCGCTTGGAAGGTCCTAGGTCGCACTAACTTATCGTGAGCTTGAACCATACGGGATTTATACAACTCTAAACTTTGTTGAGCTTGGAGACGTCGCTCTTCAAGGCCTTCGAGTTCTTCCAATCGTAGTTTTGCATTTTGTTCATTGGTAATTTGATTCTGAACTGCAATTCTAAGCGAAGGGATTTGTATTTCCAAGGGTAGAACAGCCTCAGATCCATACACTAGTGCAAACGGGGTGGATTGGGTCGGGGTTCTATAAGTGGTACGATAAGCCCACAAAGCTTCCACCAACCGCTCATCCCACTGCCGTTTGTTATCATCAAGGGTCTTTTTGACAATTTGCACCAAGGTTTTGTTGAAGGCCTCGGCCAATCCATTTGCCCGAGGGTAATAGATCGTCGAATATCTCCAATCAATATTATGGCGCCTTACAAAACTATTGATTTTTGTAGACTTGAATGCGGACCCATTATCGGATATGATTCTGCGGGGTACGCCGAATCGATATACAATGTGGTCACGAAAGAATTTTAAGACATGGTGTGATGTTACGTTTCGTAGGGGAATTGCTTCCGCCCACTTCGAAAAGTAATCAGTTGCTGCTAATATGAAACGATGACCTCTCGCGGAGGGAGGGTCAATCGGCCCAATGATATCTGTGCCCCAACTTTCAAAGGGCCACGAGGCTATCGTAGGGTGTAACACATTAGGCGGCTGATGTAAAACCACACCATGGACCTGACATTGATGACAGTGCTTTGCCGTATTCATGCAATCGTCAATCATTGTAGGCCAGTAGTATCCAAGTCTCTTAATCTTTAATTTCATTTTTGGACCCGATTGATGAGCACCGCACAGTCCTGAATGAACTTCATTAACAATTTTCTGGGCTTCTCGCTTGTTCAAACAGCGCAGCCACATGTGATCGAAGGACCGACGGTACAACAAATCGTTAACTAGTGCATATGATAGGGCACGTTTCCTAATCTGGTTGGAGAGTGATTTATCCTGGGGAAGCTTCCCTTCTTTAAGGTAATCGACTAAGGGTCGTCTCCAATCGCCTTCTTCGTCAGTTGTCGAAGAGGCAGAAAGGATCTGAAGGGGAGTCTTATTAATGTATTCCAAATCTATAAGAGAAAGAGTCTTACGACCCTGTATCTCTATAGGGATGGAATCCTCCTCAGGACATGCAAATTCCTTTGCAAGTTTTGCTAAGGCATCCGCCGCAGAATTGCTTCCACGGGGAACCCTATACAAAGTAGCAATGGGGATTTGTTCCAACAAGTGAAGCGTGTACTGGTGATATTTTAGGAGATTCGGATTCAAGACTTTATAAGTTCCGGCGACTTGGTTAATAACTAGTTGGGAATCTCCAAAGATCTTAATCTCTTTAATCTCCATTAGAATTGCAAGTTCCAAACCAGTTATCAGAGCTTCGTATTCAGCTTCGTTGTTTGTGCAAGGCTCCGATAAGTGGTAGGAAAAATGCATCATTCCTTTTTCTGGTGTAATAAAAATTAGACCGACTCCAGCCTTTCCAGGAATTACAGATTGTTGGGTCGCAATCCTACAAGAGGATGCTGCCCCATCAAAATATAATTCCCAGATGGCCTCGCTAGATTCCCCCAAACTCATGATTTGTTCGTCGGGTAAGTCATCATTTAGAGGAGAATCTGCTGGCAGCGGGTGTGCTGCCAGAAAGTCGGCAACAGCCTGTCCTTTCACAGCACGGAGAGGAGTGAAAGTAATCTCAAATTGCAACAATATCATAGACCAACGGGCTAAACGTCCTGACAACGTAGGTCGGGTCATAAGATATTGCAAAGGATTAACTCTTGAAATCAGACTGATTGAGTGGGAGAGCATGTAATGCCTCAGTTTCTGAGCTGCAAAAACTAAAGCAAGACAATGCTTCTCAATTGAAGGGTATCGAATTTCAGTAGGAAGGAGTCTTCGACTAAGGTAGTAGAGAGCATTCTCTTTTCCTTCGTCGTTAACTTGAGCTAACAGAGCACCTAAAGACTCATCTAGAGCTGCGGTGTAGAGGATTAATGGCTTTCCGGGAATCGGAGCTGCCATGACTGGCGGGTTAGAAAGGTATTGTTTGATATCGTCAAAAGCATTTTGACACTTCTCGCCCCATACGAATTTAGTATCCTTTTTCGCAAGGACAGAAAAGGGTTGACATCTCCCGGAAAGATTAGAAATAAACCTCCTTATATATGCCAATCTACCTTGTAGAGACCTTAACTGAGTAAGGCTCTTAGGGGATGGCATATTTAAGATGGCTTCAATTTTAGCAGGATCTATCTCAATTCCGCGGTGCCTTACTACGAATCCTAAGAATTTTCCCGAAGCGACGCCGAAGGCGCACTTCAAGGGGTTCATTTTCAAATCGTAGCGGCGCAACCGTTCGAAAACAACTCTTAAGTCATACAGGTGAGCCTCTTTAACCTTGCTCTTGACAACTAAATCATCAATATAACATTCAACTTGATTATGAATTAAGTCGTCAAAGATACGGGTCATGGCCCGTTGGTAGGTTGCTCCGGCATTCTTTAGGCCGAATGGCATTACCTTATAACAAAAGATTCCAATAGGGGTTCTGAACGCCGTATTTCTCTCATCTTCAGGGGCCATCTTGATTTGGTTATAACCCGACGAGCCATCCATGAATGAGAAAATAGCATGTGAGGAGGCAATGTCCACCATGAGTTCTGGTATTGGTAGGGGGAACTCATCCTTAGGGCATGCCTTATTCAGATCCCTATAGTCGACACAAATCCGAATCTGACCATTTTTCTTTCGAACTGGCACGACGCTGGCCACCCAAGAGGGGTATTGTTCCTCTCGAATAAATCCGGCTTCTGCCAATTTCTTAACTTCAGAAACGACTTGTTGCTCAATCTCTAAGCGCATGCGTCGAGGAGCTTGTTTAACAGGGATGGCATCATGCCGAACCCCAAGTTTGTGGACTGCTACCTCAGCAGGCAAACCTGGCATTTCGTCATATGTCCAGGCAAAGCAATCTCTGAACTCGAATAACAACTGGATTAAGTCTTGAGTTTCACTCTCGCTCAACAAAGTACTTATGAAAATCGGACGGGGGTCATCATCGTTTCCCAGGTTAATTTCTCTTAACTCATCGACTGTCGACTTAATTTCCTCTTCAAATTCAGGGGGTGCATCCCGAACTTGAAGATCATCAGGATCGTCTAAAGTCTCCAAACAGAGTTCATCCAAAGGACAAGGAGGATCTGTAGGGACATTTGGAGAATCGAGATGGTAAGTTATCATTAGGCAATACTCATCATCATCGAATGAACTAACTGTTCCAAAGCCAATACCACTCATTGGATTTTTACTTATTTTTGTTCGCCAAATATTCTCGTGGTATCTAGCTTGACCCTTAGTCCATCGGTATGGTACAGAACCTTTAGAAAAAGTATTTTTTACACAAACAGGGAAGTAGCCGAAAGGTAATTCCATTAATTCATTAAAATCTGCCTCCTCAAGGGTTACATCACCTTCGTCCCTTGCGGAGGAGGAGCCAGGAAAGAATTTCTGGACTTTCTTAACTTCACCATCCAAGTTGGGGGCCACTTTGACTTCCAACCCTACAACCCTGCCTGCCGACAGTGGGGTCAGAGAAAGGGCCTCTATCCTCCTAGTGAGCTTTTCATACATTGTTAATTCGGGCTCGTCACTTTTAACTTTTGAAATATCTACCTCAGGGTCACTGTCCTGGTCTAAGGTGAGATCAAATTTTGGAGGAGTATTTATGTTTTGACAATCGAGAGAGAGGGCAGCACCTTGACTTTCTAGCTCACTATCGGAATCTGATTCCAAATCAATGTATACGGGTGCTGCTCTCCTGTCTAATGAAGCACGGCCTCGACCTCGTGCCCTTAAAGCCATCCTCCCACCTCTTTGAGGTAATGTGTTTGGAGGTCTAAGGACAACAATATCAGAGTCGTCTTCACTACTCGATTGAATCATTTCTTGATTGATATTCTTATCTTTTTCTTTCTTTTGGTTGAATTTTTGTTCAACCATTTTCTCCTCAAATTTGATCTCTAATTTAGAACGGGACGAAGACCCTTTTGGTACAAAATATGCAGCATCTTCGTAGATCCCAATTTCTTGAATTGAGAATGGTTGCAGATCACCCTTAATCACATGTTCAATGCCATCTCGTTGATACTTAATGCATTGGTGCAGGGTAGATGGAACCATTCTATATTCGTGAATCCAAGGTCTACCTAGAAGTGCGTTAAAGGACGTAGTTGAATCAATTATATGAAATTTAGCTTCAGTTTTTAAACCTCCTATTTCTAGGAGTAGAGTGATCGAACCTAAAGCTCTCTCGCCCTTCTCGTTGAACCCACGAAGCACCAACCTGTCGGTTGAAAGCTTGCTAGTATCAACTCTGAGATAAGCAAGGGTCTTTATGTTCATCACGTTGACCGATGCACCCGGATCAACAAGGACTCTTGATAACTTGAAATTTCCCACATTTACAGTAATGTAGAGGGGACGATTGTGGTCAGCAGTTCTTAAGAGTAAATCTTCGTCTGAAAAGGTAACCCCAGGGACCTCTTTGAAGTAGAGAGCCTCACCTTCTGAAGTTGCAGCCAACTGTGTTAAGCAAATCTCGGGATCGAGAAGTGCTTTAATTAGAGACTCCCTCATTTCTTTGGAAAGAAGGAGGGCGTCATAAATACTTAATTTTGCTGGCAACTTCCTAAGGTGGGCTAGAACATTATAATCAACCTTAGGAACGACAGACTCGAAACCCGGAGGAATTACAGGGAATTCTGGTTGTTGAGGGGAATCCGGACTTAGATTTTCGAATGAAGGTTGTTTGCCTTTATCCTGAGGGGGCAACCTAGGGGGTAAGACTTTACCGCCACGGAGTTGCACCTGCTCGACATCTTCAGGCGGGCAAACTAGGGCAGTGTCTACACACACCATAGGTGTTGGATCATCATTTTCTGAAAGCGAGTCAGAATCTGAAAGTTCTATCAAGATAGGATTTCCTTGAAAATTGATTTGAGGGAAATCACTTTCTGATAAAACTTCACATTCGACCTCTTCTTGAATAGTCGATTCGGGGAGGTTGGTTTGACTAACCTCAATATTTGGTTCATTAGAAGTTTGATTTGAAACAGGAGAGTCATCAATTTGCATTTGAGATTCATGGTTAATCATCAAGACAGAAGTAGAAGGATGTTTTTTATTCATCTTTTGACCCTTCGCCTTTGATGGGGCAAAGTAAAAGTCAGATAACAAAGGAGGGGAAAGGGTTTTAACACCACCATCCGCCATTCTAATACATCTCTCATCTACACACTTCCTCTCTACAAAATCAAATTTTTCTTCTTTTACATTTTTCTCAGTAGTTCCTAAGGCTACTGGAGAGGAAAGTGGCTCAACATCCTTCTGCGAAGCATCCAGGTCAACCTTCCACACCGGGGCCTGGGCTATCGTAGTCAGCTGTTGAGAAAGACGAAAAGACTTGTTAATCGACTTTTTAAGTGCCCGGGACAGAGCAATGTCCCAACCATCTTCAACAAAACAAGAAGAGTTAAGAGGATTACCTGAAATGGTCTTAATTGAAGCCTTTTCTGGATCGACCAAGTATTCTTTAGGTATTATGATGTTACCTTGGGTGTAGTTCCTCTCAAGCCAGTCCTTAAACACAACGCAGTCCTCAAGAGGGTGACTAAGCATCCTGTGGTACGGGCAATACTTGGGATCATCTTTCTTACTCTCATCCTCAGGCCTCCTAGCCTCTGGCAACTGAAAATCTAGTTTCTTTAACAGACTTCTGAAGATCTTCTTAACTGACTCCCTTTTAAATGGATAAGGCTTTGCCAATCTCTCTCTAAAAGGGATGAAAGAAGGATCTCTAGTATGTTGAGGAACTATCTGAAAGGGCTGCTTCTGAGGCGGCTGTGGTGGAAGTGGAGTGCTAGGCTGACTAACCACTGGCCTCTTTCCTTTATCTACTGCTGAGACCACAGCTTTCTTTTCAAATGTCTTCACCAGTTTTGGACCCTTCCTTTCTTCAGACTGCTCTCGTAAGAATGGCATCCTAGGAGCCTCTTCCTGCAAATTGCTAGCCTTATTAAGAAGTTTCTCAAAAGTTTTAATAGTGAAACCCTTCAGGAGAAAAGCAACAGGGCCGTGGATATTCTTCAACAGAATCTCCACAGCATGTTGTTCTTGCAACTGGGGTTCACACTTCATCGAGAGGTTTCGCCACCTCAAGATGTATTCAACTAGAGACTCTCCCGGCTTTTGCTTTTCAACCACGAGATCGCCCACGGTGGTGCGTTGTTGCGCTCCAGAAAATCTCTTAAGAAAGAGGTTTTCTAGGTCGCTAAAGGTTCTTACTGAACCGTTGGGCAGATCGGCGTACCATTCAAAAGCAATGCCGGACAGACTACTTACAAATTGGCGAAATAGCAGAGCATCTGACCCTCCTGCGTTGCAACAGCTTGCTCGGAAGTGGGCCAGATGCTGTCTCGGGTTTTCGATTCCAGTGAAAACTTTAAAAGTTGGTGGCACAAAGCCCTTTGGGTAAGGAACTAAGTCATATTCCTCGGGGTAGGGTCTACCCTTTGAAATAGACACAGTTCCTTGAGCATGGGCTAAGGCCTCCCTTACCTGGTCCTCAATTAATTGCTTGATATCCTTCTGAGGTGGGATTGAAGGAATGGAGGAGACTGCAGGGTGAACTGGAGGTGTCTCTACTGGACAAGGGAGAGTCACAAGTGGTGACTCAAGAGGTCTGGAATTAAGTTCTGCCCTTTTGGCCCTTTCTGTGAGCTCTCGAGCTGACTGGTGGATCTTAAAAGACTCTTGCTGTGATTTGTCCAACTTCTCTTGCATTTCTCTAACTTGTGACATCATGCTAGCGAGCTGAGTCTCCAAGTTTTTTATATGTTCTTCATCTCTATCTTTCACAGACTCATCTGACTCTGACTCAACAGCATGCGGATCATCATCCTTAACAAATCGGCGCTTACTGGGCTCAGCTTCTTTATTAGACCCTCTAGTTTCAACCACATGAATGCCCCCAACATAATCATCTTCATCTCCAAGGAGATCATCCATATCAGGGTCGAAAGAAGCCGTTCCTTCTTTGTTCAACAAGATGTTTCTTATTTCTTGGACTACCTCCTCGACCGGTCTATCCCCAATTGATTTAGGGTCAAGGGGTAAGTATCCTTTATACTCAGCCATATCAAACAACTCTTCAGAATCCATAAGGGCGATGATTTCTGTAAGCTTTGGATTAGGATCTGGTTGAGACTTTGTATTCGGTTCATCTTCCATTTCTAAATCCTGGTCAATTCTCTCCTCTTCGACTATCCCAGAGCTGGTAGTCAGAAGAGTGGCATCCTCTACAGGGAGAGGGACATATTCCTCAGGAGAAGTAGGAGCTTGTAAGGTGATAGTTCCCACATCTGGTAAGGTAAGGTCCTCAGACACCTGACTAAGGGGCCTAGGAATGACACTCGGACTTTGGGGATCATCAACTGGGGTAACAGGAATGGTAACTATTGGATCCGGGGTCAGACTGGCTGTGGTAGGGCTGTCAACTGTAACAACTGGAGTACTAGCCTGAACATCCATCAATTCAACTGCACTCGGAGTAGGGTCGACTGGAACTCGTTGGAGCTGCAGAATGAACTTAGAAGTTCTAGGAGGTGGTGGTAGATTCTCCAATTTAGTTCTTTTTGGCACATATCTCCTTTCAGGAGATTTAGGTCTTTTTCCTTTAAGGTCCACAGACTTTTGAACTTCAACCCCTTTTGGTTTGACAATCACAGAGGCCAATCTTACAGGTTTATGTGGGGGTACCGGGGGTCTACCAGTAGAGTGGCGGCCTCTCTCGGACCCAGTCAACACAATACCCTCTGTTTGAGAGGACAGAGGGCGTGGCACCCAGTGATATCCATCAACCAGTACCGAAGTAGCGGGCTGTCTAGCATACTTCTTATTCTTCCTAACGAATTGAGGGGTTAAATTCTTTGCTTCAGATACTTCTTCCTTCAGCACTTCTTTTTGGAAGCGATGTGAGATCACTCCCTTTAACTGTTTTACATATTCCTCTTTAGTCTGCCCAGTCTGTGCGGCGCAGGTATGAATTATATTTCTCAAAGTTCTTGTTTTTTGGAGATGTTTTTCTTTCTGAGTCTTCTTGGTCGAGTAGTCGACCGGGCATGGTGGAGAACGGGCTATCCTAGCTATCCTCTCCTCCCCTTGAGCTGAAGCCAGGGGGTAAAAGCGACTTCCCTTCAGGAGGGGAGAGGAAGCAGGAATAGGTAGCTCCTCAACAGCCTCAGGTTCTACTTGAGCCAAGGTCTTAAAGGGTAGAACTCTCTTAGCCTTAGAGATTTTCTTTCTAAGTCTCCTCAAGTAATTCTTCTTCTGATTCTTCGTGGTGAATCTAAGTCCAGAACTAGACCCTTCTTCAAAAACAGACTTAATTTCAGTGGAAGGCTCAACAACTGGTTCAGGTTGTTTCTGATCATCACTGACTACTGGCAAGGTGGGTGCAGACCCCACAATCAACTCAACTACTGGGGGAGTTTCCTTACTGGCATCCAGGCTCACAATCTGGTGTCCATCCATAGAGAGCTCTAGAGTACTAAATCCCATTCCAAAAATAACAGTGCTCCCTTGGTCATTAACAGTTGAATACAACTCTCGGTCAAAGGAGAAAATCAGTTGGCCAGCCATTTGAAATTTTCTGAAAGTTAAAGAAGATGATTAAAATTAGATCTTTTTGAAAAGAGTGGTAAAAAGTATTTTATTATTATTATTTTTTGAAAGTATGACATATGTTGGCCCACGAGGAAATCGTATGGGGTAACATATGTCGACTTGGAGTTTAAGAAGATTTTTGAGGAAATTTTGAGAGTTTGAAATGGGTTTTCTTACAAGTTCGAAAACACAACGGACAGAGTTTCCCCTTGCCCGAAGGCTTATGGAATTGTGAGAAAGCCCAAGTAAAAAAAGAATAGTTCAACCCTCCCCACCCTTAGAAGTTAAAGGGGAAATGAGGGGGTTAAAACTAACAAGTTTGGAATGAAATCATAAATTTTGAATGCTTTTCAATTTTAAGGATTTATATGTTGAACGAAAAATTTATTGACCATAAATCCATAAAATTAAAAAGATATCCAGAGATCTGATTTGACACTATCGCCTCACAGGCTATGCCGGGGCAGAAGGTCAAAATCAGAACAGGAATCTAAATGAAATCAAATTTAGAGGTAAAACCTCTCTTTTAATATTTTGTTATTATTTTAGATGTTGGCCACACTAACCCAAGGAAGAAATGAGTAAGGGACCAACAGAAGAAATGATAGTTAAAACTACCGATGAAACAAATTTTTGCCATTATTAAAGATGGAGAGAGAGATTTGTCCCACCGGGCGTGCCATTTTTTGTTGGTGGAATTTTGAAAACATGTTTTTTAAAAAATATTAGTTTTCTTTGGGGATTTTAAGATTAAGGTTGAGTTCTAATTCTAAAGTCGAATCAACTCGTTAGAAAGAATATATCACCCCGGAGGACGAAAATAAACTTTCATAACGGTGTTCAGACTTAGAATTGTGAAATTCATCTTGAATATTATGACCAGATGCTAAAGAGAACTTCTTATGGCCACGAAGGGTCAAAATGAGGTTCAACTGAATATCCAGCTACAATATTCAAGAAGTGTGATCGTTAGGTTCACATCCAAAGCCTTATCAAAGAAAGATGTATCTCCCCGAAGGGAGAAAATATCATTCGATGATAATTCTTTGAATATGATAATAATGATCACTAATATTTTAAATTTTCCCAAAGAAATCCAATTGAGTTTTGAAAAATCAATTTTTAAAATCAGGTGCGTGTGTGGTTCTAAATCTCCTACGAGCGCAAGCCCTCGTAGTTAATTACATCGTAGGAAAACGAGGTCTCCTACGAAAACTCTCGATTAAAATAATGGCAAAATTTTGTTAGAATTTCTAGGAGTGATATCAAAGTATGAATAGAATTATTGGAAAATCAAAAGGGAATGGATCAAAATTGAGCAGTTATTAACGGAGTCAAAGGATGAGAGGTAGGGGACACTTTGAGATTCCGGAACCATCCGGAAGTGTCCCAACTTAATCTAAGTGTTGGGCTTTATGTTTTGGATTGAAATGATATTTAATTAGAGTTGAGCATTTTATTAGAAATTTGGGACTATATTCCCGAAATTTGGGGTCTTATAATCAAAGATTTGCCCCGGATCCTAAATCTATTTTGGACACTGGACCACAGTCATCCGATCCTAACTAATGCAGTGCAAGGTCTGGACTTACCCCGGCCTGGATTGGGGAGCCAGCTATCCACCTAATCGATTTAAAATACATGAATCCGGTCTTTTATGAAAGAGTGGTAGGGACGTTGTAATTAAAGTTTTGGAGAGGCGGAGCCGACATCTAGAGATTTTCCTAATTGGCCCCTTGGACTTATGTTGGGTGCTAAAATGCTAAGGACTATGAAATTAAAATTTTGACTCTTTAATTTGTATCTAATGCAATGCATGCTGGTTAACAACCTCAAATCAAATATGCTTGAAAATTTTAAAAACAGGCTTATAAAATAATTTTTTTAGAAGACTGGACTTCCCCAGGTCCGGCACCTCGTCCTCATAGGTCAGACTATCCGGACTCTACCCGCAGGCGGGGAAGGGTCTAAAGCAAGGAAAGAGTAATGCAGAAATATGCATGCGACCCCGGGGTCGATCCCCGGCTAATTCCCTAGATTCGTTATCTTTCTATGTTGTTTAGACTCACTAAAATTTTAGACTTTTAAAATTATGAGTAGAAAAGTTTCACACCCTCACGAGCCTCACGTATCCAGGCGAAAACAAAGAGCGGCATGCAATCGCCAAAAAAAACTAGTAAAAACAAGTAATCCTAGAGGCAATCAAATCATCACATCAAATATAAATTAATTAATAAATGTCCATAGGCAAAGTTGCCTTGCTTATTACAAACCAGAATATTGCAGAAAGTAAAGTGGCCGGGCACCACTGACAACAACCCGGATTCTAAACCTAGTAACGACGCAAGTTATTTTGAGTGGGATACTCTCAATCTTCAAATCTTCAAATCTTCAATTTCATTCTTCTTTGGACTCCTTTTCTTCAATCTTCTTGGAATCTTCGTAGCGGATTACCCAAATGGACAAGAGGGCACTTCCCTCTAAGGGGGAAGGCCACTCTTTCCTCTTTGGGTAAGGAAGAGGTATGATCCAAATTTGGATTTCCAAATGGAAAAGGAGTGTTCCCTAAAGGGATATCCTTTCCTCTTTGGAATCCAAGCTTTGGATCTATGTATCCCAACTCAAAATCAACTTTCACAACACTTAACAATTATACAAATTACATTGATATCAAAATAAAAATCTAGACTCACCTGCAAGGTTATCCTAAACAATTAATATAAATAAAGCAGTTATTCCCAAGCAGTTATATATGAGCAAAAAAAAAGTAAACACACTGGCCACGCTCTTTTAATGATTTGGGGGCTTTAGCAGCTGAAGCACCTGTGCAAAGAGTTTATAATATTTATGCATTTTTTTGATTTGCCCCCTTTTTATATTGCCCTGCATGAGCGCGGCCACCTGCAGAAAACTGTGTCAACATCCAGATCGTACCTAACCTAAGGGTAATCTAGTCGCCAAACACATCAATCCATCCACAGAGTACAGAAAAAGTAAGCAGACACAGCAAAGCAATTTCATCCACAACATGCAGTGAAAACTACGAAAAATCCGGCACACAGCAGTAAAGTAAACACCGGCCTAACCTAGATCTAGAGTTGGTTGTCCTAGCACATCATCTAAAGTGTGTGAGAAAGGTCGTGTGGCTGGGGTAGATCCTAAAGTGGGTTATTAATTGAAGTTGTCTAAAGGTCTGGATTTGTTAAGGCTTAAAAGGGAATTTAAATTAAAATTTAAGTATTAATGAATTAAGAATTTTAATTAAACGTGTTTTAAAAGTTAATTGATTACTACCTTTGTTTCACACCGAGGCCGTGAAGTTTATTTCACCTTCCTTGGGGCTAAGCTAATAGCCTCGTAGGCCTGGGTTACCCAGTAGCAATCGGGTTCGATTAAGTTATTTAAATTGGTTGGAATTAAAAGAGTGGATTAATATTAAAATGAGTTAATTACTGATTTTTAAAGTTGATTAATTTAAGTTTGCCATTAATTGATTCGTGGCGTTGTGCCACCAGGCTCGAGGAACCAGCCTCCTTAGGACACTTAGCCCCGCAGCCCGGAGTAGTCCAGCCGATAAACCAAATTAATGTAATTGAATTAGAGACTTTTTAAAAAAAAGTTAAATAATTAAAAAGTTAATCCATTTTAAGGTTTGACACCCTTTAGAATCCATTCGTGGCGTTGTGCCACCAGGCTCGAGGAACCAGCCTCCTTAGGACACTTAGCCCCGCAGCCCGGAGTAGTCCAGCCAATAAACTTCAACTTTAGGGTGGTTGTTGTGTTTTAAAGGATTTGTTAAGTGTTTTGGACATTAAACCAATATTTTCTGAATTTTAGAATGATTATGAGTTTTATGAATTTTTTGAATATTTTAATGATTTAATTAAAGGGTTAAAAGTTGAAATTTTGATTACGACCAACTTCTGGAATGTTTGTATTTTATAAAAAAAACTAGACCTCACTACGATCAGTTAGAAGGTGAGTACGTTAAAATCGGATTTTTCTAGATTTTATTACAAAGGTTTGAAGTTTTGAACTAGTTTTAACTACGGTTTGACCAATTTGTTGACTTTTTAATTCTAATACTTTTCTGGAACTTTGATATTTTTAATAAATACTAGTCATCATTATGAGTTGAATGCAAGTGAGTTTAATCAATTTGGATTTTATTTGAATTAGTTATGAATTATTGAAGTTTGGACATTTTAACAAATTTTAGGGATTTCTTAATTAGAGGGTCTCTTTTGTGATTTTGCTTCAAACAAATTCCCAATCTCTTGAAAACACCTCCAAAGGTCAGGAACAACCTAAGGAGGGGTCCCCAAGTGTTTGGGAGATTTTTGGATTTTTATATTATTATTAATTAATTATCTTAATTAAATATTGGTTTTCACTTAAAATTAAATTAGGGTTTAAATTGCTGTCAAATCAAAGGGCTTTTAATTATCATAGATTAAGGACTGAATTCTGGTCAGTTTAAGGGTTTATATGTAATTTTTGGATTTAAATTGGATTTATTACAATTTTTTTAGAAGTTTTAAAGGCTTAATTAAGGGTTTAATGCTTAGAAAATTAATTAGGGGATCTAATGACCTCAAAAATTAGTGAAAATTTCTCTAGGGGCTGAGGATGTCACTAAGTTCAAATGTTCAAAGTTTCAACTCAAGGGGAGGTGAATCCTAATTATTGAAATTTTTCTAAGTTTTCTATACATGAGTCCTTAATTATTGTCCTTAATTATGTCACTAAGTTAATGGGCTTGAATCAATGTTTGGACTAACCCTCATACTCAATACATAAGGCATGCATGAATCACATAAACACATTCAACACCTAAATCTAGGAGAGCCTTAGACTAAGTGGTGTGTGTTTCCTAAACATGTAAGGATTAATTAGCATAATTAGTTAAACTTATGATTAGTGAATAGTCAAGAAATGATTATCCACCAATCATCCCCATTATTTCCATTCATATACTTAACCCATGTTTAAAATTGCAAAGGAGATCTCTTAAACCATAAAAGATTTAAATATAACTAATTTTAAAGTAGATTTTAAAATAATGTAAATACATATAGATATATATATATATATATATATATATATATATAAATGTATTCATTTTGCACATTTGATAACTATCAAAACATAGCTCAAATAAATACATAAAATTTTCTGGAAATCAGTCACATTCTTAAAAATATTCAAGCCAAATTTCAAATAAAATTATCCAATTTATATGTAATTAAAAATGAAATAAGTTTTTCTGTATTTCTTAAATTACCAGTAAAATAATAGTCAAAATAAACTGATTTTATTTTTAAAATAAACTAGATGAAATTCTGAAAAGTTTGATATATTATACTCATTTTTTGGTTCTGTATGTAATTTACTATGATTTGTTCAAGTTTCAGTAATTAAAACTAATTAAAACTCATTTTTCTTAATCAAATGGCGGCGGTCAGACACGCGGCACGCTCGGATTCGTGGGATCGAAACCGCGCGGCGGCGGGGACACGCGTCGGCTGCGGGCCGCTTCACGCGGTTTTCACTTAACCACGTCAGCGGCTCGTAGTAGCCGTTGGATTAACCGCGGGTTCGATCCAACGGCTGAGATCAGATCCCGCGGTTTGATCTCAGCAGGAGAGGATCAAACGGCGGAGATTCGATCCCGCTGTTCCGAATGGACGGCCCTGATCTCGCCGGACGGCTGATCGAACGACGGATCGAATGCGCGGTCGGATCAGACCGCGGAAGGGCTCGATCTGGACCGTTGATCGAACGATCAACGGTCCAGAAAACGTACACTCGCCGGAGACCGTGAGTGACGCCCTAGAAAACGTATTTCGCTACGTTCTCTCGATCGGATCGATCATTTCACTTAAAATTTTAAATGTAGATTCAAGACATGAACAGAAATCATGGGGAATAGTTAGTTTTAACTAAAACCCTAAAAACATAAGGCTATTTAGATCTAACTAATGTGAACTAGATCTAGGGTTTTAGGGAGTTATACCGTTAGATCTTCGAAATTTCTGGATTGATGAGCTTGTAGATTGTCCAAGTGAAGATTCCCAGCGAAAATCCAAGCTCGAACGCGTCTGGATCGGCTGCTATAGGCTTGGAACGGTCTAGGTGGTGGGTTCGCCGGAGAACTCGCCGCCGGTGACGTGCAACCACTTGGATTTTGTAGTGGGGAGGTAGAGGAAGCTCTGGAGATTTAAAACGAACTGAGAGTTCGATCTGGGAGGCTAGGGTTAGTGAGTGAGGCTGCTTTGATCCATTTTTCTCAAAAGTCACCTTTTCCCCTATTCAAACGGCCTGGGCTGGATTGGATGGCTGGGATCTACTCCTGGACTCTCCAGATGATGCCACCTGTCCCTGGGAAAGCTGGAAGGCTGCGGAAAGGGCTGGACATGCCTCATTCCCATTGGGTGGACTTGGGATGAGTGGGGGGACCATTGCCACTTAAGGCTAAACCAAGGGCTGAGCTCGGTTATGGGGCCTATTAGAAAGCTTTAGGGCACCAATAGGTCGGCCTTGGGGAGTTAAATCAGGGAAAAAGGTCTAAAAGGTTGATTAAGACCTTTTAAAAGGGTTTAAGCCCTTGGTTTGACTAAATTGACCAGTCAACTGGTCAATGGAGCTGATGTGGCATCCAAGCAGGTCATGGAGTCCTTCTAAGTGGCTGGATGAGTGTGGCTTGAGCTAGGTCCAATGGGTTGAAAGTTTTGACCATATAAATGGTCACTTAAGCCTTAAGTTGACTGGTTGACCAGTCAACTCCATCAAGGGTTATGAAATTTTCAATTAGGTGATTCAAATGAGTTGATTAGGTGGATTGGAGGGTGGTTCCAAGAGCCATGTGTGTCAAGTAGATTAAGAAGGCTTAATGGGCCTTTAATGGGCTTCTAAGCCAAAACTGGTTGACTTGGTCAACCAGTTGGGTTCAAGGGCTAGAAATGGGTTCAACAAATTCAGAATGTCATCCTGAGTCTATTGGATGTGGTCCCAGGGTTTGGAGGGGTCGATTTGGTCAAAATCACCATTTGAGCCCTTAAGGGCTTGTTTGGTCAACCTAGGTTGACTTGGTCAACCAGGTTGACCCAGGGTCTGGGTTTGGGCTCAACAGGTTTGAAATGATACTTTAAGGTTAATGGAAGTGGTTGGATGGCCTAAAGAGGTCATTTGGGTCAAAACTCATGTTTGGACCCTTAAAGGGCCCCTTGGGTCAAACCAGTTGACTTGGTCAACCAGGTTGACTCAAGGGTTGGAAATGGGTTCAAAAGATTTGAAATGGCATTTGAAATTTGTTAAAGGTGGTTGCATCCCATTTGGAGCTCATTTGGTTTGAAATCCCCATTTGAGCCCCATAGGGGTATTTTGGTCAATTTTGCCTATTGGTCAACTATGGTCAAAAATGGGTCTGAAAAATGCAGTTTACTGCTCAATGGGTTAAAATCAAGGGTCTGGAAGTAATTGGAGGCTTGGGTAAGGGTTCCAAGGTTAAGATCCCAGAGGGGTTAGGTTCAGTGGCATGGGCTGTAAATATTTGAAGGTTTCACAGCCTGTGGATTTTAATTCAAATTCTGGGGTTAAAGACCTCAGAATGGGCTCAAAATTGGAGGGTAGCCTCTAGAGACATATCTTATCACTTTTTGAGTGATAGACCCTGAATCAGAGGCCATTAGACTGGATTTTGGGATGTTTGAAAATTCTCTGAAAAGGGTCTTTAGGACAAGGCCTTAAGGCTTTAGATTTGAGTCTGGATTTCTGGATTTGGAATGGATTTCAAGTTTGAATGATTAATATTGAAGTATCCAAATCATTAACAATCATGTTGTGACTGTTAATGGATGGATAAGGTCAAAGCTAGATTAAAGGTGGGATCAAAGTCTAGGTTGAAATTTGGATTCTCAAGTGGATTGAGTCAAAGTTTGGATATGTTTGAAACTTGAATTAATTTGGATTTGAATTGAATGAAGTTTGAGATTTGAATTGATCAAGGGCTGAGTCAAATTGAAGCTGGAGTTGATCAAGGGTAGGAATTGATTTGAGGTTGAGGTTGATCAAGGATGTGGATTGGTTTGAAGTTGGAGTGATCCTAGGATCTAGAGGAGTTCTAAGATCTAGGATTTAAGGGAATCCTAGGCTCTAGAATAGGCTCTAAGGTCTAGTTCTAGGAAAGGATCTTAAGGTCTAGAGTGGATCCTAGGATCTAGAATTAATTTGGAGTTTGGAAGGGCCTCAGTGACCTCATACAAAAATGAGGTCAACAACAATCCAACCTCCTCACCTATACTAATACTAGGGCCTAAAATATTAAAATCAACCATCAACCTATCATGAAACACCTCTGAATCCTCTGACCTTGAAACTGGAATGAGATTTCAGAACCTATTAATGTTAATCTTGAACCCTACTGAAGACGATGAGCAAGAATCAAAATTAATGCTATCTTTCGACTTCTTAGATGTAGGAACATAAAAAAATTTTAAGCTTTTAAATTCGTTCTCAGTAACAATTCCTTTTTCTTTTCCAAACACAGGAGCAATCTTTTTAGCATTAGACAATCCACCATCATTATTAATCAAGGGTTTTTCTTTAAAAGAATTGAAGCGAACTTCTTTGTACAAGGAACCAACAGTATGACTATTAAACACTTCTCCAGGAGAAAGAAGCATAGACTCCATTGATGAATGAGGGTGACCCCTAGAAGCACCAATTGGTGGAAGAAAGTTCCTCACTAAAATAGCCTAAGAATCACCATTGGATGATTGGTGACTATCTGCCACCATGATGGAGGCCGAAATGGAGGGAAACAAAAGTTTGAAAATTGAACTCTCTCACTAGAAAACTGAACACTCTCTCACTAGAAAATCATTTAGAAAGCTAAAATCACCTTACTATGTCTAAAAATATTATTTGTTTAGTTAGTGTATAATTCATGCACAAATTTAAAACTTTGTGCGATTTATGTCCTTGATGAAGTTATAGTGAAATCAATTATGGGAATTCAAATAGGTTTGTACCATGCATAGATGCATAATGGATAAAACTCAGGGATCATTAAGGAGTTACATATGATGTGATCCACAATAATAAAATGTTAGTTAAACCTTTATAGCATGAACTCTTAATTATCATAAGTTCAGGATGCTTTTAATTTAGAAACTTCTTTTGATAATATTAGCTTCTCACTTACAATAGTGCTACCTCTTAACTTTTATAATACGATAAACTTAGCAATTCATAATAGTTGTAATAAAGTGATAGTAACATTATATTATCCTCATTGGAATAATACTAACTCACTTTTTTATTACTTGGCACAACATTTGCACTTACATAGTTTTCAATAAAAACTCTAAATTGACATAGAGTGCTAGGTTATGAACCAATCATTACTCCACTCACCAAATTCCTTTTTTATTATTATGTGAAGTGAAAGTAATAACAAAGTTGGCTAATATTTAGGTCTTGATGTTGTCCTTGAAGTTAGAAGATCTTGAACTTGCTTAACTTAATTACACATTTTAGCAACCTTCTTGAATGGTCACATTTGGTTATTGCAGTTTTAACTGGGTGTTTGATGATGAATTAAACTAGATGGACCTAACAATATGATAAAAAATAACAAGATGTAACTATTAGTACCAATGCCATCTTATCCATAATCGAGTATCTTTTTTCAACTCCTCATGGAGCATGGCTCACTTAATTGGTTGACAAATATATTTATCTTTTCTTCTCAGACCATAACTGAACTTATAATATCCTTGCAACCTCATATATATAAAACTAGATCCCCCTCATCATGCCCCCTCGCCCCCTCCCTACTTTGAGGACTTTGTAATAATGCAGGAAAGGAAGAATAAGAGAAAATTTAAGTGTTATGAGGAAACTTCAAATTCCTCATTTCACACAAAAACTAATTGGCACTCCTAAGGACTGCAAAAGGGTGAGCACATTTATCCTAACTTGGAGATAAAAAAAGTGAGCATGGTGACTTTCCAAATCAATCATTGTCCTTAAATCATCACCCTATGTGACTATTTCTATGGGATTTCTTTTTCCTTATCTAGATTTAGTTTAATTTCTTCTATGGTGAGAAGGAAGAACATAAACATGCTTGACCACACCAAAAAAAACTTTGGTATTGTTGAGATGCATATTATAATTTTAGTATAATACATGCTCCTTTTTTTTTTTGAGAAAGTGAAAATAGCAATAATAAAAAAGATAATGGTCAATTATGATAAATATTCTATGACAATCCTCCTTTAACAAGAAAACAAAGGAAGGAGGAATCTTATTACAACTCAAATCATCCCAGAAAAAATCACCCAATAAAGCAAGGTTAGCACAAAAATTGGCTAACTTATTACAATTTCTATTAGCAAAATGAAATAAAAACTTGCCAAAGCCTTCCAAGAAGGCGAAGTCCTCCCATTCTTCATTATGTACACTTTGGATAGAAGTATCCACCACGCTTTGCAAGTTTTTATTTAAACCCAAAAGTAAGCAAGAATCTACCTTTTGAGTCTCTAAATACACCACCAACCCCACCTTCATTTGATTTTAATAAAGATGCATCAAGGTTGACTTTAATCCATCCTGGGGGAGGAGGGTGCCAAGTAGAAGATAGTTGATGAGGTCGGTTAGCACGCTAGTGATCCATAAATATATTAGAATTCAAAATTGATGCAAAACTGATAGAATTAGATGCTATAAAGCTTAAACTGAACTCATGATTGCCATGCATAACCTTGTTTCTACTCTTCCACGAGAAATAAACCATGGAACAATAAACCTTTGCAATAAAAGGATTAGTTGAAGATAACAATTCCAATTTTGATTTTCATTCCCTGATCGACGAAAAAAATAGGTATTGGAAATCCCCTTATCTTAAGAAAATCAATGACTTGACTAGGTTTAGAGCAGTTCACCGCCACATGCTAAATATTATTCGCTTCATTACATCCTCTAGAACATAAGTTATACCCCAATAGTCTTTGCTACATTAAAAAGTCATATGTTGGAATTGCATTATTAAATAGATGCCACCAAAAGCATTCCACCCGAGGAGAAAGGTGTAGTTTTTCTAACCATTTTTTGTAATCCACTGTTGACCTTGATTTTTTTCAAACCTTTAGTCAAGGGGTTGACCTGGTCAAACTGACCAAGCTAGGCCTTGAGACCCATCCCAATCAGATCAGTGGGTCAACCTGAGTCTGTTGAGCCAGAACCCAGGTCCTGGGTCAACTTGGTTGACCATGTCAACCAGGGTTGACCCAAATTGACCCAATACCCTTTCTCTTGATTTCAAATCCAATTTAAAACTTCTTAACTCAATTTCTCCCCTTCACTAGACTCAAATGGTCAGACCAACTTTGTTGAGCTTAGATCTGAGTCTTGGGTAACCTAGTTGTCCTAATTAGCCTTATGGGTCAAATTAGATTTAAATTAAATCCAATACCACTATTGCTTCAAACCTCCTACCCCATGGACTCAATAGACTAAGTTGACCAAGTCAAACTTTGACTTGGTTAACCCAAGTCTTATTGGGTCAATTTTAACCCATTAAGCCCATTAAAACCCATTTAAATGCATTAAACTCTTTCATATTAATCCCTAAACTCAAACCATGGCTAATTCAAAGCATTTCCATCGTAATTTACTTGTGAATTGATCTTAGCCATCCACATTAGGGCTAGGGCTTTACATAGGAGAAATTAAGTTATTTTTTTGCTCTCTCTCTAGGCCACAAAAAGCCCTGAGATTTTGTGTGATAACTCCCACTACCTCCCTATATCTTTTCCAATCAAATCCTGTCGCCAAGACCCTGCCGGCGGTGATCCACCGATGAGACCTAAGCTCTTTCTCTTCCAACATGAATTCCTGTCAATCCATTCCATTTTGAGACGCAATATCTTCTACAAATAGGCTCATGGACAGTCTACAAGTGCAACAAGCTTACATACGGGTCAAATTGTCCAAAAATCAAGGTGACAAACTCAACCCTAGACTAGATCACCTAGGGCTAAATAGCTTCTTATATAATGCATTATAGGCTGCAATCTTGATCCCCATGACTTTTGTTCATGCGTATATTTCACGTTTAAAATTTCATAACATTTCATCATCCCGATCACGAGAATAGGATGAAAAATAAGTTAGGGTTTCAAGTTTACGTATCATGATCGCTATGTGAATTGTGGATCGTTGATCTTATGATCAACGGTGCCAATCTAGCCAAATCATGGTCGTCTGATGACCGTGTATGCACCTCGTTCGGACGGATTGCGGTCTGCCAATATCACGACCATTCAATCCCGACCGTGGAGGATCGAACAGCCAAAGCAGTTTGCTGACACAGATTAGTGATCCGGTGCTAATTATAGTGCTATCGCAATCATTGTTGCGGTCCTAGGATCTAATCCCGGGCCACCACATTTTCCACCGCTGCTGCGGGAGTCTAGGCCAGCGAATGAGAAGGTGCCACATGCCACTGCCATTATATTTATATAATTATATATTAAAAATTATTTTAAATATATTTTTCAATACAGAAAAATTCAATATATATATAATTATTTTTAGAAAAATAAAATCTTTAATTTAAATATATAATTATTTTAAAATACTATTTTATTATTATTATTATTATTATTATTATTACTATTATTATTATTTAAAAATATTTTAATTACTCTTATTATTATTATTATTATTATTATTATTATTATTATTATTATTATTATTATTATTATTATTATTATTGCTATTATTATTATTATTATTATTATTATTGTTATTATTATTATTATTATTATTATTATTATTATTATTATTATTATTATTGTTGTTGTTGTTATTATTATTACTATTATTGTTATTATTATTACTATTATTATTATTATTATTATTATTATTATTATTATTATTATTATTATTATTATTATTATTATTATTATTATTATTATTATTATTATTATTAAATGCTTTTTAATTATCATTACTATTATATTAATTTGTTTTCTTTAGTATTATTATTATTAAACAGTCGTAATTATTATTATTATTATTATTATATGAAACTATTATTATTATTATTATTATAAAATTATTATTATTATTTATTATTATTATTATTTCAATATTATTTTATTATTTTAGTTAATACATGTTAATTATTTTTCTTATTATTATTAACCTTTTTGCATTATAATTATTATATGTAATATATTATTATTTTAAATTTCAAAAACTTAATTATTTTAATTTATTTTATTTAATATTAATCATTTTAAAGTTATTTTAATATACCCTTTAATGATTTTAAAACTTTAATAGTTTATATTTTTTTTCATTTTAAATCAGATTTTATTGTATAATACCTTGAAGTTTTTAGAAAAATCTTTATTTTCATTTAAAATTATTTTTAGAAACCAATTTTTACTATTTTGGCATATTTCTATTTATGCCTAATTATTTGTGTATTTTATTATTATTTAAAAATTATAAATTCACCACTAATTAGGCAGTCTTAATAATTCATTAATTGTCCAAAACTTTGAAAATTCATATCTTTACCTAGAAAACTCCAAATCCAGCAAACTACTCATCTTAATGTCTAGTATTTACTTAAAAATTTAGGAATCTCAAACCTAGCTTATTTTCCATAGTGACCTTTTGGAACCCCTTAGCCTAGCACCTAGGTGACCCGGGACTTTCCGAAATTGGCTAATATGAATTGAACTTCAAATATCACTACCCTAAGCATTAAAAAGGGATCAACCAACTAAATTAATTAAAAGAGATCCTAATTCACTAATATTTAAATTTTAATTAAAGTTTTCTTTTCAGACCTTTCAACAAACCTGAACATTAGGTAACTTTAAGTAACTACCCAGCTAAGGATCTATCCTAGCCATACTAGCCTAGTACACACACATAGAATTATTTGTTAGGGCACCACTTCTAGACCTAGGCTTGTCCGATATTTACTTTTCTGCTGTGTGCTTAGTTTTCTGTAGTTTTACTACATGTTGTGAATGAAATTGATGTGTTTACTTACTTTTATTGCACTCTGTGAATTGATGTGATTGTGTATTAGACTTACCCATAGGTTAGAAGAGATATTTTTTTATATACTAATGATGTTTGCTACAGGTGGCCATGCTCATGCAGTGCTAAATAAAATGGTGTGCAATTGTCATGATTTAAAGCTAATGATGTTTTGTGCATGTGCTTGCTCAGCCCCCTAAATAAATATGGGATAAATTAAAATCATAATAATAACTACTACAGGTGATCTAGAGATCACTTAACCCTCATAAATAATTAAGAGCATGACCAAGTGTGTGGCTGTGATCTATGCTTTTATTTTTTTATATAAACTGCTTGGGATTATGAACTACTTGGGATTATAACTGCTTGAGATTTTTATTAGGATAACCTAGCATGAGAGTCTAAATTTTTACTGCTTTTAATTAATGTAATATTTATAACATACATTTGAGTTGTGAAAATGCAACTTTTAGTTGGGATATTCTTATCAAACTCGAATTCCAAAAGAAAAAGGCATCCTCAAAGGGGTGAGTCTTCTTCCATTTGGAAGATCGAGTTTGGATGGCTTTTAGATATCCAAAGAGAAAAAGAAATACCCCTTAAGGGGTGAATTGTCTCTTCGTTTAGAAATTCAATCCATGATGAATCCAAGGAGTCCAAGGAGGAGAGATCCAAGGAATCTGAGGAGATATCCAAGGAGTCCAAGGAGGAGAGACCCAAAGAGTCTAAGGAGGACAGATCCAAGAAGTCCAAGGAGAAGAAGTCCAAGAAGGCTGAAGACCTAAAGACCAATTATCCCACTCAAAGTCATTTGTGTTATTCCTAAGTTTAGAAATCTAGGTTATTAGCAGTGGTGCCTGACCACTTTATTTTCTGCAGACCCTAGGTTCTAATTAAGGGCAGTTGGCCTATAGAAATTTATTAATTAGTTTAATAATTCTGATGTGTTATATTTATGATTGTGTGCCTCTAGGGTTGCCTATTTTTATTAGTTTATTGGTGATCTGCTTGCTGATTTTATTTTAGCCTGGAATTTGTTAGGCTCTTTAAGGATTAAAAAAATACTTTCTACTCAGAACTAATTTCTAAAACTTTAAGAATTAGATAATTTAGAAACCTAACAACCTATGAAACTGAAGAATCATCTGGGGTCGCATGCATATCAATACATTCTTCTCTTTCTTTCTAAAGAGACACTTTTATGCCTACGGGTAAAGTCTGGATAATCTGGCCTATGAGGATAAGGTGCCAGACCTGGGAAAGTCTAATCTCACTTCTAAAAATTATTTTATAATAAGCCTATTTTTAAAGTCTTATGCATATATGATTTGGATACTTCAACTAGCATGCATTGTATTAGAAACTAATTAAACTAAAATTCTAATTGCAGTAGCTATAGGATGAATTAGGAAATTCTCTAGATGTCATCCCAACTTAAGTCAATGGCCAATTAGGAAATTCTCTAGATGTCGGCCCTATTTCCAAAAAACTAAACCACCCACCCATCTTTCATAAATGACCGGACAGCATGATTTTAAATCGATTAGGTGATTAGCTAGCTCCCCAATCCAGGCTGGGGTAAGTCCAGGTTTTGTACTGTATTAGTTAGGATACGGATGTTAGTGTTGTGCATAGAACACTAAACCCAAGTTAGATTTAGGATTCAAGGCTACTATATTTGGTCTCATAGTATGCCTAAATATTGGGTAAGCCCCTTTTCTTTAGGGACTATAAATCCTACTTATCTGCATCACATGGATGACGCCACTTCCGTCTTCCTCTCATATATGTGTCGAGTGCTTGATTTTCTTTTCTTCAGTTTCTTCTCACTACAATAATCCCTTCTGATGTCAGTATGAGCCGTGTATGTTAACTAAGAAGCCCTTTGAACCCTTTCTTTCCTTTTGAGTAGGATTTCCTAGCTTACCCCTATGTGCCACTTGGAAAGTATAATGTAGGATCCTTAACCGAGTCTTCTTAGGCTCCGGCCTGAGATGTAATTAACCATGGGGGCTTGCACCTGTGGGAAACTAAATTCCACCATTTAATAAACCCCACTCGAGCTGATGTATCGGGTGAGGGAAACCTGTGACTTTGATCAGGTCGTATATATTACTATCCATCGGGGTGTGCTGGAGAGAGAGGCTATCCTCAATGGTTAGTCGTATGCACGATCTAATCTTCCCTTCCATCGGTCCATTTACGAGGAGTGCGGAGGCCCGCGATAGTCTCTATCCCTCATGATAGGTGCGGTTGTATACCCCTCTGCAATCCTGTAGCAGTAGTAGTGCCCTTTCGGAGGTCCACATCCACAATTGGAAATTCAACCAAATGAGCAAAAGATGCCAAAGCTGTAACATTTTTACCCGAGAACTTATTCATAATCTCCAAATAATCACTTACTAGATTAGGTGAAATTTGAATTTTTAAAATGATTTCTACTAAGGAATTTCCAAAAAAATTTAGAAGTTCTTCATTATTTCAATTTCCCTCAACAATGAAATAATCAAGTGAAGGAAAATCACAATCCAAGATAAAAATAAAAGTCGGGCATCTATCTAGACTTTTATCTATGATCCATATATCTTTCAAGATATTAATATATGTACCTGAAGCTACCTTCCATTTAATAATTGGTTGAAGTGATTTTTCTCCACTAGACAATATCTTCCAAGTGGCAGAGCTATTACTTTTGCCAACAGGACCCCATAAATCAGAATCATATTTTGTAATCAATGAATTATTAAGAAGCGACTCTTTTTTATTTAAGAAACTCCAAATAAATTTTTCTCTCAAGGTTCGAGCCATAGAAACAACTGAATGAATTCCATGGCCTCCAGAACTCCACAGTTTAAACAAATCTTCCCAAGCAATGTAGTGCAGGACACGATTACCCCCTATCCAACTACAATAATCAAGAATAATTCTTCTAAACTTCTTCAAAATTATGACCTTGGCTTCTAAAAATAAGAGAATGTTGTCTGCATACAATAGATGAGAGATTCTAGGACTAGTAGAAGCAATTTTAATCCCCAAGTTCCCTCCTTTATGACTTAAAGAATTCGACAGAAGCTGAGAGTAAAGGATAAATAAGGAGATAACGGTCATCCTAGTCTAAATCTGATTTTAGCTTTTATCCCCTTAGAAATATTTCCATTGATCATAATTAAAAATTTTGGATCTTCTACACACTCCCTTAGAAGGTTTAAAAATTTAATTGGAAAACCAAAATACTCCAACACCATCCTTAGAGTATCCCAAGCCATACTATCATAAGTTTGCTCCACGTCTAATTTATTCACCACCAAGTCTTTTTAGATTTTGAGAATCTAAATTTATTGAAAATCTCTTGAGCTAGAAGGACATGATCCGATAAAGACCTACCTTGATGAAAGCCACTTGAACATTTGAAATTAATCCATTAAAAACCTTCAAAAGCTTATTGAGCTACATCTTGGCAATTATCTTATAAATAGATACACAAAGGCTGATAGGATGAAAATTTGAAGGAGTAATAGGATTCATTTCTTTAGGAATGAGCACCACCAAGGATTCCTTCCATTTAGGACACAACCTTCCCGTAGATAGGAATTGACAAATAGCAAACCAAACATCTTTGCCAATTATCTTTCAAATTTTTTTTATAACAGAGTAAGTGATGTCATCTGATCCCGGATAGATGTTGTTTCCAAGACTTTTAACTACCAATTCTAGTTCTTCAAAGGAGAAATTAGCCTCTAGTTGATTACAATCCTACTCACTTACAGTATTCAAAACCGAAGGCCACCCTTTAAAGTAGCACTCCCTATATCTCCATTTTTTTATTAAAGAATTGAAGCAAACTCTTTTCAATTTCTATCTACTCCTCCACCAAAATGCCTTCATCATTCTTTAGCTGGTATATAAAATTACCAATCCTTCTTCCATTAGCATATGAATGAAAGAACTTAGAATTCATGTCATTTTTCTGTATCCACTTCACCTTTTCTCTTTGTCTCCACCATGTGTTCAAATGATCCATTATAACATTAAACTCATGAGTTTTGGATCTCAATAAGAGAATTTTATCACTTTTTAATCCATCACCATTTGACTCTTCTATCTGAAGAGTAGATATGTTGTTTTTAGTTAATCATTCAGCTCCATTAAGTTATTGAGTTTAGC
Source organism: Dendrobium nobile (assembly GCA_022539455.1). Classification (NCBI taxonomy): domain Eukaryota; kingdom Viridiplantae; phylum Streptophyta; class Magnoliopsida; order Asparagales; family Orchidaceae; genus Dendrobium; species Dendrobium nobile. The sequence continues at coordinate 42,135,729 of CM039721.1, read as the reverse complement.
TTTGCTCCAAAAGTGTAAGGCTCTCAAAACTCTTTTGAATTTGACATTGAGAACATTCATTACATCACCTTTAGCAGATTTGCTCCATGATTTAAGGACAATGGCCACCAAAGTTGGATATGAAGCCCAGATGTCTTTATACCTTAAAAATCTAATTTGATGAACATTTTCTTTAAAATTTCTTAGAAGAATGGGGCAATTATAAGATGCAATCCTTGTCAGGTACCTAACCGAAGCATGATGAACCTCATCCAATGCCTTAGAGTTCAATAGACATTCATCAAGCCTTTCCAGAATGCTAGCACTCCTGGTTTTGTTGTTGCACCAAGTGAATTTTGGTCCAACCAGTCCAACATCATGAAGATCATTATTGGACATAAATGCTTTCATCTCTTGAGGCCCTTGAGAAAACATGAATTTCTTTCCTCCCCTCTTCTCCTCTTTCAACAATATACAATTGAAGTCGCCTCCCACCACAGAAGGAATCTCCACGTCATAATGCAATTCTAAACATTCCCACAACTTCCTTCTATTATGCAAATTTTTACTACCATACACCGTCGAAACTAACCAAGTGCCCTTATTGAAAACTTTCAACTCCCCAATGACACATTGGGGTGAAGCTTCCAACAAAGAAAATGAGGCCAAGTTAGACTTCCACCATACCATAATTCTTGCAAAAGAACCATTAGAAGGATATACAAAGAATTCCCAATCATCACCCTTGAATTTACTAATCTCACATTTAGCAAAAGAAGAGATTTTTGTCTCAACAATTCCAACCAAAAATACATCCCATTCTAACAAACTCTTTTAAATAAAAGAGGCTTCCCTTTTGTTGGCACCTCTACAGTTCCAGAAAGCTAAGGAAATCATTTAGATATTGAGGGGGAAGGACCCCTGCTCTTACCTTTATTCAACCCCTCAAACTTTTTAAGTCTAGATGAAGTGCTAAATGGAGCAAGGTTCTTAAGTTCTTTAAAAAGTTTTGGTTTATGAGTACCTGAATTGATATTCTCCAAGCAATTATTCTCCAGACTCATCGACTCAATAGGCTTATGAATATTATCAATACTATTATTAATAATATGAGAAGAGGAAATAATAGCATTATTGTTGGCAATATCACGCTTTATAAATTCTCCTTCCTCTAAAATAGGCTTCACTAAATCAGTTAACACACAATTCTCTACTAAATCCTCTCCTCAAGCCTCTAATTCCAATAGTTTAAATATAACTTCTTCAACTGGAAAAGTAGAGAAGATATATCCTTACCAACATTCAGTGATAATCCTATTACTCTTCCTCCAGAATTTCCACCACCAACTTAATCTTTGTTTAGCTCAGATTCAGCATCAAAACGTAATTAAATATCAGCAACATGGTCTTCCAGAACAACCGAAGGTAAATCACCATCTTCATTTATCTTCTAACGATCAACCATTCTAATAGTTTGAAGATTTTTATTTTATATCGTATTAGCCATCGATATCTTCTTCTGATATACAAAATTTACCATTCTTCTCCTCTTATTGTTAACATGAACCCAAGGTCCATAATTTAGTTCTTCCTTAGGATTACTAATCAAAGGTAATCCTATTTCATTTCCCATAATAACAGGTTCTGTCGATCCTGAATCAACACCTTCATTTTCCTTTATCTTGCAAGAATTCCACAAGTGACCTATCCTCCCACAACTAAATCACCATCTTCTCATACTCCACCTTTTGAAAGAATCATCTATCTAGCCCATCCACCCAAACACCCAACGACAATTGCTTGTCTAAATCTAGATAGACACAAACTCTAGCAAACTCCCTTCTTCCCCATTGGAACATATCACCATCAATCAGAGCAGGCGCTCCAATCAATGAAGCAATTTTGCCAACATTAATTTCATCCCAATAATAAAGAGGAAGATTAGGCATTCTCACCAGCATAGGCGACATCAGTCCCTTCAAGGATGCAGTAGAAAATTTGTGGTTCCATTTATCAAGACCAATTATGTGGCCATTTACAAACCATGGTCCGCCTGAAAAAACATTTCCGTCACTTCTTCTGAGAAGATGGAACATAACACCCATCCTGAGCCAAGAATTGTAAGATGGAATTTGCCAAATTTTTCCAATTGACATCTCAACTCCGCAGCTATTACATGGACTGGAATATCTTTGCCAAAAACATTCACTACAATAGATTTTTGAAGCCTAACTGTGTTATCATTCATGTTTGGTTTATTCAGTTTAACTACCTTTCCAACTTCTAACATGAATGATTCATCCATTGGAATGTTAACCTTGATGTATGGACATTTAGACCATGGATTATTCAGGATTGTCTTTCCCAAATCACCAATAATTCCTTGAGCAAGATTTCTAGTTACTCCATTAATTTGGACATTATCACACACAGTTGATGTGCCATCAATCAACTTTTGAACTGAACTGTATTGTGACTCATTCCAGATGAAGATGATTCAAAATCATTTGATTTAATTTTGCGAGACAACCACAGAGTGTCTAATTTTAAATCTATGGCTACTTGTTTTCCTTACCATACATAGGAGAAGAACCTTATGTTGGGACATCAATTGGTTTTTTGATCACCAGAGGGGCATTGGAGGAATTCTTCAGATTAACCCAGTAATCTGACATGATCTTCCAATCCAGCAGTAATGTAAAGTCACCACGATTAAGACTGGCAGAAGTCTGGCCACCGGAGGTGGTAGCCAAATGGCCTGCCATCATTGCTAGTGAACCCGCCAATAATCAAGGAATAAAATTTCTGAAAAACTCTCTCTCTCTAGAAAATGGCTCTCTCAAAAAATTTCCCAAATAGTACATGCTCCTTTAAGCCTTAGATGTTTTTTATCGATAGTTTCTCTCTCCAATATGCTGTTAACTTGGACTTCAATATTTCTTATGTTATTATCTTTTTATATTTTATCCATCATCTTATAATATGTGGCTCCTGCATTATTTAGGTAGAATGACATTCACTTTGTAGTAAAAGAGGCCTTCTCTTGTGATGAAAGTTACTTCTTCAAAATTAATAAAGTGCGTCCTAACTTAATGCAGCCGAAGAATGCATTAAGAATGGACATTATTAAAAAGATTATATTATGCTAATTTATGGCTATTTAAGTGATCAAATAACCATTCTTTAGGCATGTCAATTTTAGTTTGGTAATGTTGACATGCATTTTTTATTATTCACTCAACTTATGTACCATCACTAGATTTGAGATCTAATCAAGGTATTACACTTCCAACATAAACTCAACCTCTAGGTGTTTTATTAAATCTTTTCTTATGAGGTTGGCCACAATGATGAGAATCTTTCTATATTTGTGAATGGGTCAGGCCTCCCTTCTCTTTTTTGCCTATGCCATGTAACATGAATATCTACTTTTGGCATTTCAACTGCCATCCTTATGAATATCTCAATATAACCATGAGGGGTTCATATGAGATCTTTGATGGAGGGGTTACTATAGAGTGCAATTTTAAATTATAAAAATGTTTAAGGCTCTATCTCCCCTAAATAATGTATAGGTTTTCTTTGATATATAAAATAACAAACCACATTTAATATATGCAAGTATATGTAATGAATTAAGTAATAAAGTGATAGAGTAGAGTATCAAACCCATGAGAAAGTGTGTTTTAAATTATCCTACTAAAAAAAATTAATTGGTTGTGGAGATTTAATCACCAAAAAATAATAATAAAATAATGAATATAATATTTAAATAATGTTTTCATATTGATGAGTATAAATTACATATCTTTTCTAATAAAATTCTTATCTTTAATATTATTCAGATCATATGTATCCCTAGATCTCTATCAAGATTATAGGGATAAAATGGATATCTGCTGACCCCCTATAATTATATCATTTCCATAAGAACCTAGCATATTTTACATACTATATCTATGAATGTAAACATATTATTTAAATATTTTGTGTTATTCTTATATTCCTCCATTGAGGATATACATCACACTAGGTTTGAACTACACATATGGACACTATGTGCATTAAATAAAGAAGTGATAATATTAAAAACATCACTTAACTTTAAAGAATAAAAATCTTTATTTGTACCTAAACTATAATAAATATCATCAATCCAAAACTAGAAAATTAGCCAGGCATGAAAGAAAAGATAAGCAAACTCAATTTTATTAAAATCATAGAAGAATGAAAAAATAAGAGAATGATATCTCCATGAATGGTCAATGTGTCTCTTCTACTCTTCTTCTTCTTTAATGTATGACCTTGCTCAGACAAATATAGATTAATACTTTAATGATTATATCTAGTACTTTCCTAGTCTCTCTTAGATTGTACTCTAAAAAATATTGAAATTATAGAAGTGACCAAACTCTTTTATGAACATAACACAATGAATATTTACAAAAAAATATAAAGTAGTCAACTAGAACTGCGGCACTTAAAAAATCAACGTCGCTGCACCCATAAAATGAAATAATGTCGTGGCACTTCTATTTTAGTTCCATCATGGTGCTTACTAATGTAGATCTATTTCTTAGTAAATAGTCGCATCAATTTGCTAATAGATAATTCCCTTTAGAAGTTACAACTGTTTTGTTGTGGTGCTACTGACTTTCAAATGGTATGGCACTGGAGTGGCAATTAGCACCAAGGCGTGATAGTTTATTATGTTATGATGCTTGAAGATTGTGAACATGACACTGAAAATCTAACTATTTTAACTCCATAGTACTATCCAACAAAGAAGTAAATGTCACCAAGTCAATGTTGTAGCTCTTCGATGGTTCCTTTTATGGAGCTATGTTGTTGATTTGTCCAATGCTGCAATGCTAGATGATTCTTAAAATTTTGCACTTCTATTGTATTTTTCCTACATGACACCATTAAAACAACACATTTTCACTAAAAATATAACACATAAAATAAAATATTATTTACAATTATCAATCTTCCTAATACTTAGGGCTAAATAAGGAACTTAATTTAAGAATTTTCCCTTAGAATTTCTTCATTATTGGGAATTTTTATATTTTTAGTAGTTTCCAATCCTACTTCTTTCTCCACTTTAAGCTGCAACACTTCCTCTTATGCACTTCAAACATTCCACTTGGTTTTTAAATATTAGGCCTTAAATTACATAAGGTTTCCCTTCACTGTAACCTCCTGTCCCTGCCCCCAACACATACACACACACACATATAGTTTAACTACCACATGATAGTGGATAACACAATCCTTATGGTATTCAAGAGTGGTCACCTAAAATTGGCATTTTAAGTGGTAGGGGAATCCACTACAATGAAGTCATCCATCATCATGAACTATTTCTGGCATAAAATAGATGATGGTTTTAAGGATCATCCTTTCATACTCCATTCTTGAGGGAATTCAGAAAGTTGACCCATTAAGAGGGGTAAAAGGGGAAGATGCCAAGTTTATTTTCATAAAATTCAGCTTAAATATAATTTTTTTAGATCCCCATATTATTCAAGATGCATCTTATGGAATAATTGGTGATCAAATTTATGTACTCCATAATGTAATTAAAGGGATTAGCAAGCATATACCCATTTATAAATGTGACTTTGGCAACTTCGGTTTGCAAGGTTCTAGACACAATCACCAAGTAAACTCACTCAACTAAAGTCATTTTAGACTCATTTTCATGATGTATTTACTTTGTCTCTGCTAAGTTTAGTTGAAATTATTCTTACTATATATATTATTTAAGCTAATACTAGGTTGTTTCTCTAGCTCTCCATTGTTACTTTTTCTATGCTCTCCATCTCAAATCCACTAAGATGAATTTTTTTAACATCACTATTATGATTAAATCCTCCACTAAATTCCTAAATTGTTGATATTCTTTGATATCATGACATGATCCTTATGGACTATATAGCATCTAGAGTTATCCATTATATAGGATCCTAAACTTAAGGGCATAAGGATCTTTAAGAACACCTTATTTAGAATTCCATTCACCAATTCATCCATTGATTCTCATATTAAAGGGATGGATGGGAACTAGTGATTTGGGAAAGGTCTCTTCTCCTAGTATTCATAAAAGCCTAGAGTGCTATGAGTGAGGGCTTGAAGTTCTATACATAAATTGATCAACTTGATTGAATTGAATTAATGAGTGATGATTAATCATTGAGCAATTATATTTGTTTAATTTCTCATTTATTAGTCTTCTATTTAATTGAGTTATATCTTGATTTGCATGTGTAGGATGCAGACCCTCACCTAGTTTTAAGGTTTTCTTAAATCTATTATTTGATTCTGATTGTATGTTGCAATTGTATATGTTTGTCAAGAAGTTTAGTAAGATATTGATTCATTCACATATAAACTAGCGACAACTTAAGGATAAAAATTAAGGACTTGCTTATAGGGAACTTCAGAGAATTTTAGAATTTAAAATATATGTGTTTTTTAGATATGAAACATGGACTACTTAAACTTAGTGACATTCTCTAACCTAAAAAAATTTCTCGCCGATTTTAAAAATTTCTAAGCCATTTAATTAATTAACATAACATCAAATTATTAAGTAAGCATTAAAACTTCAAAAAAATTATAATAAATCAAAAAATTAAAACTAATACCTCACACTGACCAAAATTCAACCCTTAATCATAAAAAATTAAAATCCCTTTAATATGACATCAATTTCAGGATTAATTTTTAATTTTAAGTGAAAATTAATATTTAATTAATTAAAAATAAGTCAAAATTCCAAAAAAAATTTCAAACACTTGAGAACATTGTCTTAGATAATTTCTTACTTTTCGAAGTGCTTTTAAGAAGATTAGAGTTTATTTGGATTCCAATCATTAAAGTCCATTAATTAAACCAATTAAATACCCAAAATTCAAAAATTCATAACTAATTATAAAAAATCTAATTCCAACAAACTTACAATCTAATTACTCATATTAAGGTTTAGTATTTAAAAAATATTAACATTTTAAAATCAACCTTAATCTAAAAGCTAAAATTCAACCCCATAATTTAATGATTAAAATAATCCAGAAATTTCCAAATACTCAATAATCACTTAAAATTTTAGAAAATATTAATTTGAACATTAAAATAAGTAACTAATCAATTGTGATTAAAAATCATCAACCTTTAAGTCTTAATCAAATAAATTCACTTAATTATACTGGTTACCACATGTAACCTGGACTTGTGAGGCTATTAGATTAGCCCAAAGGAATGTGAGATAAACTTCACGACCCGGATGAGCAATAAAGGTGATAGCCATTTAATATTTTAAATACACTTTTGAAATGATTTTAAACCATTAATAAATGAACTTTAATTAAAAATTTTTCTTAAGCCTTTCAACCGACTAGAACATCAAAATAACATTAACCAACTACCCTATATAGAATATATCCAAACCACACCATCTTCCTCACACTTTCCTACTATTTGCTAGGACAACTAACTCTATTCTTAAGATAGGCCTATGTTTTACTTTCCTACTGTTGTGTCTAGATTTTTTAAGTTTTCATTGTATGTTATGATTGAAATTAATTGATATGAGAGCTTACTTACTTTAACTGTAATCTATGAATTAATATGATAGGAGATCGATTACCCTTAGGTTAGGAATGATTTAATTACTCACTTAGTTTTTAGTAGGCGGCCACGCTCATGTAGGGCAATAAAAGGGGGCTAAATTAATAATAAATATAAAAGCTACATATGCTTCTACTGCTTAGCCTCCAAACAAATAAGAGTGTAATTTACTTGTTCTTACTATATATCTTCTTCCCTCATATGGATATATTATTTATTGTAGTATTTTTGAATATGAAAATAATAATAGTTTCATCCAGGTTATAATAACTACGTACAAGTAAAATCTCATTTTGACCATTTGGGGACATATGTAGTTCTTCCTTGGATTTGATTATTATAATTAGGGTGAGATTTCTAGCTTCATTATCTGAACCCACAAAGGAATGCTATATTCACCTCCTGAGGTGATATATCATTTATAGTGACATGTTTGATTTTGAAACTGAATTTTTAACTTAAAATTCTCAAAGAAAACTAATCTTTTCAAAAACCACTTTTCAACCCAAAACATCCATAGGTGAGTACCTCTCAAGTGATCTTTAATAAGCATATTTAATCCCAATAAGTTGTTTAAATTTGTAGTGTATGCTAGCAAAAGAGGGTTTATAATTCTAAACATATTATTCATTGGAATATCTCTTTTATCTACCAACAAACATTGATCATCATAACATTAATTTACATATTTTGAACTAAGTTAACCTTCTAAAACTCTTCTTCAATTTTTTTATCATGGTTCTTTTTGTGGTCTATAAACCATATATGTTATATAGGAAATATATAAAAGTTTTTATTCTTAGAAAAATTTTGTGGTGGGTCTTACATAGATTGATTCTATCTAAGCTTAGCTAGATGTGACATACAAGATTTAAATATGATTAGGTTTTCTTTGATATGTCAATAATTAAAGCCCACTTAAATATAAGCAATTATACATGTTGAATCAAGTAATAAAGTTATGAATTAGAGTGTCAAACCCATGAGGAAAAGTCATGTTTAATTTCAATAAAACTATTATTGTTTACTCTAATTACACAAGTTATCCTACTAAAATAAAAATAATATTTTTAAGTTCCAACCACTGAATAAAAAGAAGTAAATTAGTTGATAAAATTTTAATAAAATATTTTAGATTGATGCATGTAAATATCTTTTTTTTCTCTAATGACAATCTTAATTTTAGATGTGGATCAGAGCACATACATCCCAAGATCTTTGTCAAGCTTATATGGGTGAAATTAGTATATGTTGACCTCCTATAGTTTTAATATATCCATAAAACCTAGAATATTCAAACATCCCAATACTAGGCATGCCAACATTCTATCTCAATACTCCAAATTGTTCTTACATTCCTCCGTCAAGGGTATATATCACACTAAGTTTTAACAACACACATGGCCATTATATGCATTAAATGAAGAATGGGATATATTAAAAACATCTATAAACTCTTTAGAGCATAATAACTTATATTAGTACTTAATATGCTCTTTACATCATCAATCCAAAATAAGAGATCTACCCAGTCATAAATTAAATAATAAGAAAACTCATTTTTATTATATTCGTAGAAGAATCAAAGTACATGTGAAGTAGTAAAACTTTATTACCAGGAAGAGTCAAAGTATCTTCTCTACACTCCTACCTCCACTTATAGAGTTTCTTATACAAACATAGGCTAAACTCTCCCAGAAATTATCTCTTATACTTTCCTAACCTCTCTTAGATTTTTCATTAAGAGGGTACTAAAAAAGTTCACTAAAAAGGTACTAAATTTTGCTCATGTGATGAAACTCCTTTACAAATAAAATTGAACATCTATTTTATAGAAAAATGCATAAATGGCCTCAAGCACCACAGTACTTGACAAGGTGGCATTATAGCACTTAAAGTTGTACTAATGTCTCGATGTTGACATGTTTTCTCTTTTGTGGGGTTGATGATGTGGAATAGTTACTAATTTAACAAAAAATTCCTTTCGTTATGTCGATCGTGGCTCTAGGAAGTTGTAAATACTACATTGTGCTGCTCCAAAAATCTAAGCATTGTGGTGCCTATGGTGGGTTTCTAACACTGACGCATTTTAATTGTAGCAATGCAGTATTCATTTTCTAAGAACTCGATGTTGTCGAGATGAATGTTCAACATAATGGCACTATTCAAGTAACAACGCTATTAAAAAATCTTCACTTTTGATTAATTTAATAACTAAAGTAAAACTTAATTATTTAAAATTACTAAAATATAGTATGATATATCATAGTTTAGAAGTAATTTGGAATGAACAAAGTTATAATTCTAGTTTAAAAAATCCTTAATAATTATCTTTATTAGACACCCTTGACATTGCTTATTTTAAATTTAAATGTTATGATTATAACATTGACTATTGAATCTTAAAATGGATAAGGTAGCATGAAAATTAGATTTGTTTGTAGCTAAAATTAAATCTTTATTAGTTCACCATCACCTATACAAGATTTCTTACTTATTCCTTTATAACATTAGTATGATATTATAGTTGACTTTAAGCTTTTAACTAACACTAATTTTTTAATGTACTCTTATTCCTTTCTTTCTTTATCCAAATATTCATTTTTTAACTCTTTTCATTTTTCTTTTATTTTCAGTCTTATGGAGTATATAATTGATTAATTTGAATATGAATTTTTTCTTATATCCTCTTGCAATCTTAATTTTTGAACAAACATGTCGTTATGCTATGTCATTTGTGGCTCTAGGAAGTTATAATTTCTATGTCGTAGTTCATTTAAAATCTAGCATTGTGTCGCCTGTGTAGAGTTTTTGATGTTTAGGCATTTAAGTTGTAGTACTACGACATTCATTTTCTTAAGAACTCGGTGCTACCAAGCTGAATGTTAAATGCAGTAACATTATTAACTCACCTTCGTTGCATGTGATGCTGTTGTAGTACTCACAAACAAAGAGGATGGCATTGTAATATCCTAAATAGTGCTTCGACAAAGTTATTTAAACACAGCAGCATTTTTTTTCATCCAGCACTGTGAAGCTATATGATACTTTGTATTTTGCTCCATTTTTTAGTATTTCCTATACAAAATAGCTAAAATACTATATTTTCACTATAATTTAATTGTAATATACATTACATAATTTATACTTAGCAATAAGTATAACAAATGAATACATGTCTTGGGTTAAGGAATTCACTTTAAAAGTGGAGGGTTGAAGTGGCTTGTGGTGAATATTTTTCTTTATTTTGGTATATTATATTCTTAGGTAACAAATTGAAATGAAACACCTTCTAAATCAAAATGTAATGAAGTATTAGTTAGCTTATATGAAATGTACAATAAAACATGCATACCTTACTGTTTAAATTTGGTAAGCTAAGGAAATCAGGTAGGCTTAATAAATTGACAAAGGACAAATATCAAGCTTCACTCACCTTAGCAAAAATGATGCAGTCCATTGAAGATCACTCACCCTTTCCTAAACACTCTCCTAAAGAGCACATTCTACATCCTATATAGCACACCCACATGTTGAACACTCACTCAAGCTTGAAGGGTTTACCTTTCAAAAGAGGACTCAGCCAACCTAAAGGGAGAACTTACATGTGTGGGGCTTGCTCAACAATAAGGGTCGTTCCTTGGAAAGCAGGATCAGATGCTTGGTAAATAAGAGATATTCTCGTATACAAGTTCAGAAATGGTGACCATACCTACTTAGTTGGCAGTTCATTCTAGAAATGCATAAGAGATACACCAGACCCTTATTAGAGATATCCATTCATGAGTTTTTCATCCATTTTATTTGTACACTATGTACGCTTCTCCTATTGCTCTTTAAACACTAAAAATATAGAGTCAAAGAACAATTTTTGGACACATGGTATTCTATAATAACTCCTTTTTCTTTTATGTTGGTAATATATTTCGTGGAACTTAACCCCTTATCTTTTTCTAATTGCATTTCTTCTATTATGTGCTTGTTTGTATTGCAAGTAATTTTTAATATCATCTACATCTAAATTAGGATTGAATGTACTCTCAATTTTGATGCGTGAATTGATGCTGAGGATGAGAGGTGAAGCATTATGAGAAGTAAAGCAATAAACTAAATAGATATTAGTGAACATAAATAATAAGAATTTGTTAAATCTTTAATTATAGAGAGGGAAAAATGATCATGAGAATTTTTAGGAGTTTTTTAAATCAAGTTCCCAGGATTAAAGGATGGAGATATTAAAAGGAACTTTAGATTCTATTATCTAAAGGATGAAAAACATGCTATGGATGAGACCTCATAGTGAGGAAGTATCCACTCCACCATGAAGGTGATTAAGAGGTGTGGGCTCTAAAAATTTGCTCCCCGGCCTCCCCTTACTTTTTGAGAGTTTAAAAGGATTAGGTTTTAGGTTTAATTTTTAGAAGGAAAGTTGGGTTTCAAATAAGACACTACCCAAATATTTCCTTCTTATTGTGAGGACTTTATGATCTGAGTTTTAGAATCCTATAGGCACAAGCCCCTATAGTTAACTGCCACTCCAGATAATGGGAGAAAACTTTAGATTAAGACTGGTCATTGCATAGATACATCATAAATATAGATGTGTGATATCTGATATATAATAGCATCATTGGTTCATATTTAAAAAATTAATATTTAATATTTGAAATTTCACCATCCTACACTTAAAGTGGATGGTGGGGGAGTGATGATGTGCCTGATCAAGATCCCAAGGTTTTTTCATCCTAATCCATCATGGGTTATGGTTTACTTAGTCAAAGGAGGTAGTCGACCCAATCTTATAGAAGGATCCTTATCAGTAGCCATAAGTTATGGCATCCAAGGGTACCTTGTAGACCTAGGATAGATGTTTGTTTAAGGCTACAAACTTATATCCACCTTAGCTGGCAGAAAGGCATTGTGCCTATTGTATATCCTTATGATTCATTTCTCAAAAATTTAATATCATAAGGGAACATACAGGCTCTGACTATGACTATAATATAATGGTGTCATTTTGTGGTAAAACTACTTAGTTCATAATGTCTTGACCATAACCGTTTACATGTGGCACCATTTGGCAATGTAATCCATAATGTGGTGCCATTTGGCTGCAAAACCATCAGTTATAAGACACATTCCACATTCTTACAGGTAAGAGAAAGATTGAGAATAAATCCTAGTAACTTTTTTAACAAGACATTAGCTTTTTGTTAGCTGAAGTTATTTTAAGTTTGTCCACATCAATAAATGGTTATAGAGCGTGGATTGACTTTGCTTTAAGTGTTTAATGATTATTTTTAATTTTAAATATCTTGATTTTGGGTGGTTATTCATAATCTTAGATTTCATGGCCATTTTGGAAGCATTTTCGAATATTTGAAATTAACCCCTATAGTTGATATTTATATTTATTACGACCATCATCGAGATAACTTTGAGATTATTTTGAAATATTTATATTTTGGAAGTTTGAGGGCATTTGAAAATATATGATCCCCTCTTATTAAGATTTATATTCAACATGGCCATCATCTAGGTATTTATAAGCATTTTTTTATTAATTGAACCTTGTCGACTATCCACTTGTTGATAGAGGATCTTCATAGGCTTTATGCCTTTCTTAGAAAATTTTTCTTGTTATGGGCCTTGAAGGCCTAATATGAACTATAAAAAAAATATTCCAGTCGACACCAAGATCGAATATCTATTTAATAGTTTGAGCCGTATCGACATCTATCCAGTAGTATAAATGGATCGGGATCAAACTTATGTTTATTTCTTGACCCAAGAACTATTGTTAGATGTCACGTGTGTTTCTGTAGCATGCTCACTGGGGGCCCACGTGTGTATATGGCATTGGATGCATTTCATACAATGCATGAATAATATGATTTTTAAAATATAATTGTAGTGTCAAATGACACACTTGAGTGAAACCCTCTGCTTATTACAAGCATGTGTAATAGTATGATTTTTGAAATGCAATTATAGTGTCAAATGATACACCTGAGTAAAACCTTCTGCATATTATAAATACTTACAGGAGGTCACTTTTAAATATGTTTGCAATATGGGGTTACATGCCCATATAATATATACTATAAGTTCTAATACATGCATGTGCAACATATTATCATGGAAATATAATGCATGTATGAGGGGGCATTTTAAGATATTTGGATGTAGTACAAAGGGGGTATTTTATATTTTTAAACATAGCCAATGTATGGGTAACTATTGCTGCCAAATATAAAGGATTTTATTGTGAACTTTATAGACGCCATCTAAAAAATATATGAAGGTTACAGATCTGGTGCTATGGCGTTACGCTTCAATAGCCCATAGTTTTTACTATCTATTCCCTGCTTTTGCTTATACATGAATCGAAGTGTTATCATTTGATGTAACCATGAGGTACTTTATTTTTTTGATGTAGGCTCCTATTTCTCATTCTTTGGAAGATCATATCTACAATTCATCTAGTCCTTTTGTAGACTGGATAAGAACATCTAAATGACATTAGGCCATTTTGTGATAGATAATATATCATAAGCTGATGAGATTGAAGGCTCGGCTAATGTACTAATGATATATCATCTACAATTTTTTATGAGGTATTCTCCTCTAAGCACGAACAAGGCAGAATGCAAGATCATCTTCGTTGTCTCAGGGACATTCTAGTATATGATTTGTACAAGATAAATAGAAGCTTATTCTACAGCTCCAAAATAATGTACTTGAGGGGCCTATTCTATATTTTATGATGCATATATAGGACACTAGGATGTGAGCCTTACTATTTGGATCTTCGCCCAAATAGCGCAACATATTTTTGGGAGCCTCAATTAATTGAATAGAGATGATAGGATGAGATATCTTTTCTTCTTCAAGTGCACGTTCTTTGATTCTACATGATCACTCATAAAACCATTCAATCTTGCACATTTAGTGCCATAGCTAAGACCTTCCTCTAATGATATATCAACAGGCATCTTCTTTACATCACATTTCTCTTGTCCAAGTTGTCACTATCAAAACCTCCAAAATTATTAATTGGATGAGTTAGTTATACTTGATCAATAAAACATTCAGGCCTAGTAGAATGAGCACACCTATATGCTTATAGGGGATCTACCACACTCGTATCATCTCAATCATCACTGCTATAGGTTCATCTAGAAAGCACTATTGTTTGTAGGTGAGTTAAGGTACTCATCTATAGGGAACTTATACATATGCTAGGTGTTTAGTTATCATTGACTGTAAAGGCATATTCACAATCAATATACGTCTAGTGTGCTCATCTGCATGTTGCTATTGATTATTAGTAACATGCATTTATTATCTATGTCCCTACACTTATTGTTTGACTACATGTATTGGGCGCAGCAGTTCTCCTTTAGTAACTCGTAGGTGTTTGCACCTGTTATACATTATTTGTCATCACCTATAGGGGGCCTACTGTAACTTAACTGGTCTTCTATATTTATTTGCAAGTGTTCTATGTATTTGAATCCAAAGAAGATTCATCGTACTTTTGATATTTTTTATATTTTTTATATTTTTTATTTAATTTTTTAGGAGAAACCCACAAAGGGCCTACGTCTTAATTAAAGAAAATGATTACATAGTCCTTAAAGGGACCTCAAGCTCTCTAATGCTCCAAATAGCTACAAAAAGAAATAGAAAAAAAACTTATGAGCTCGAGTTCCCAACGAAATAATAATTACAAAAAAAATTCTAGTAATATTCTACGGTACTCAGGATCTTAGAGTAACCAAAAAGAAGCAAAACAAAAAGAAGCAGGAAGCTCCATGAACCTGCTCCAAAAAGCAGCCATACGATCATCTACACAAAATAAACCATATAAAAAAGGCTGATATACAAAATAGGAATAGCAAAAATAGTTACCATAAATGATCTTATTGTAATCCAAATAATTAACCTCACAAATATTAAAATAAGAAGAGGATAATAAGAAGCAGCAAGAGATACCATAACAATTTAAGTTGATACAGACAAAACTCTTAGAAAAACACCAACACAAATGCCAGTGAAAAGGATAACTCGCCCCCATAACACAGCAAAGCTCCAAGATTCTAAAAAAGAAACAGCCTAGCAACAAGCAGCACCAACTAACCCAACAGCCTAACCCCAAACAACTAAGACCTGAGAGGTAACATATAGAGTAGAACCAAGAAAATAGCTCCAACAAAGGCCCCACCAAGCACATAGGCAATAAGAAAAAATGTTAGAATAAGCTCCACCAATGCCAAAACCAAACAACCAAACAAATCAACCAGAGATTCACAATGCTGAGATACAAACCAGAAGCAACAGCACAGCACCAAGTGGAAAAATAGGAAAAGAAACTAATTAAAGCCCCCAAACACCACCACAAACTGACATAAAATTGTACCAAAAAGCAAACCTACTAGGAAAAAATAGCCCAAACTGAGAGAAATAGCTCCACCAGATCAAAAACAAAACACCCAAACCACTCAACCAAAGAGTCACAGTGCCCAAAGACAGTCCAGGAACAATACCACCACACCAAGTGACAAACCAGGAAAAACAACCAACAAAAGCCTCCCAAATGACACCATAACACCAAAAACCAAAAATATTTGGAATAAACAGCCCAGTGCATGAGAAACAATAGTAATCGAAACATGGAAAAGGCTTCCAGAACCCACAAAAGCCAAACTAAAACCAACCAGCAATAATAAGAAAACATAGCCACTAGATACAAGGAAAGCAACACCCCCTGCTCCAGCCAAAAATAACCCTTAAATAGTAACAAAGGGAAAATTAATAGCATCTAATCTCAAAGGACCTTTCAATGGAGCAGGAGGATTAGTACCAGTCAAATCAAATTGTAACCCCAATTTTATTTTATTTTTTAAAAGTGCCAATAGCATTAAAAAGAAAAATAAAAACCTAATACAAACTACTAAGTGATAGAACAAATATCACTTTCCTCCTTTAATAGAAAAATAAAAGGAGGTAACTTATTGTAATCTAGTTCATCCCAAAAGAAATCACCTTCTAAAGCTAAGTTAGCACAACAATTAGATAACTTATTACAATTGCTAGAAATGAAATGAAATAGAAAAAAACCAAAATCTTATAAGAAGGAAAACTCCTCCAAATCTTCCTTATTTGAACCCGAAGAACCTTTGGTAACCAATTTTTGTAAATACTTCATGACATTTTGGTTGTCCCCTCAATTATTATACCTCTAGCTACCATCATCCAATCTTTAATGGTCTTCTTCAATGCATGGAATGCAAGCAATTCCAAATATCCAACATCCCAAATAGTACATTTATATCCAAAAGCAACTAAGAACCTGCCCTTATGGTCCCTAAAAACACCACCAATAGCAACTTGATTAGATTATAAAAGGGCCGCATCAATATTTACTTTAATCCATTTGGGAGGAGGAGGGTGCCAATAGTTCGAAGATAGCCTGAGCTTAGCTCCCAAGTGATTCGAATAAAGATTAAAATTCAATGAAATAGAAGCAATGCTAATAGCTTCTAAAGCAATATAGCCCAAGCCAAACTCTGTATATCCAAGCTTCCTACAATTCCTGCTTCCCCAGAGAAAATAAATCAGATAATAATAAAGATTTCCCATAAATTGATTACTTTTTGACATAGCCTCCACTCTTCTACTACACTCCACAAAAGATGAGAAAGATGGAGGAAGAAATCCCCACCTATTTAGCATCACCACAGCTTGTTAAACCATAGAGCATTAATGACAATATGATCCAGATTTTAAACTCCGTTGCAACCTCTTGAACAAGAATTGTAATATGCCAATCTTCTATTTAGTAAAAAGTCATTTTTGGGAATGGCATTCTTCAATATCCTCCACCAAAAACAATCCACCTTTGGATGCAAGTGCAGTTTTTTTCAACCATCTCCCATAATCCAATGTTTCCATATTCATCAAACTTGTTCTGGTTATTAAGGAAGCTATGGATCTTCTCAAAAATTTATAGATTAATTCCAGACTATCCTGAGAAATTTCTGGACAAATATTAATCTGAGCAATAACCTCAACTAAAAAAGAACAAAACCATTTTTGTAACTCTACCATATTCTAGCATCCACCAACAATGAACGCCTCAAGTGAAGGGAAGTCCTCCTCCGACACAACTACAAAGGTTGGCCATGTGTCCAAGCTCTTATCTAAGTTCCACACATCCTTTAGAGCATTTATAGCAGATCCTGTAGCAACTTTCCATCTAACCACCAGTTGGAGAGCTTTCATCCCACTAGAAATTACTTTGCAAGTATTTGATCTGTACCTCTGGTGTTCAACATCCCTGAACTCACCATACATTTCTTTGAACATCCTGTTTAAAAGAGAGTCAAGAGAATTTAAATAATTCCAAACAAACTTTGCTCGAAGAGGCCAAAAATTGAATCAGCTGAATGTAATCCACGACCTCCCAGCTCAATTGGTTTACAAAGTTTGTTCCAAGCCACATAATGTAACCCTTGATTTCCTTCTTGTTTATTCCACAAGAATTCCCTACACATCTTATCAACCTTTTTCAGGATGCTAATAGGGACTGGAGTATGTGAAGCAAAGAAAATTGATAAAGATAAGATAACTAATTTGATCAAATTAATTATTTTCCTGCTAAAGAAATATGAGATTTTTCCCAAACACTCATCTTACTAGCAATTTTTTCCAAAAGGAATAAGAAATCTATAGCTATCAACCTCCTTAATGGCATTTTAATGCCCAGATAAACCATATCTTTGACCTCCTTGAATTTAAGCAAGTTCTAAATATACCTTTTATTAATCTGATTGATTGATTTCCCAAAGATGACACTTGATTTTTGAATGTTGGCCATTTGCCCCATCCAAAGGCAATAATCAACCATAATTTTCCTGATCCTCTTCACATGATTTCCCTTGGCTAACTACAACCCTAGTTGGCAATCCAATTTGTATAAGCATTCCCTCCTAATAAACATGATGTATGGAATAGTTCATAAAAATCAGAAGATTCATAATATCCCTCACCAAATAAAATAGCTTAGGAGTATACATCGTATCAATGACAAAATTCAAAAATTGGAATAACATAATTGGCCTTGACTTCAATGCCAACATTAGTTAAGCTAGGAGAAATACATAATGGAAGGACATAAATAATATACGAGATGAAACATAATTCACATCACGCTTATGAATAGGACCAGCAAAAGCCATAATCAGAGTACCATTAATATCTCTGATAACCCCACTACACCCCAAGGAGGAGCCAATAATAGCACCGTCCACATTCAGCTTGTAGAAATTAATGTGGGGCTTGATCCAAAAAATTACCCTCGGTTCATTGGAATAAATACCAACCTCCCAAATAATACCTAAAGTAGAAGCAACAAATTAATAGTTTTTAAAATTCTTAGCAGAGAGAAGTTTAGCAGAGTAAAGAGCCAAAACCTTATCGTTCACATTCTGAATAATCCTATGATGGTTCATAGCAACACCATTAAAAAGAGAAATATTCCTATCGAACCATAAATACCATAAATTGAGAGAGGGGATAACATTTCTAATATGCCCTTTAGTCTTAAAAAACCACAAATTAAGCAAAGCCTTTATAGGCAATTTAGCATTAAAATAATTTAATTGGAACAAGTCATCAAAACATACCCAAGTTTTAATAGCTAAAGGATCAGAAATAAATACATGATTCATATTCTCCACATAATAGCATTACCAATCCCCCAAGAGATGAAGGGTTCAACAGCCCATTTAACTTTGTAAAGTCTCTTCCACACTTTAGAATCACCTTAGTTGATGTAATAAGTAGTAGGGTGTTTACCCATACAATACTTAATAGTCATGAATTAAGCCCAAAGGCTCACTTTAGTACAAAAGTTGTTCCATAGTTTGAAAGAAAAAGCATAAGCCAAGTCATTCATACTCTTATAACCTAAGTCCCCTTCTTCCAACACACCACAACAATTGTCCCAAGAGGACTAGATAATTTTTTAATTACTACTAGCCCCTTTCCAAAAGAATTTATTAATAAGTTTATCAATTCTATTGCAAACCACTTGAGTAGCCAGCATAGTTTGAAAAATATAAACCGTCAAGGAACAAAGGACATTTTTAATAAAAATTAATCTACCCCCAAAACTCAAAAAATTAGAATCCCAAGATAAAAGCTTATTATGCATAGAAGCAATTAAATCATCAAATAGAATATTTTACTTTCTGCCATTAAAAAGAGGAACCCCAAGAAAATTAATAGGTAAATGACCATTCACAAAACCAGTTAAGTCTTTAATAGCCACAATATGGTCATTAGAATCTCTTAGGGGCTATAAAACAACACTTCTTTTCATTCAAAGAAAGATCACTAACCATTTCAAATTGATGAAAGAAATCCATAAATTTATTAATCCTGTTAACATAAGCATTTAGTAAAAATTATAAAGTCATCAGCAAAACATTAGTGAGAAATAGGAAGACCACCCAAAGTACTAAAGTAAAAGACAGGATAATTCTCAAAGAGGTTGGCAAGGCCTCTAAAAAAGTAATCAGCCGCAATAATGAAGGGGCAGGAGAAATTAGGTCACCTTATCTTAAACCATGAGAGGATTTAAAAAAACAATGGCTATCACTTTTAACAATAATAGAGAAATAGGAGCCTTCAATAAAGTTTCTAATAAGCTTAATGAAAATAGAATCAATACCAAAAAGATGTAAAATATTATAAAGAAAGTTCCAATCAAGGTTATCATAGGCTTTAGAAATATCAAGCTTCAAAATCAAGTTACCACTTCTCACCCTAACATCCAAATCTTGACAAAATTCTCGGGCCAACAATATATTATCAGCAATCGCCCGCCCTTTCACAAAACCCATTTGAAACAGAGATATAATTCTTGTTAAAATAAAAGTTAACCAACTCATAAGAATTTTAGAAAGAAATTTATATAAAAGGTACACAGACTAATAGGTCTAAAATTATTCCAATTATTAACTGAGTTGCTCTTGGGAATAAGCACAATAGAAGTAGCTGTAAAAATTTAGGAATTGAATTACCATAAAAAAATCCATAACAGCAGAATAAAGATCATTACTAATAATATGCCAGGACTTCTAAAAAAACTTAGTGGTGAAGCCATCTAGCCCAACCACAAAATAACCATTCATGCCATGCACAATCTCTTTAACTTCCTCTAAATAAGGAGGTTTAGGAACTCATTATCCTCTTAAGATATAAGTTTAAGTATAATAGACAAATTACCAATTTGAGCAAGAGTAAAATCCTTATTCAAAATATTTTTAAAATGTTGAACTGCTAAATTAGCAATCTCCAAACTATCCTCAATCACAGACCCATCCTCCCAATAAATTTTGTTAATACAATTTTTGGCCCGTTTTCTCTTAACTAAGGCATGAAAATATTTGGTATTATTATCACCTTCAACAAGATGTTTAGCAACATCTTTTTGTTTCCCAAAAGCCTCCTCCTGAGCTTGTAATTTAAAAAGGTAATCTTTAGCATTCCTCAGTAAACTGAAGTTAGCATTAAAAGGATTAACTTGACAATTAGTCTTAAAATTGTTCACATGCTGCTCGGCTTTGAAAATATTAGTAAAGAGATTTTTAAAAACATTATGATTCCACCAATTTAAAGCTTGCTTAAGCCTTTTTAACTTAAGCCAAAATCTCCTTATGCCAAAGATAGATTTATCCAGATGTAACGGAGCTTGCCAATTATCCTGAACCATACCCAAAAAAGACTCATGAAACAACCACATGTTTTGAAATTTGAATTGAGGGGAAGAGTTAATTTGCCTAGTCTTAAGACTAATTAATAAGGGAGAATGATCAGAGAGAATCCTACTATGATGCTCAACAGAAATCATATTAAAAGAGTTAAGCAAAAAATTATTAAATAACACTCTATCCAACCATTGCCATAAATGACCCTAGTTCCAAGTGAATTTATTACCAGAAAAACCAATATCAATTAAATTATAGTCCATAATTATGTTTCTAAATTCCTCTATAGACCAATAGGAAGGAGAAGAACCACCTATACACTCAGAAGGATTAGCAATACTGTTAAAATCACCACCAGCAAGCCAAAGAAAATTACAAATACTACAAAAGTTACTAAGTTGATCCCCTAATAATTTCCTAGTGTACCAAGAAGAAGCAGCATAAACAAAGGAGGCACAATAATAAAAATTTAAAACTTCCACATTACAATGCATCACTTGAGTACAATCACCAATAACATCAATCTTAATAGGATCCTTCCATAAAAACCCAAATCTTATTAGCCACATTCTAAATAGCATGCTTAAATCCCAAAAATGGAGAAGTACTAGCCAACAGAGTAGAAGAAATAAAAGGTTCAATCAAAACAAGAATAGAGACGTTGTAAATATGGCATAAATTTATAACTCTTAACCTAGAAGAGGGACACCCAATGCCCCTAACATTTTAAATAATATAATTATACATAAAGAATAGAATTAATGAGAAGTATGTGACCAGGTGGTTCTAGGTGATTGTAAAATGATGTTCTTGTTCTTCCTACCTCTCATACTAGAAAACTTGATATAACTAGTGTCGTTATCATCTTTGGCAAAATATTTAGCCATAATATTCATATCTTCTATATCAGTAAAAGCATCACTCTGATAATGAGAGTTTAAGGGAAGCTTAATATCATCAATAAAACCATCTTGTCTAACATCCTACTGCAATCCCCCCTCCTCAAAGATACAGCCATCCTCCACATTAGTTTTGCTTCTTAAATCACTACCAACATTACCATCCACCATATAGTTTTGGCCTTCCTCCTGAGAAAGAACAACACCTTCCTCTTGAGTATGAACAATAGTATAAGAAGGCACCATATTAGAAAAATTATTATTTGACATCATGAAATCCATAT